>CM024766.1:111109861-111693038 GCA_014218235.1 Colocasia esculenta
CGTAAGAGGGGTCTCGAAAAGGATCGTCGATAAAGCTTGCCTTCAATGAGGGTGAAATGTTGAGAATGCAGTTTGACCTTCCGGGCTTCTCCCTGCTCAGGGGGAAGCTCGCCTTGGAGTAGATAGGCCAGGAGAGGGTCCGTCCAGTTCGGAACTGGAGGATTGGGCCCAATGGATGCCACATCCACTTCGGTGCTCGGTGCGGCGAGTTCTTCAATAAATATGGAATGAGAAGGGGCGATGTCACCTGAAGACGCCAATTTGGCAAGTGCATCGGCTCGCGCGTTCTGCTCCCGTGGGACGTGTATGACTTCGAAGTAGAGGAGGCCCTCTGCTCGGCTCTTGACCTGTTGAAGGTACTGGGCCATGCGTGGCTCCCTTGCTTCGAATTGTCTGTTCACCTGGCCGGCAACCAATTGGGAGTCTCTGAAGGCCCTAAGTCGAAGGGCTCCAAGGTGCCTAGCCATTCAGATTTCGGACAGCAACGCTTCATATTCGGCAACGTCGTTGGAGACCGCAAAGCGGAATCGGAGGGCATATTGGAACTTTAAACCCTCCGGAGAGGTGAGGACCAGGCCAGCTCCGTTCCCTGTGACACACGAGGATCCATCGACGTCGGAGGATCCTGTTCGGTAGGGAGAGTGCATTCCGCAACGAAGTCCGCCAATGCTTGCGCTTTGATGGCCGTCCTTGGACGGTAGATGATGTCGAATTCGCCTAGCTCGATGGCCCATTTAATGAGCCGATCGAAAGCCTTTGGCCGCTGTAGGATAGACTTCAGTGGCTGGTCGGTGAGAACCGTTATTGAGTGGGCCTGAAAGTAGGGCCTGAGTTTCCGGGCAACCGTGACCAGAGCAAAGGCGAGTTTCTCTGCTCGGGGGTACCTTCTTTCAGCTTCTTGAAGGACCCTGCTAATGTAGTAAACGGGACGCTGGGCCACTGAACACGCGGCATAGTTGACTGTGCATTTTCGTCGTCCAGAGTTCCTCGCACAAGTCAATATGCGCACTTCCTCTAAACTGTCTCACGGAAATAAAATTGCAAAGATGGACTCATACAGTGGTGAGAATAGGTCATATCCACAGAGAGGCTGAATAGAATTTGAATTAAACTACTTTCACTTGAAATCTTTATTCTATCGACAATACATTAAAAGTGAATGTGTAAATAATATCGATCAAATCCCTCACAATTTTAACAGATCAGACTTAATGAAAGAACAAGTGGAATTGAAATTAGAAAATCTCAACAGAAAATTATCGAGCCAATGTACCCCTAAGCTTAGGGGATGAACAGTCACAACTCTCCACATCATTGGATCATTACTCACAGCTCAAGAATTAAACTGAGGATAAGAACAGAAGCTTATTGTTACCATATCAAACTCTTACTGCTATTACTGAGAACATGAATAAGAGCAAAGTTAATAACACTAAGAAACTCCAACATCCCTCGTGAATTCAAGACTCTCTCCCTACTGTAACAGAAATGAACTCACTGTCCAACCATTAAACTAAGACAAGAAGAAATAAACAAATGCTTTGGATAGACAAATTAACTCAAGCAACATGGGCAAATCACACAATCTGATTTCTCTACAGCACATAAGAAATGGAAATAGCATAGAAGAAAAGAGCAAAACAATTGCAAGCAGCAGAACTCAATCTCTCCACAAAAACCAACAGCAGAGATGAGGAACAAGAACAAAACTGAAAACTAAATTCTCCTCCGTCAAACTCCTGGATCTCTCACACAAGAATTGGAGGAAGTGCCTCTCCAATCCTCACAGAAGAACAGAAGAAGACAAGTAAGAGCTCCCTAGATCGATTTCACTACAATCAGAAGAAATGAAAAGAAAAGCCACTGCTCTTTACAGAAAAGAGTAAACTAAAAATATGAACCTCGAATTCTCCAATATTGTGAATTAACAGAGATGAACCAAAATGGAACCCAAACAACAATCCAACCTCCCCAGATCTGAACAACGAACCCTTCCATATGCTGAAAAAAAAATTACAGAAAGAAATGACAGAATTAAAATTTTAAGAACTTGACTGCCGAAACTTTCCTTGCTCTACTGAAACAGAAAAATACAGGAGAAAAAAATGGCAAGAAATCCTAAAATTCGAACTCTCGAACTGACTAATCCTTTCTACAATACTGGAAGAACAGATGAAAATAAAACCCCTAAAGAAATCAAACTCTCACTGTCTCAATTCTGGAAGAACATGAAGAACACTCAAATCCTAAAAACTACCAACTCGCCTACTCTGCTCAACTGCTTAAACAGGAAGAGAAAATTACAGAAATAAAAACTAAAAAAATCCTACAATCCGAACCAGGGAACCCCCTGTGAAGAGGACCTTGGGATCCTTTTATAGGCACCCGGGACTCTTGCTTCCTCTCCAGTCTGCACTAGGATCAGGAGCTCTACAACTCTGCATCGCCCTGGATCGCCACATCAGCAGCTGCTTGGATCGCCACCTCAGCAGACCCTCATGCCTGCGCAGCTCTCTGGGCGCTTCTGCATCTGACCCGGCCACACCCTACTGTGCACGGGATCCATCAGCCGCCTGGGCTCCTTCCCACCTTCGCTTCACACGGCCGGATGCCAGCAGGCCGCTGCGCACACCAGTCCTCACACATCCGATCGCACAGCCACCCTCCACCGCCAGAGCAAACCCATATATCAGCCATGCTTGCATCGCACCCAACACACCAGGGCCACCTTAGGACTCTGCCACCTCATCTGACCCTGCTCTGCATCCAGCTGATCAGGTCTCCATTTGGCTGCGCCCTGGCCCAGCCCTCACCCGGCCGCACCAGCCCATCGCCTCCGTCGCACCTGATCCTCCGCACACCAGAGCTCCGCACGGGATCAGCTTCACACGATCGGCTGCCTCCATCGCCAAACAGCACACACTGCCACTGCACAGCTGCGCACGAGTTGCGTCGCACTGCCCCAGCCAGGATCGCCTCCTGCACAGCCAGCGCCATCGCACCGCCACCAGCGCCGCACACACCGCGCAGCCCTCTCAGCAAATCGCCTAGCTGTACGGTCCTCGCGCACGCCGGATGCTTCGCACAGGAGATCCGCTCAGCACACCACCTGCGCGCTAACCGCCTGGCCTGCCGCAGCTCCTCCGCCACAGATCCAGCTCACAGACCTGGGCTCCGCACGCCCCATCGCTGCATCGCCAGAGGCCAGAGCAGCGCCATCTGCTAGAGCTCCAGCATCTTCGTGAAGCTTCCACTGAATGAGAAAAATAGAAATAGGTAAGTGGGAGGAAGTGTTATCGGGTTAAAAATGGTGAGATGGGAATGGGGGGTTGTGGCATGATATGATTGGGTGGGGTGGGTTATGTATTAAAATTTATTTATTAACAAACTAAAGTTTATTAAAAAAATAAAATTTATTTATATACAATATTTATTTAGAAATTTTTTATTTTCTAAAGTGAACCTAATTATTCAATCTGAAATAAATGACTTAAATGAAAATCTAATATATATAGTCTAACCCATTATCAATTTATCTGTTCAAAAACCTAAATATTAATAGAATGGAAATAAAACTCAAAATGCACATTTTTTATAGACAACTGATGTCTAAAATCAACTATATGTATGAAATTTAACGCTAAAAGTTTTGAAGTTATCAGCCGCTCCCTCTTCTCTGATCAATACTGCGCTGATAGAGTATTTGGTAACCGAAAGCTATACGAACAAGGGTTTCCCGAGGACAGGTTTTGAGAGAACAGGTGGGGCTGCAAGATAGGCCTTCAACTCAGCGAAGGCGACCTTGTAGTCCTCGGACCACCGTACATGCCCCCCTTGCTGTGAGGAGCCTCTGGGTCCTCGCAGCAATTTGAAGAAGTTGAAGCTCCTCTCTGCTGCTCGAGACATGAATCGGTTGAGTGTGGCTAGACGTCCAGTCAAACGTTGGACGTCGCGTACCCTTTTAGGGCTGCTCATTTCAAGTATTGCTTGGATTTTCTCAAGGTTGGCCTCTATTCCTCTGTTTGAGACGAGGAAGCCAAGGAACTTTCCTGAGCGCACTCCAAATACACACTTGGCTGGGTTGAGCTTCATATTGTACCTTCGCAAAGTTGCGAAGGTCTCTTCGAGGTTAGAGATGTGGTCAGTGCTCGGAAGCATTTTGGCCAACATGTCATCGACGTACACCTCCATGTTGCGCCCAATCTGCTGCTCGAACATCTTATTGACCAGACGCTGGTATGTCGCGCCCGCATTTTTCAGACCAAAGGGCATCCTGGTGAAGCAGTATAACCCCAAGTCTGTGATGAACGTGGTGGCGTCATGATCTGGGGGATGCATACTGATCTGGTGATACCCAAAGTAGGCATCCATGAAGCTGAGAAGCTCATGCCCAGACGTAGCGTCTACCAGCTGATCGATGCGCGGCAGCGAGAAGTTATCCTTGGGCGTCGCTTTGTTGAGGTCCTTGTAATCCACACATACGCGCCATTTGCCAGTGGCTTTGCGTACGAGGACTACGTTGGAGATCCATCTTGGGTATTGGGCTTTCCGGAGGAGCCCAACTGCTCGGCTTTTGACGACGTGATCTCGGATCACGGTCTGCCGTTCTTGGTTGACGGGTTGCCTCCTTTGTTGAACTGGTGGGACTTGTGGGTCCAGGCGGAGGCGATGCACCATCACTTCTGGAGGGATGCTTGGTAGCTCGTCATCGGACCACGTGAACACGTCCAAATTAGCTAGCAGGAAACTTCTATACCGCTGTTGCTCGGCTTCCGCTAGTAACATGCCAATGTATAGGACGTGTTCGGGGTCATCGTCCACTTGGACTGGAAGCAGGTCCTCGGCAGAAGTTCCGCAGCTGGTGGAAGGCTGATCAACCGGTGGAGGAACAGGTGTTGGAGCCGCGAGTGGCTGCTTGTCTCTTAGAGAAAGGACATAACACCGTCGGGACTCGCGCTGGCATCCGAGCACCTCGCCGACCCCGCACAGAGTAGGGAACTTCATCTTCTGATGGAGGGGCGAAGGCACCGCCTTGATCCATCCGATCAGGCCTCTATCAAGTCTGACATTATAGCCGGGCATGTTCCTAATGACCAAGAAATCCACCACCTTGGTCACGCACTTCAGAGCCGTCCCGAGGGTGATCAGGGGGCGAATTCTACCCATAGGTTGAACCGACACCCCCGAGAAGCCGAACAAAGGCGACTCTACAGGGGTGAGCTAGTCGATTTTTAGGCCCATAAGGAGATAGCAATCGTAAGCCAATATGTCGGGGGCACTTCCATTGTCTACCAGAATTCTGTGCCAGGCCAACCCGTCGCGATAGGGTTTCTTATCATGACATGTCGTGGCGTCGCGATCAGAAGGCGGCCTTGGCCTTTGTCGCGATCGCAGCCGAGGATACTATTTTGTTTGTTTTTGGCAATTTGGATATCCGATTATCGACGTTTAGCATGCATGGGTTTGGTAAGAGGTACATTGCACCCATAAAGCTCTGTGAGCAGATTGCCCACACGGTTAGTGGGTGGTTCTGAGTATCGGAGGTCTGTCCATGGCATGCACTCGCCTTACATAATCGCGTCGGCTTTGAGTGCTCTCTCTACCTGCGCCGAATCCTCCTGTGATAACATTGATTTCTTGCCCGTTGGGCTCATTGTTGATCGGTTGCTCGGGAGTCCGCTCTCGGCGTCTGGGGCGGTCTTCATTCCGGCGCACGAACCGTCTGAGGTAGCCGCGCTTAATGAGAGACTTGATTTCGTCCTTGAGCTGGCGGTATTCGGAGGTATCGTGGCCGTGGTCGCAGTGGAAGCGATAATACTTCTCCTGGTTGCGCCTCCGGGGATCGGAGCGCATCCTCTGTGGCCACCGAACATATGGTTCATCCCTGATCTCTGCCAGGATTTGTTCGTGTGCCACCGTCAAAGGTGTGTAGTCGGTGAAAGGGCGTGGTCGGCGCGGTGAATCGCCATTGCGCCGTCCTTTCATCCGATCACGGTCGGAACCGTTGTCAGAAGGCCTCTTCTTGTCCAACGACTCTCCTTGCTCTGCTCGGCTAGCAGCCAGACTCTCCTCGCATGCCGCATGGCGTTGTGCAGTAAAGAGGAGCTCGGCAAGGGTGGAAGGCTGCTGCACTCCCAGCGTCCTCTGTAGAAAACCATCGCGAGTACCCTGGATAAGGGCACTAGTGGCTAACGGGACATCGAGGTGCGGGATGCGGAGCGCCTCAGTCTGGAACCTCTTGACGTAGTCCCAGCGTGCTTCTCCCTTCTTTTGCCGAACAGCGAGAAGGGAGGCCGCGGTGCGCGGTTGCGACCTTCCGCCCAGGAAGTTGTCCCGAAAGGACTTCTTCAACTGATGGAAGGAAGAGATGGAACCTACAGGGAGGGCTTCGAACCAGGCCCGAGCAGTTTCCTTCAAGGTGGCCGAAAAGTCCCGGCATTTGGCCGCATCAGATGCTCCATGGAACACCATATGCGACTCAAACCTGTGGATGTGATTCGCGGGGTCAGAGATACCATCGTACGGCGCGATGGTAGGCAGAGGGAGCTTGGGAAAGACTCGAGCCTCCAGGATCTCCGCAATGAATGGGGAGTGGAAGTTCAGGTCCTCCTCGGCCAGAGCTTTGCCCTCAGCATGCTGGACCATCGCGTCCACACGACGTTCTAGGTCGATGATGCGGCGCAAGCGCCTGGCCAACTCCTGCTCGGAGTGGGCCAAATCCGCATGCCCAGACTTGTGGGAGTTGGCTCCCATGACCGAGCACGGCAGGCGCGGGGCCGCCGCGGAATGACGGGGTGAACAACTGCGGCGCTCCGGTGCTCGTTCATCAGACAGAGCGCGGCGCGACCTCCGCGGTGAATCAGCGTGCTGCTCCTGAATCGACTATGTTGGGGCAGGAGGTGCGCGCGATCGCTGGTGAGACGACTCTGCCTGGCGCTCTTGCGGAACGGAGGCTTCCGAGACCGGCTGCCCGACCAATTGGGTCTGGAGACCCAGGCAGATTCCCGTCAGCTGCTGCATCTGTCCCCGGAGTTCGGCCATCTCTAGGGCGGTCGCAGGCACAACAGTGGCGGGCGCAGGGACACCCCCGGTCGCGGCAGCAAGAGCTATGGTGACGTCGACGGGGGGAGCACGTTGACCGGAGTCTGCCCGCGACTAGCGGGACCTCGTCATACGGCTCCCTATGTTTTGGTATGAGGATCGTCCGCGAGCCATGGCTGTCGTTGATTCCCACAGACGGCGCCAAAAGTGTGGAGGTGATTTCCTACTTTGGCCGGAGCCAAGCGGGCCTACACTTGGAAGAAGGGAAGAAGGCCACCGGTAGCGAACAGATACCTGCAAAACTAGAATGGAATCAGGGGGGCCCGGTTGAAGAACCGAGGAGAACCCTCCGATGCCTAAGTTAGAGGTGGACTCAAAGGCCTGGAAGAAGAAGGTTCAGTATTGTGCAAGAGAGATGTGTCTTAGATTGCGTACCTCTGCATGGAGGTTTACCGGATCCTTTTATAGGCAGAAGTGTTGAGAGAGAGGGACAGAACGTCCCTGATCAATGCCGTAAAGGGCGCTCCTGTTAGCGTCCTCAGCGGGGGGTTACGCGTTGAGGCGTCCGTTGAGGAGCTCTGCAGTTAATGCACCACTTGATCGTGGGGCGCGTGTGTTGTAGCCGTTATAACCGCCACGAGGGGATGAAAGGGCTGCTTGGATTTTTCTGGTCAGAAGGTACCGAGCAGGCAGCCTGCTCGGTAAGCCAGACCGGCTGTTCGGTAGCCGAGCCCACTGTTCGGTGCCTGGTGCCCGGAGGCATGACTTACTGCCAGATGCCTGATGCAAGGAAATGTTGCTTGTGCCGAAGAGGTTTCGGCACACACCGAGCAGACCCTGCCCGGAAGGGATGGCCTTTGTCCAATAGGCTATATATAAGGTATCCGGAGGCGGCTCTTGGGTCCTGCTAGTACCCGAACGTAGGGACCGGCCTTGGGACATTGAAAGCTGCTCTTGAGAAGACGTGGCGTCATGTGGAAGGACCACGTTTGTCTGCTGAATTGGGTTGGGCCTGATGGGCCTTGCGCACAAAGGTGGCTAGAAATAGCCACCACATAAGAGAATCATGAGTCAACAAAATGTGATAAATATCGAATATTTCAGGTGTATTAAGATGTCAGAAGTGGGTGATGCTTTAGGAACAATAAATTTTGGCTAGGTCTTAGGACCGGATGGCATACCTATTGAAGTGTGGAAAGCCTTGGGAAACATTGATATTAAGTGGTTAACTAAATTTTTCAAAGGAACGAAGAATGCCAGAAGAATGGAGAAAAAGTGTCGTGGTTCCTTTCTATAAAAACAAAGGGGATATTCAAAACTGTAATAATTATCGTAGAATTAAGCTTATGAGTTACACTGTGAAACTTTGGGAAAGAGTAATCGAGAAACGAATGCGATGGATGACTACTGTATCAGAAAATCAATTTGATTTTATGCTAAGTGGATCTACTACAGAAGTTAATTTCTTATTTCGGCAATTAATAGAGAAGTATAAAGAGATGAGAAGAGATTTATATATGATTTTTCTTGATTTGGAGAAGGCATATGATCGAGTACCGAGAGATTTGATTTGGTGGACATTAATAAAGAAGGGAGTTTATCATGGATATGTTGACTTGATCCAGCATATGTACGAAGGTGCCACGACTAGTGTGAGAACTATTGTTGGAGAGACTTGTGAATTTTCGATCACAGTAGGTTTGCATCAAGGTTCCACTCTAAGCATGTATCTCTTTGCTCTAGTTATAGACGAGGTAACTAAGCAATTGCATGATGATATCCCTTGGTGTATACTATTTGCAGATGATATTGTCTTACTTGATGAGAGTATTGATGGTTTAAATTGATGGACAAGGCATTCCTAAGAGTAGTAACTTTTGATACTTAGGGTCTATCATCCAAGAGAATGAGGAGATTTATGACGATATGACACATAGGATTAAGGTAGGTTGGCAAAATTGGAGAAGTGTATCAGGAGTCCTCTGTGATTGTCATATACCAATAAAACTTAAAGAAAAGTTTTATAGAACGGCAGTGAGACCTACTCGATCTATTATATGGTACCAAGTGTTGGACATTGCGAAAGGAATACATTAATAAAATGTGTGTGGCGGAGATGAGGATGTTGAGATGGATGTGTGGTAAAACTAAGAAAGATAAGATTAAGAATGAGCACATCTATGAGGATTTGGGGATAGCTCCGATTGATAGAAAAATGAGAGAAAATAGACTTAAGTGGTTTGGACACGTGCACCATCTTCCTAACTCGGTATCGGTTAAAAGATGTAATAAAATCTTAGTAGATACTAGTAAAAGAGATAAGAAAATGTCTAAAATAAGATGGTGCGATGTTATTAAGAAAGACTTAGACTTCTTGAATTGAAACATAATTATAATATATGATAAAAATTTGTGACAAAAAAAATTTTAAGTAACCGACCCCAAATAATGGGATAAGGTTATGATGATGATGATCATGATGATGATAGGTTAGGACTTTGAATACCGTGTATAAGTTTAGTTTCATGTTTGTATCGTCCTTTATTCAATTAAATGAATGAAAGCCTTTTTTATATGAAAAAAAAAACAGTGATATAGACGATCTCACTCCATGGCGTGGAGCCCGAGGACAAAAGTCAGGAGACTCGAGACTGATTGAAATGAGGAGGTTAGCAGCTAGCTAATTTTCTACCAAGACCAAAAAGACCACTCAATAGAAAAGGGCCATCAGCTTGGATAGGCATATTAATTGTAAGAGATCCTAAGAAGCGTGACGAAATAGACCGAGATGGTGAGATAAACATCAGTGATTCAGTCCATATATAATCTATTGAATAGTGGCGGAGATGCGCGCCCATATATATTAATGTAGAAACATCCACCATTTTATCCCTTCTTTTCCCCATATTGTAATGTAGATATGCTTATATGTTATGTAGATACCACAAAATATTATGCCCATATATTAATGGTAAAAAAAAACTTAATTACTTACCATCCACCACTTTGTAGACCCTTATTTTCAAAACAAAAGTTATATCACTTTTAATTAATTATTAATTCTTAAATAATCTATACTATAATAATAAAACTCAGTCTTAGAACTGTCATGTGGCAACATCATGACACTCTAATTCCCGCCTAAATTTTTTTGATATAAAAATAGAAATATTTTTACACCTAAACAATCCTCTCAAATTTAAAAAAATGTTAAATGTGTTTAAGAAGAATACGGGTAAGAAACTCCTAATATATGGCAACTCAATAAATCTTATAATATTCATCACTTTTAATGCATCAAGATTGAAAACAAAACTCAAAACACTGTTGCCCAAATAAATAAAAAAATCTTACTAAATCGGGTAAGCACAATCTCTCAATTGTAACCACCTAAATATGAAGACTCAGCAAATTGTGGTAGGAGAAATTTGGGTAAGAGATCACCTTACTGCCAAAACATGATAAATTATAAATTTTTTGTCAACTTTAAAACATATTTTAAGAAACAGCATTAACACGGCAAGTAAGAAAATTTCAATTTTAAAAAGAGAAATTCTTTCTTCTAAAATTGACCCCCAAAATATTGTCTTTCCATACATGTAAATTATATTTATTTTAATTTAGTTATGTTATATGTATACTATATTATAAATTAATTACATCCGTTGTAATTTCTACAAAGTTAACATCGGTTGAAATCATAGTTTTTAGGTTTCTCATATTATGATATTTTAAATCTGCAATTCTTTTTAAATAGTTCTAAAATTTTTTAAATAAATTATTTATATGAATACTTCTAAAAATTCCTATCTGCTTTTATGTGTTTTTGGTTGTCCTATCTGCTTTTATGTATTTTTTGTTGAAAGAAATTTCTTTGCATTAACCTACTGCAACGGTAGCAGAAGGTTTGGACTCTTCCGGCTGAAGAAAAATAAGTACATATTTATTGCAAGTCATATTTCGGTGATTTATTATGTTATGTAGAATTAAATTAGGGAGATTGTGTTTTACTTTGTTCATAAACAATTTAAAATTTAAACATTTCGTTATGTTTTAATATGTTGAACTTAAGGAAGACATAATGTTATTTTTTATGTTATATGTTTTAATTTTAATTTAATATATACTTAAAAATACAATGCATCTCAAGAGTGTTCATGACTGTTGCGTAAGTCTATAAATTATAAAAAACTATAAAAATATTTAAAAAATAAAAATAAAAATAAAATTTATAAAAGTTATCGATCTTTATGACTATTATTTATAGACTTCTATACTATAATAATAAAACTCAGTCTTAGAACTGCCACGTGGCAACATCAGGACACTCTAATTCCCGCCTAAATTTTTTTGATATACAAATAGAAATATTTTTACACCTAAACAATCCTCTCAAATAAAAAAAAAAACTGTTAAATGTGTTTAAGAAGAATACGGGTAAGAAACTCCTAATATATTTATATAGTAGTGTCGTATGGTGCTTTTCTTCAAATTATTGTATACATGCCATTTACAAGAACCATATGTAATACGACGAAGAAATATTTTTTTATTAGTTGATAATTATTATTTTATTTTAAAAATAACATTTCATAAAGTTAATATGAGATGATTTCAAATTGTAGGAAATTTATATATACATATAAAATTTAAATAAATAATTTTATATGAATACATAAAAAAATTATATCTAAATTATTTCCGTGCATCTCAAGAGTGTTCATGACTGTTGCGTAAGTCTATAAATTATAAAAAACTATAAAAATATTTAAAAAATAAAAATAAAAATAAAATTTATAAAAGTTATCGATCTTTATGACTATTATTTATAGACTTCTATACTATAATAATAAAACTCAGTCTTAGAACTGCCACGTGGCAACATAAGGACACTCTAATTCCCGCCAAAATTTTTTGATATAAAAATAGAAATATTTTTACACCTAAACAATCCTCTCAAATAAAAAAAAACTGTTAAATGTGTTTAAGAAGAATACGGGTAAGAAACTCCTAATATATTTATATAGTGTTGTATGGTGCTTTTCTTCAAATTATTGTATACATGTCATTTACAAGAACCATATGTAATACGACGAAGAAATATTTTTTTATTAGTTGATAATTATTATTTTATTTTAAAAATAACTTTTCATAAAGTTAATATGAGATGATTTCAAATTGTAGGAAATTTATATATACATATAAATTTAAATAAATAATTTTTATGAATACATAAAAAAATTATATCTAAATTATTTCCGTGCATCGCACGGGTGTCAACTAGTTGATCTATATATACCACTTAATTGATGAATATTATACGACTTGCCATTCTTTTCAATTCTAAAGTAAATTTCTGATGCCCGTCTTTTATGATTTCGGTCATTTTAAAGTAAATTTTCGATGCTCGTCCCGTTGTTGAAGGCGGGGAATTAGTATGGCGGCTGCAGGCTGCAGGCCTTCGCCACCGGAGTTGGTGGGGCATCTTGATGCCTCCACTGGTGGCGGCACCGTGCAGTTGTAGGACAGGTGGCAACAGTGGAGTAGCGTCGGCGCCAGGGCTGTTCCCCCCTGAAGTCGGAAGAGGTAGATTCGCAACTGGGGTAGATCCACAGAGCGCTGCGGCCGTCGCCTAGGAGCCATTTTTTTGTTTGCAATCCATCGCCAGGGATATTTTGAGCTTTAACAAAAATTGAAGCTGAGGGTGTTAACAAGATGGGTGTAAAATTAATAACTTCACAGTCAATGGATCAAAAATTATATATTTTAATTTTTTAACTGAAAATTAATTAACCTCTTCAAATTTGGATCGGTAACTAATTTTCCCTTACTAATTTGATGGGGACTTTTGATCGTCTTTTGTGATAAAATGAAGGAATCTTTTAAATAACTATTGCATTTATCTTAGAGATTGTAAGGGCAAGACGACCCTACATAAAACATGAACAAGATATATAGATGTGTAAAAAAAAAAGTTAATTCTTAGAAATTCAAAGAATGATTGAATAATTAGATAGCTACACTCATGGTTGGTCGAGCAGTGCAGATCGCAGAGGCTCAGACCAGATTTAACGAGTTTTTGGAACGGTTGACATGGTATAATGAATAATATTTTTTATTATTTAAATATATAATTATATATTTTTTTATTTTTTATCACCTAAAATAATATTAAACATTAAATAAGAACCAAAATTACCTACAAATATAGATTACACACACACAAATTGGAAAAAAAAAATTATGTGGTACCGTACTGTATCAACAAAAACTCTCCATGACCAACCTGACCAACCTTGGCTACAACGACTATCGTCCATTCATAGATGCTACCGTACCCAACTCTGAACTTTTTTGTAACTCTTAACTCAAAGTTTTTGAGCACCACAAATTTAGGCCACTTCAGTTGAAGGTTAAATAATTTACGAGAAAGATTTATTGCACTTGTATATTACACTTGACTAAGTAATATCGATTTCATGTGACACCCCTCACATGAGGAGTGATAAAGTGGCAATCTAATTGTTAGATGTCACATGAACTTGTTACCTAGTCACATTATATTTAAAGTGTAATGTGAAAGTACAATAAACTTTTCTCATAACTTATAGACAAACTACCTACCTATTGACAAATCTGAAAGTTAATTATTTTATTTTGAAATTAAGAATAGAGTTAGATAGTGTAGGAGAGTTTCTCTATTCAGTAATGAGTCGAACATGATTTTCCACCAAAGAGAAATAAGGAACGGAAGGTCACCAGTGTAGACGATAACTTGCAAAAATGGAAAGAGTAAAGAAAATCTGGTTGAAGAATCGGAAGAATCTTTCGATGTCTAAGTCAGCGATAACTGTCTGAGTGGGCAAGAGGGGGAGAGTTCTTTTTGTGTGTGGTTTCACGCGTGAGCGATCGTGACGAGTGATTGCACGTACCTCTGCATGAAAATTACATGTTCCTTATATAGGTCGAAGACCTAAAAGGTTTAGACGCGCCCTTCAAGAATGATACTTGAAAGAGTTCTACTGTTGAGTTCCCAAGATAGAGGATGTTTGTTCAAGACGTTGTTGGGTAGAAGAAGGGTGGCTTATAAGTTGGAAGGGAAACTCAATGTTTGGTAGGAGAGTGTGCCTTATGTGTATGTGGGTTTTGTCCCATATTGGAAAACACAAGTAAGGGAGTGGCCTTTATATATCCTTATGGTTCTAAGGACTTGTTCCTATGGAACTAGAGGGAGGTATTCCCAAGACCACACACGCGCGCCCGCCCGCCGGCCGGGCCGGGCTGGGCTGGGCAGGCGGCGGCGCGCGTGTGAGGTGACCGCGGGCCTTATTGGGCCTACACTCTTTTACCTTTCTATTTTGTTTCTTTTTGCTTAATGGGCTTGTGGGATGCGTCCATCCCTGAAGAAGTGAACCGGCGCAACTCATTGGGGCGTGGGCGGTTTGGGTTAATAGGAGAGAGAGAGGAACCGTTTTTGACTTGAGTCTTCTTTCCCGAAGAAAGACCGCTGCGCTCTGGTTCTCTCCTCTCTGGAACGCCTCCGTCAACACCACCGGGGAAACGCTCTTTGCCGCCGCTCGCTTCTTGCCTGCGCCACGGACGTCGCCGTCGCCGCTTCCTGTCGACGTGTTGCGTCTTTCTCTCCGTCACCGTCTGTCTCGTTCTATGCACCCTTTGGTGTCCGGTGCCTGCTCCTTTTGCCCTAGATTCATTAGAGACTCTTCTTCGTATATTAGATAGTTTTCGCTTTACGAGATCAACAGTGTGCGACTGTCATCTCGTTGGATGTGGTTGTACCCTGGGAGAAGATCGTCGTTTCCTTTTCGCACCTATAGTGGGGGCGATATCTTCTCTAAGGCAAGTTCCTTTTGGAACGCCTCCACTGCGTATAGATTTATGCTCACTTGTTCAGATTTCAGCATGTATATTTTGCTTACTTGTTATTATTTACTTGGAATGATGCCCATGTTGATTTACGTAAATTTGTATCATGTCGCTATGCTTGCACTGTGTGGATTATGGATGCTCGAACGCCATTTGGAATGTATTATACCCACTGTTTTTACAACAGACGTCTCTTGAGATACCGCACTGGGGTTGCTCCAAATTATGGGGAGGCCAAGGGCCACTTAGCATATATGGTAGCCAACGTGGAGGCATCGAACAGAAAACCGCGGACGTGTTCGGTGAGACTATCCGGTGTTCGGTGTAACTGTTGGCTTTTTGTTGTAAGTTCAGAGGATCCAAACAAAAGCCCAGGGACTTGTTTGGTGGAGCTCTAGGCCTTCTACCGAAAGTTGGTGCTCGGTGACTTTACCCTGTTTGGATGTGTTCGGTGATGTTTGGAAGCCAAGTTCCATGACGCTGTTGGACACGTAGTGTGAGGCGTGTTCGGGAACTCTAGTTATCTCTGAAGACACATGGCTGAATAGTCATCGCTTTACTTTTTTATTAGGTTATGATGGATCTACGAGCCTAGAAAATCAAACATGACTTCCACATATAGATAACTCCTCCACTCATTATCATTATAAAAAAATTTAAAAATTTTACATATTTTAGACATAGACCGTGACATGCATATAAAAAATGGTGAAGACATATAAAGAAGTATAAAAAAGTACATCTAGAGATAACTTTCTTCTCCCACCCCTATGATTGGGGAGAGTTAACTCGGAATAAGAATTAATTCAATATTTATCTTTTTCTTACTCATAAATAACTCTCTTAACAAAGTCACCCTAATGTGCTAAGATTTTTTTCCTTTTAATTGAAAACTACTTTCTTAATATCCGGATGTACTCGCCTCAGGGCATCTCCTTTTACTGGCAGAGCAAAGTCACAACTCAAAAGTGTATAATGTGACATTAGCAACTTCCCGGACAGAGGTTTTCCCAATGTCTTTAGTGTTACAGATTCTTAGTATACCAGTGGCAAGTGTCTACAATGAGGACAGAAGGTTGTGGATACCAGGTAAGCATGGGAGATTCACTACAAAGAATGCATATGATCACATAAGAAAAACGAAGGTAGAGGGGTGGGGAAACACTCAATCATGCTGGAAAGAGATTTGGAACTGGCCTACTAGTCCCAGAATCAAAATACAACTTTGGAAGATGGCATGGGAAAGACTCCCAACAGGGGTATATTTAAACAAGTGCAACTTAGAGGTTGAGCCGAGATGTCAAATATGTCTCCAAGAAATGGAAGATCAAGATCATGCTTTCTTAAAATGCAGAGGGGTAACCAATCTTTGGTCTGAGGTTTCATTTCACCTGGAGTGGAAAGACAGGCCATCAGGACTACAAGATCTATGGGATAGATGTGCTAAGTTTACCAACAGTTCTGCTAGAAATTCTTATTTGAAAACTGTGATAGCTTTAGTATTGGAAGCAATCTGGAGGAGAAGAAATAAACATCTGTTCGAGCCAAAGGATAGACCTTATCCTCTAAACTTCAGTTCCATAGTTCAAGCAGCAAAAGAATTTGAGAAAGTGAACTCTTCTTATAAGAAGAAGATTGCCCGGTTGGTGGGGGAGAGGGCAGAAAGTTGAAAAAGGTAAGGAGGAGTTGCACAGATGAGCTACAGGTTCAAAACTGGAACAAGACTTGGTGGAATAAACCTGAAAAGGGTTGGATTAAAGGGAACTTTGATGGAGCTAGGAAGGAAGATAAAAATTCAGTGCACTCAGGGGCAGGTTACTTAATTAGAAATGATGAGGGCCTCCCTCTTGCTGCAGGAGCTGTATACCTCAAACATAGCACTGTCCTCAAATCTGAAATCTTAGTTGCCAGACACTGTGTAGCTAGTGCAGAAATTTTTAAAGATCAAAAGTATGAAGGCCTTATTGTTGAGGGTGATAATGCGGAGGTCATAAAGGCTATAAATGATCCAGGTAAAGCTCCTATGGAAATCAGAGAATTAGCAGAAGAGATCAATAGCATGCTAAATAGATGGCCACTCTACACAGTTATTCTAGTGGACAGACAGGCAAACTCTGCTGCGGAGTGGCTAGCAAAACAAGCGAGGATTGCGAAATTCAACATCAACTGGACCTTTGCTCTCCCGGAAGAGCTGAGCAACATTTGCAGGTTGGATGCATCTAGGTTTCTCTTCAGTGAGAGGAAACCTCCTTAGTGGGAGTGTAAATTTTTTTCCTGTTTTAAAGTAGGTGATAGGTTAGAAGTAGTAGTACTGTTTGAGTTCAGTCTTTTAGTTGCTTTGTGTTTTGCCTGGAGCCCCTAAGGCTCCTCTCATCTACCAAAAAAAAAAACTTCCCGGAAGAACCCTCGGCGGGCTTCGTAGACAAAGAAAGACTTACTACAGCACCACGCCAGAAAGTTTGCATCTTTTTGTGACTGAGCAAAGCAACAACTCAAAAGTGCACATGTGGGCATGTGACTGCACGCCCGGTTGCAAGATTTGATTCCTATGTTGGCAGCACCTTGGGTGTTTTAGGTAATTTTTCAAGGAGAACGGTTTTATGCACTTGTAAAAGGGTAGAAATGCCGAGTCAACATATATTTTTTTCGTCTTATTAATTCACATCAAGCTGATATATGGACCTCTCACCTCTTTCCTATAATGGGAGGGAAAAAGTGTAAGTTGACTTGATGTTTCTGCACTTTTAGAAGTGCAGAAAGTCTTTTTCTTTTTCAAGATTTACCTAGGGTGGTTTTAAGGCGGGTCTCAAACTCGGGGCGGGTTGCTTTCGTGCTGAGTAAACAGAGAGAGATTCACCGCAGACATCCTCACCGTATGTGGGTTGTCAGGTGAGTTGGCGGTCACGAAGTATTGGCCGATTTTCACGGCCGGCAACATCGGACGACGCAAACTTTAAAATTTTAAAATTTATATTATGAAATATAAATATTATTAAAAAAATTTAACTAATATTTTTAAATTCTAAAAAAATATTTTAGAGTTCAAATTTATATTTTGAAATCTAAGTCACCATTTTAGAGTTAAAAAATTATTTTGGAGTCTAAATTAACATTTTAGAACTTAAAATATATATTTTAAAAGTCAAATTTATATTTTGGAGTTCAAATTATCTAGCCATCGTCGTTGGCCATCGTCATCGCCGCCGCCGCTCTCGCGTGGCATTTAAAGTGGGCACCACGTAGGCAGTAATATTTTTCTTAAACAAATAGACTTACGTGGACGTGGGCTGTGTTGGTCGGCGCTTGTCAGAAATAATTATTATATTTTTTAAAATGTCATAAATACACTCGTAAAAAAACTTTTAATTAGCCAATACATTGTTTTTGGATGCGTTGTATTTTCCAATGAGACCCTCAGAAATATCTTTATTATACTTTTAAAAAAATAATAAATACTCCCTTTGTACTATTATTATATTATTTGTTAGAGAAATATTTTTTTTGTTTATGAGAAAGTTTTTAGTTTGTTGGAATAAATGAGTGACTATTTATTAATTGTCCTTATGTGCAGTACAAATCTCACAAAAAATAATATTAATTACTTATCAGTACCTAATAAAATATAAGTGAAATAAATATAGAACAAATAGGTATATAAGTGGAATAATATATAATTAAGTGGAACAAATGTATATGTTCCACTTATATGCTTATTTCTTCCGCTTATCTAATTATTTGATCCACTAATTATAAGTATAACAAATATATGTATAATTGGAACAAATACATAGTTAAGTGGAATAAATTTATTTGTTCTACTTACATATTTATTTGTTTCACTAAAGTATCTATTTGATCCACTTATAAGTGGAATAAACAGGTGAATAAGTGAATAACGAATAGTTATGTATCTATTTATTTCACATTTATTCAACTTATATTTTATTAGGTACTGATAAATATTTAATATTATTTTTTGTGAAGACTTATGTTGCATCCATAGACAACCAATCAGAAACCATCCAACTATTTCAACAAGACAAAATCTACCACATGGATGGGAATAAGATATTATTCCATTTGTTTATTATGGTTTTAGAGAGCCCACGGTCTTTCACACTACCGCAAGTAGTTTCAAATTATTGAGAAATAATTTCTACTCGGTCATCAATTAAAAAGTCTCATGTGAATTATCTAATAGCCGATCTGATTGGTCGATCATTGGATCGCACGTAACCCCACATTATGTGTGGCCTGACAATCAACCAATCAAGTCGATTGTTGGGCAATCCACATCAGCCTTATTACATGGTCCGCCAAGCCAAATTATTATTGCATGCAATGGGGTGTTTTTTTGCCGTTTAATATCAATTTTATTATTAAAAAAAGGTTTGAACTTGATTTTATCATATGAATGTTGGTGTTAACCAATGATCTTTGACTGTCCTCTACTAATTTGAATTATGATTGTATTAGAAGAAGGTGATAATATTACCGATCGAGCTTGTATAGATATAATTCTATATTAAAAATGAAATAATTTTCCTACCCACAAAAAAAAAGATAAACTCTTGATTTTGAGAATCTGAAGGTGCATCGTTCCCGGCCCTTGCTCCATTTTTAATTTTACTCTTCTTTTAAATTGCCAAGGAACGGACGGTATTAACATTCCACACAAAGCTTTTTTGTTTTGTTTTTTTAACAACGAATCTCTCCCGATGTGATTTTGTGAGTTCAGAGATTAATATTCATAAATTTTAAAATCAAAATCTAATAATCTCTACTTTTTATGTACACATATTGTTCTTATCTCATTTAGTCGAAAAATCTCCCAACGGATACACTTCTCCCGAAAGGTAAATGTTCCAACCGAATATATACCATGTGCATGCTACGTACGAAACGGTGCGGTTCAAAAAAAAAATTTTGCTAAGGGGGAGAGAGAGAGAGAGAGGAATATCGGTAAATCACTGTATTTTAGTGAAATATGCACAAATTTCAGGTAAGATATGTATATGTTTCAGGCAATCCTTCAAGTATTCTCTAAAGTTTTTTTTTATCGCATCATCTCATGAAATCTGTCTCGGAAGAATTCTTCCTACGTAGGACAATTTTATTTTTTTCACTCAATTTTGCAGGAAATCCGTCTCTGAAGAATTCTACCTACGTACGACAATTTTATTTTTTAACTCAATTTTGCAGGAAATCCGTCTCTATATTTGTAGAGCAAGAGATTTCACATTGACCAATAAATTTCCCATATATCTAAAGGTTAAATCTCGTTTCCGCCGCACTCATTAGAGGAAAGAGTTTAAAACTCCGGACCGTCATTTGAGATGTGTTATTATAGACTGCGTTCTGCCAAAAGATGTGATGCAGCCTTGCGGGTGAAGCCCAGCCCGCTTCCTGAATCAGTTCGTGGACTTCACTGAGAGAACGGTAGGCCCAAAATAGGGAATTTAGGCCCACATACCGGAGTCAGGCATAGGCCCATCAGGGGTTCCACTACAACCACAAGTGTTGTTCTCTCTTTTCGTTTTTAACGAAACAATATTCCCTGACTGGTCGATTCCCAGAATTTCTCCATGCACAGATGCCAAAAAGGTTAATGCAAATCTGAAGATAGGATATGAGCAAGAACGACACTCATCAAGCCAATGTTTTCGAAGAACAGACTTAATATATGGCCAATTCAGAAGTGAATTCTAAGGTTACAATTTTTATTTTTGATGTATTAAGTCGGTTGATCTAATCTTTAGAACAATTCTAAATTAGGTCTTTTTGATAACCAGATAAGGAGACTGAAGATATGTTATTCATACATAGGTTATCCATCTTTAGGGGTTTTTTTAATTTGAGATAATTTAATGAAAGATAATTATAAAAAGAGATAATTTTTAATGTGATATGATGTGATGTGATAGGACGTATATAAAGATATCACTTCTCAATCCCTAATTTAACATCATTTATTTATGTATATAAAGATATCACTTCTTCATTCCTAGATGTTGTCGCTCCTCACTCGGCAGTCGTTCAACGTACGCCTTCTATGTCGGGTGTTTGGCACGTAGGTATTAACTTTATAATCCCTCAATAAAACAAAAATGGGACGAATTACATTATACTTGACTTTTTTTTTTATCTCCCAGTGGAATGCAATGGTCATGGGCATAAGAAAAAAAAAATACATTTGTTCTTGTATAATTATCTCTTTTGACAATTATGAGAGAGAGTCGATCGCATTGCTAATTTTGTCCCTGTGACAATGTCAAAACTTCTTCCGCGTTTCTCTTATCAAGATCTCGGTAGTATTGTGGATGAGGAAGTATCGAAAAAGTGTCATATATACAATGTAGTGGGGATTGAGATCTTCTGCTTCATTTCTCTAAGTCAAATTTTGCATTTCATTCCATCTTCATTTAGTATTTTTCTTAATTTTATATATTGTGTCCATAAATACAATTTCGATGTTAGCAAAAGTATGATCGAGAGAGAGAGAGTGAAGTGGAGATAATGCAATGGTACTAAGTGGCGACGGAGCTAGCCCCACCAATCTTTTAGATTAGAGAGGGGCTTATTACATTTTGGTGGGGTGTCAGTCAAATCTTTTTCACAAAAGAGTGGGTCTCAGTATTTAAAGTGGGGAGAAATCTGCTCAACTTGTGAAAGGGGGAAGCACTTGGCCATGCAACAAATTTTATCCATTAAATTAACTTTGGACATGTTATGTTGGAGTTTGAGTGGTTTGCCATGCGATTGACCTTGACCACTAACTATGTAGGCTATAATTACCTTGAAAACGTGCAAGTGGCTAAAGTCACATCATGTAATGTGATGTGAAGGAACTCATTCCCCTCCCCCTATACGAACTCAACTTGTGAACTGAAGAGGTGGATGTAAGTGTAATAAATTACGTACGTTGACAGCTGATGATGCAGATCCATTGATTTAATTATTTTTATATTTTTAAATTGTTTCCTTAATTATTTTAATGTGCATAATGAGATAGGACAAATCATCCGAAGAGGTTTGGATCTCGCATCTTGAGACGAACACTTGAATGATGATGGAGGGCGGTGCTGATGATAAATTAGATACGTGCGCCTTCTCCCCTAAGAATTTTCAAGACAGTGAAAGGGTCAAAGATTTTGGGAGGGGGTCTTAAAGAATAATCCTCCAATGGTCAGACTATCTTATCTACCTCGAGGGTTTTTTGAGTCAACTCACTCTGGGTCTTGTCCTTAGACTTTTATCATAAATCTCTGAGGGTTCTAATGGGATTATTGGGCCTTCTTTTCTTATTGGGCTTGATGTCATTTTGTGAACTGCTATTTTCCCCCTCTCCACCGTCATTTACACCTCGTCATGCACAGGAGAGAGCCGGCGGGTTGTTGATGGCTTAGGCATTCAAATTGGGGTCAAAGTCCACAAAAGTGTTATCACCAAGAGAAATGGAGATTGGCGTCTCTCTCGTTTCTATTCTTCTCAACTTTGGAATGACATTGATCCTCTCCCATACTTTTTAGCATCTTCTGCATCTCTTTTGCCTTGCTTAGAGATTAGGAGTGTTCACAGTTTGATTAAATTTTTTTTTTAAAAAAAATCGAATCGAATCGAATTTAAATTAGAACCGAACCAATTCGGTTCGGTTTGAATCGAAAATGAGAAAAAAAAAAAGATTAAATAAGAGGTTGTGAGCATCGCATCATCAAACTCACAACCTCCACTACATCATTATCTTTCTTATGTTATATTATATTATTTATATTATATATACATATATTCGATTCATTTCGATTCCTCAGCCCTAAATCGAGTTGAATTGTGAAACCCTCCAAATCGAATCGGTCGATTCGATTCGATTCGATTTTTCGATTTAGACTGATTTTTGAACACCCCTATTAGAGACAGTGTTCCTTGTGTTAGAACACTCCCACATTTAACATTTACCTCCATTCATCGCTTGAAGATTTTGAATTGGAAGTCCAATCTAATATATTAAATCTAATGCATTGTATCTTCTCTAAATTGAAAAATGAGAACCGCCCCTGCTGAGAGGAGCCGGGGGCCGCCATCCCGCGAAATCTTCGAACCAAAGAAAGCTGCGCATCACACTCAGAAAAAGGCACCCTTTAGTCTTAGTTAACACCACCAAGGAAGACTAATGCCAGAAACTAATTGCTTGGTGCCACCGCTATTATGGACATACAGATCCACCTCTGGTACGTAGAGTTCACTGCAACCTTATATTGTGAGACGGCCGCTACACGCATCTTCGCTGAAGATGTTACCTTCCTTGCGGGTAGCCAGCGCCGGAGACGCTTGCAGAGAGCAGACCGGAAAAAGGTTAAGTTGGGAATGATACAGATTGAAGGGAGGGGGACGTCGGACTGAACTTACTAAACCGTTCTCCGTTTGAGGTCAGTAGAGACGGGACCTATCTCTACATCCGCGACCGGTCCGGAAGGATGTTGATGGTCATATTGGCCGTCGACGTTGCTGCCATCTCCTCCGTTGCCTGCGGTGGTGGTGGTTGGCGAAGCCCACGCGTCTATGCTTACCATCTGCTCTCGAGGAGGATACAGGGCATCTTCCTTCTTCCACCTCTGTTGCAGGAAGAGGAGTATATTCTTGGACTCCCCAAGCACGACTGCAGCTTCCCGGACTCTGCGCTCCCTCACCTCAACTTCGCTGCAGAAGCATTCCAAGAATATAGCGCGCCGTAGGTTGGTGAGGCAAGCGCCCAAGATGTCGGCGATCGCCCCACGCAACCATTTGAAGAGCATCTCAGGTGAGTTTATATCGATCCCGCGGCCCCCCTGAAGGATCGACCCAGCGATGCTCTGCATGCAGATCGCCGCCAGCACCCTCGGAGGCCAGTCGAGTACAAGCACTTCCATGGGATTCCAACCTCTGTCCGATTCCTGCTGGATGCACTCCGCTCCAAACTGCTTGAGTTTCTGCATAATCTCGCTTGGGTTTCTCTCGGGAGACCAGCGCAGGTCCCGGTCAAGCCACCGGCCATATAGATCGAGGGTCTCCCACAGCATGTCCGCCGCTTCCTGTGCATTCACCAACCCATTTATGTCGAGGTTCTTGTGCACCAGCCGAACGTACTTGAGGGCTTCTCCCACGCCGCGCCGTAGCGATTTCACCTCCTCCTTCCGGACTCCCGGGATGGCCAACGCGATGCTGGCGAGGGTCACGACTGGCAGAGCCCAACAGTTGCGGAATTCTTCGGTAGTGGAGGCGATGATGCTGTAGTCGCGCAGTTCTTCGGTAGTGGAGGGGATGATGCATGCAGTCGCGCAGTTCTTTGGTAGTGGAGGGGATGATGCCGCGGACGCGCAGTTCTTCGGTAGTGGAGGCGATGATGCCGCAGTCGCGCACCTTGGCGAAGCCTCGAGAAGAATGGGTTTTTACGAGGGCCACCAGGTGAGCCGGCGGCTTCTTACCCCCCTTCCTGATCAGTTTCTGGGAATCCCGGTACCTACTTCTCACGATCACCAGCTCGTCCTCCCCTTCCAGGTGCAACACGAACCCCCTGTGCATTGCCGCTTCTGTGTCTGTGGGCCGCGTCGTCGACCACCATACGAAGCAGCCGGCGAGAGACAGAGAGATTAGACGGACGAGCTTGCAGACAACGACAATCCCGCACTGCTCCACTATCAGCAAGGACAGGAGTAGGCTCCTAAGCCTGTGCATGACCTTTCTGAGCACCCTGCAACGAATTCCCTGCGGCAGAGGACATGCCTTCCACTCCTTCAGCTTCTTAATCCAGTACTCCTCGACCTTGAGCTCCTTGATGTTCCACCGGTTACCCTCTCGGAATCTGATGGCACTGAGGCATCTCCATGCTGGGGCGACCGTGCCCACGACAATGGTCACAGCCTGGGAGACGAGCACCACCCCGGTGGACCATTTATAGTCGGAATTCCCGCTACAGAAGCTTAAAGATTCCTGGAGGAATGATTTCACAGCGGCCACGACGAGTACGAGGGCGCTGAGAAGACAAAATGCTCCAGAGGCGGTGCAGGCTGCAGACCGCCCCAACACATACTGCGGGCTACAAGTGTGAGCCATCAGCCAATACTTGTCAACACTCGATTTGAGGGTCTCGTACGTAATAACATCATAATCTGGTTCAGGCAGATCTCTATGTATGGAATTGTACCTCTGTTCCAGGTAAGCTTTCGTGGTTGAGACAGGAATGGCAGAAGCGAAGGTAATCGCCAGCAGAACCAGCATGAAGGAGAGGACGATGGCATGCTCTTGCTGGAAAATATAGATCACGCCGGTGCTCATCTGCGCGACTATATTGCCGACGACGGTGATCACCAGAATCGCGAGGGCGAAGGTGTTGGAGAACAAGTTGTCCGTCACCCCCAGCGACGGCATGATGTTGCCCATCACGGTGCAGACGAGGGTGGCACCGCTGAGCTTGGCGAGCTGGTCCCAGCGGCCGGGCATGCCGGTGTTGAGGTCCAGGGGGAGCTTCACGGCGACGCCCAGCAGGGTGAGGGTGGCGGCGTTAAGGGGGAAGAATCTGCTAGGGAACCAGAGCCGGCGGTGGCGGAAGCCCTTGAACAAGTCCAAAGCCATCAAGGCGGCGCATGCCAGAGAAAAGAGCGCAATGTAGAGGCCGATCAGCGGCAGCGGCCCGCCGAAGTCCGCATCGTTGAGGCTGCCATCCGCGTTGCAGCCGTGCATCCTGGCCTTTTTAGCCGAAATTTTTTGAAAAACTTTTTTGAGATTCCTTCCTTCGATTCGAGGTGCAGATTGTCCCTGCTGCGGCTAAGATGATGGATTGGAGCTGTGTGGACGTTAAAAATAGAGAGGAAACAGAAAAAAAAAAAAAAATAGAGCAAAAAAATCTGGTCATGTGTATGCCCAAAAACATAGCAAATGTGTAGGTCCTCATCCACTGTCCCCAGAAAAAAAAAAAAAAAAAAAGGGAAAAAGACAAAGAGAAAAAGAGGGAAATGGACTTTTCCCATGCCCCTTAAAAAGAGCTTGCTTGCGCGGGGCCAGCAAAAGGGGAGTAGAGGCAAAAGGGGTTCCATCGGATATGGTTTTTCCCATCCACCATATTTTATATGAGATTTATGAGACAAGATAGTATTTTTATCTTTTCTCTATATAATGTGGTATGAATGTCTTATTTAAAGCTTATTTATATAGCATGTGTTCCCTCTCCCCATTTATTTTTTTATTACATTATCCATCGATCTCTCCCCAATAAGAGCCCATTTTCTGTTGTGTTGTGTTCAGTCCTCTTTGAATGAAGACGGTCGACTCACTGCCATGTGAGTCTTTGGGCATCCAAGAGTGGGTAAATCGATATCCACATCTTGCTTGAGCCCTGAAGTGGGACTAACAGATCTAAATTTTCTCTTGAGAGCTATTTTTCCCTTTGGCAGTGGAAATCCACCCCCCCTATTTCTGAGTTTTGTGTTTGAATATTTCTTGCCGACTCACGGCGATTTCAAGCCCAAGCACTAAAGAGTTGGGTAAGATGATATCGATGCTCTGTCTAGAGCTTGAATAGAATCTAATTACTTCCAAGATCATGAGTATGATGTGTTTATCCCGTTTTCCAGGACGAAAACCATGCAAATCACTGTTTCCATGTTGAAGGCTTGCTGCCGACTCACTATGGCAGTAAGCTTTAAGCATTTTAATTTCGGTTGGCATTGTGTCCCGACCCATCTACGAGCTTAAAATCGACCGGGTTATGCCTCAGTCCCGTATGTGAACGTACCCCACTTATTTGCCATGAGTATACCTTCAAACTGAGTGTCATCCCTTATAAATAGGTGCTGCCGACTCACGCAAGTAGAAGTGTGTCTGCTACCTACTCACCTAGAAATGAGACATCTAAGAGACATTGGGTTAGATAATATGATATCTATGCCCGATTATCTAGATTCAAACATTATTGGATCGCCGACCGGAATTTGTTTGGTCTCGGTACTCATCAGTTCTCTCGTAGGCACGCCTCGGAAATCAGTACCATGTGCCGGGTGACGCCATATGCGGCAAACACCCCATTTTGATACCATATCCTCCGTGGTGGATGGGTATCGCGAACTCCCTCATGTTTTATGAGTCTGGGGGAGATGTCGATGAATTTCTCCCGCGAATTGAGAACCATTAAATGTTTCTGACTAGTGAGTCGGAAAAGATTCAACAGACTGCCGACTCATTGAACTAGTGAAGAGATTTGGACTGATGAGTCGGCAAGCCACATGAAGGATGAGCCAGAAAGCCTCGGTTGATGAAAACGTCTATTTTTGGTCTTAGTACTTATCGATTCCCTCGTAGGCCAACCTCGGGAATCGGTACCGTGTGCCGTTTGGGTGACGCCATATACGGCAAACACCTTATTTTTGGTACCGTCTCCATCATGGTGGACGAGTACTGTGACCTCCCCCTTTTTCTATGAATAAGGAGGTGCCGCCGAACTTTCTCACACATTTTTATGTGACTAAAAGTCCTTAAAACCGTACTTGCTAGGTGATTCGACAGTATTGCGGCAGTCTGCTGACTCATTAACTCAGCAAGATCTTGTTGACTCAGTCATGATATGACTCAGTAGTCCTACCAACTCACTGACCCAACAGGGTTCTGCCGACTCAATCATGCTCTAACTCAACAGTCTGCCGACTCATTATTGCAGCAAAGTTCTGCCAACTCCTCTGACTCAACAGTTTGCCGCCTCAACTGAGTTCCGCCGACTCAATAATCTGTCGACTCACCAGCATAAATACAACTATCATGTCTCAAATGAAATAAAGAGAATGTATTGACATTAATTTAAAAATATCACATGAATAAATGAATAAAAGATCCCACAATTATACAAGAAGATGATAATGATCACAATGAGTCAAATGTCATTAAATTGACATCTTTCTTGTTGCCACTTAGGCTTAACTTTAGCACGCACTTTACATCTTTATCAGATGTTTTCGTCTTATGCTATGAGATTTTCTAATCTGGCGATTAATCAAGAGTTTTCTCTTTCAGAAGAGATGTAGTTAACGTCATTGCGCTTAAGCAACGGTAGGATCTTGGTCCTGATCTGATCTCCACTTTCGTTTGACGAAGTCAGACGGTGTGCAAATAGACCTAAAGTCTTTCGACTCTCGGAGGCAGAACATGTTGTCACTTTAGTGACTAGTACGCCTGTATTATGTGATTATCGATTCATCTCTCGTTCACACTGCTAAAATAACGCTCGATGGGATTTGAATTTGTAATATACATCCATACACATGAGAATATGATAAATATATTTTAAATATAAAAAATGATTCGTGATGGATTATATATAAATCCATTTCCACAAGCTACATGCCTTGACTTGTTCATGATCGGACATACGAACGGGTCAATGCGAAATGGATGCCGAGTCAATAAATATGCATTTAAATCCTCAACTAATTGTTCCAACTCTCAAGTAGTTGTGGCTTTAGTTCAGCATTTATGGGAGACCAAATAGCAAACTTGTTGGACATGAATGTGTGGCAAGTGGCAATTTAAAATTCTTAATAGTGAAAAGAACGTTCCACCTGTAAATAAATCCCAATTGACTTATCTAAAAAGAATGCAAAGAAGAAGCCACAAGTAGAAGGTTTAGTTGGGAAGCAAGCATGAAACTATTGATTGTTCTTTTTTTTTTTGGTAGATGTGAGGAGCCTTAGGGGCTCCAGGCAAAAACACAAAGCAACTAAAATACTGAACTCAAACAGTACTACTACTTCTAACCTATCACCTACTTTAGAACAGAAAAAAAATTTACACTCCCACTAAGGAGGTTTCCTCTCACTGAAGAGAAACCTAGATGCATCCAACCTGCAAATGTTGCTCAGCTCTTCCGGGAGAGCAAAGGTCCAGTTGATGTTGAATTTCGCAATCCTCGCTTGTTTTGCTAGCCAATCCGCAGCAGAGTTAGCCTGTCTGTCCACTAGAATAACTGTGTAGAGTGGCCATCTATTTAGCATGCTATTGATCTCTTCTGCCAATTCTCGGATTTCCATAGGAGCTTTACCTGGATCATTTATAGCCTTTATGACCTCCGCATTATCACCCTCAACAATAAGACCTTCATACTTTTGATCTTTAAAAATTTCTGCACTAGCTACACAGTGTCTAGCAGCTAAGATTTCAGATTTGAGGACAGTGCTATGTTTGAGGTATACAGCTCCTGCAGCAAGAGGGAGGCCCTCATCATTTCTAATTAAGTAACCTGCCCCTGAGTGCACTGAATTTTTATCTTCCCTCCTAGCTCCATCAAAGTTCCCTTTAATCCAACCCTTTTCAGGTTTATTCCACCAAGTCTTGTTCTAGTTTTGAACCTGTAGCTCATCTGTGCAACTCCTCCTTACCTTTTTCAACTTTCTGCCCTCTCCCCCACCAACCGGCCTAATCTTCTTCTTATAAGAAGAGTTCACTTTCTCAAATTCTTTTGCTGCTTGAACTATGGAACTGAAGTTTAGAGGATAAGGTCTATCCTTTGGCTCGAACAGATGTTTATTTCTTCTCCTCCAGATTGCTTCCAATACTAAAGCTATCACAGTTTTCAAATAAGAATTTCTAGCAGAATTGTTGGTAAACTTAGCACATCTATCCCATAGATCTTGTAGTCCTGATGGCCTGTCTTTCCACTCCAGGTGAAATGAAACCTCAGACCAAAGATTGGTTACCCCTCTGCATTTTAAGAAAGCATGATCTTGATCTTCCATTTCTTGGAGACAAATTTGACATCTCGGCTCAACCTTTAAGTTGCACTTGTTTAAATATACCCCTGTTGGGAGTCTTTCCCATGCCATCTTCCAAAGTTGTATTTTGATTCTGGGAATAGTCGGCCAGTTCCAAATCTCTTTCCAGCATGATTGAGTGTTTCCCCACCCCTCTACCTTCGTTTTTCTTATGTGATCATATGCATTCTTTGTAGTGAATCTCCCATGCTTACCTGGTATCCACAACCTTCTGTCCTCATTGCAGACACTTGCCACTGGTATACTAAGAATCTGTAACACTAAAGACATTGGGAAAACCTCTGTCAAGTTGTTTACATCCCAGCCTTCTTTGTCCAGGAACAATTCTAGCTTGCTATCCTCCTGTACACAGCTTGTGTTGAATTCCACTGGCCATCCATTTAGACCTCTGCCTCTGAACCAATTATCTTGGTTAATTCTGATTTCCTTACCATTTCCTGGTATCCAACCAAAGTGTTCTTGATTCTTTTTGAATTCCTTGTTGATTCTTGTCCAAATATCTGATTTTGGTTTAGTAGTGTAGCTCTTTTCCATATTTCCTTTTCTCAAGTACTTTTCTTTTATGAGTTGTGTCCAGCAACTTTTCTGACCTGAGTTTATTTTGTCCACTAGTTTGAGCATAAGTGCTGAGTTCATATCTACCAAGTCAGTGATTCCCAGACCTCCACAATGTACTGGCATCTTGAGATTTTCCCATCCCACCAGATACAGTCCTTTTGTATCTTTATTTCCTTTCCAGATGAAGTTTCTGCACATTTTCTCTAAGATTTCCAACTGGCCTTTCCTGAAGTTTGTGACTGATGCCCAGTAGGTAGGGATGGCATTGAGAACATGTTTCACTAGGACCACCCTTGCAGCCATGGATAGAGTTTTTCCTTTCCACCCCTTTAGTTTGTTTTCCATAATCTTGCATACATCTTCTAGAGCTTTCTGTGCTGGCCTAACATGGGTGATTTGAATTCCCAGATACCTTCCAATGCTGTTTTCGTTTTTCATATTCCAAGTTTTTTCTATGATCTTGTCACATTTTCTGTCAACTGCCCCTCCAATTTGCATCTTGGACTTAGCTAGATTAAGAGTCTGTCCTGACTGCTGACAGTAAGTAAGAACAACTTCCTTGAATGTTTCAATTTCCGGAGCATTGCCTTTTGCTACAAGCAGTACATCATCTGCATATAACAGGTGATGTATAGATGGGCTACTGGCTTTTTCTTTGTATCCCACCAGTTTTCCTTGGGCATTTGCCTTATGTAGACCTGCTGACAGTAGTTGTGACATGATTACAAATAAATAAGGGGACAGAGGGTCCCCTTGCCTCAGACCTCTTGAGGGTGTAAACCATCTGCTTGGAATCCCATTCACCAGAACTGCCATTGATGAAGTTTTCAGGCACACTTGAATCCAGTTTCTCCATTTTGACCCAAATCCCATTCTTTCCATCACATGATCTACGCAGTTCCACTCTACCCTATCATATGCTGGTTCCATATCTAATTTGATGAGAACTAAGTCCCTAGGTCTTCTCTTTCTTTTCACTGCATGCTCTAGTTCTTGTGCAATTAAAATGTTATCAATGATGGATCTGCCCGGAATGAAAGCTGCCTGCTCAATGGATACCAAGCTGCTGATCACATTTCTGAGTCTGTTAACCAAAACCCTCGCCAAGATTTTGTAGAAATCATTGCAAAGGCTAATAGGTCTAAAGTCCTTTGGCCTTTTTGGTTTGTCCACTTTTGGTACTAGAGCAATAAAAGTAGCATTGAGGGATCTAGGAAGTTTCCCCGTTGCCAAGAAGCAGTGAATTGCATAAAAAACATCATACCTAATCTCCTGCCAAGCTTTTTTATAGAAATTTCCTGATAACCCATCTGGCCCCGGAGCTTTCCCTCCTGGCAGGTGCCTGATAACTTCTTCCACTTCTTGCATTGTTACCTTCCTCTCCAGAGCTTTAGATTGTTCTAAGGATAGCCTTTTGAAAGGTAAGGTATTGTCTATTTGACAGAGGTTTTCCTTCTGAGTTGTCCACCTGTCCTGAAAGTGAGTCATTAACTCTTTCCTAATATCCTCTTGGTCTGATAACTTGCTGCCAAACTTGTTAATAATATCTTCAATTCTGTTTCTCCTTCTTCTGATGATTGTTGAAAGATGAAAGAACTTTGTATTTCTGTCCCCTTCTTTGAGCCATTGCACTCTTGCTTTTTGTTTCCAGAAAGTCTCCTCAAGCATCAAAAGTTCCATCAGTCTCCCTTCCACTCTTCTCATCTTTGTTTCCAAGTCTTTGTTTCCTGGATTCTTAAAATCCAGTTCTTGCAAAAGCTTTAACTCCTGTTGGTCTTTGCTTATTTGACATTGTAAGTTGCCCACCTCTTCTTTGTTCCATCTCCTTAGAAAGTTCTTGGTTCTTCTTAGTTTCTCAGTGAGCATAGTCAAACCTACCCCACGGGTCTCTATGTTCCAAGCTTGTTTGATCACTTCCATGCAGTCCGCCCTTTGAAGCCAGAAGTCTTCGAACCTGAAGGGTGTTGGTCCTCTTTTTTTAGTGTCTCCATTAGTGTCCAATAAGAGTGGGACATGATCAGATCCTACTCTAGTAAGATGAGTGATCATGGCATTCGGAAAGTTTCCTCTCCAGGTGGTTGTTGCCAGAGCCCTGTCCAATCTCTCTGAAATTCTTCTATTCCCTTCTTGCAAGTTGCACCAAGTGAAAGGAGTTCCTTTATAACCCAAGTCTGAAACATTTGCTTCCTCTATCCATAATTTGAAATCCTTGATTCCTTGTGTCTCCGTGAATTTTCTTCCTCCTCTTTTTTCCTCTTCTCTTGTAATACAGTTGAAGTCTCTCATTATTACCAGGTTTGTGTAAGCTTCTATAGCTGTGATAAGTTCCTCCCACAATAGTCTTCTTTCTCTCCAATTTGTACTGGCATACACTCCTGCCAGCACCCAGTCTTCTCCAGAATCCAGGTCATTAAACACCATGAACACCACCTGGGGGGAGAAGTTTATGATATCAACTAACCTTGTCCCGGATTCCCAGCATAAAAGCATTCCCCTGGCTTTGTTGTTTGGGGTGAACCTGCAGAATTCCCAGCCTCCACCTAACTTTTCCATAATTATGGTTCCTTAACCACTCCCTCTACTTCGTGAGTTTCCACTAGAAAAATTACCTTTGCCTCAGATTTTTTGACCACTTTATTCAACATTCTACAGTAGTTTGCCCTCCCTACCCCTCTACAATTGTGGAATAAAACCTTCATTGGAGAATGGGGGGGTTTGAGATACCTGCCTCCGAGCCGCTTCTTCCACCGATGGATAGGCGACCTCTGGCTTCTTTAAGTCTTCTGTTTCTATCCCTTCTCTCGAAGGACCTCTCTCTACGCCAACGCTCGCTTGAAGCACGGCAGGCAGGGCTTCCACTGCGATCTTCCTTTAACTTCCTGTTGGATCTTGACCCGCCTCTTCTGGGTGGTTGAATGTTAAACGGAGAGGCAGACCTCGGCCTCGCAAAGAAGAACATAAAGCTTCTGTCTCCCACTTCCCCTTCCTCCACCCCATCTACCTTATTCCCCTTCCCTCTGGCCACATTCCACCAGTCATCCCTTTTAGGGGCAAGAGCCCTTCTCAGGGCTACTCCAGCTCCTTCCTTTGAAGACTTTTGGGTATTTGCTGTTTCTTGCACCCCAACCAGATGCCCCTCCGACCCGGTTACCTCGTCTGTGACAGATTGCAATCCGACCGGGTTTGCATACGAGACCCGAGCGCTCCCCACCTTTTCCCGCCTATTTTTCTCTCCTGGGGACACAACATCTTTCAAATTGAGTCCACTTGTAACCTCTGCCATGTCAGGGAGCAGTCTCGTCTCGAAACCCGGAGGACGTGACAGGTCCGAGCAAGCTGAGTGAACGTCTCCAGTCTGCTTGCCTTGTTTACCCAAGTCTTTCCTTTTTCGAGCTACCTCCTTCCACTCCTCTTCCTGAGGTGGATCCTCTGCAGATTTCCCCCCTACGGAGCCTTGTTGCCGGAGCTTTGAGGTGTTAACCTCTGTTGCCAGCTGCCGTCGCCACCCCTGTTTGGCCAGGCAACAATTGCTCCGGTGGCCCTCTTGGTTACAGCTGAAACATCGATCCCTCCTTCCTGGGATATGCTCGAAACGAAACTGCTGCCAAAATTTTCCCTGGGCATCAACTACCCACACACCATCCGGAATATCTCTGTCTACTTTTACTTCCACACATACCCTAGCGAAAAATCTCTTCTCACCCTTCAAGGTGAGGTTGTCTACCTTGATTGGTCTCCCAGCCGCGGAGGCGATGGCGAAGATACACTTCCTGTCCCAACTATTGATTGTTCTGTTGCTACCCGGTTTTGAGAAGAAAAATTCACGCCGGAGAAGAAGGCTTCATGCCAGTTTGGGCAGCTCTCTCTCTCTCTCTCTCTCTCTCTCTCTCTCTCTCTCTCTCTCTCTCTCTCTCTCTCTCTCTCTCTCTCTCTCTCAGTTCACGGCTTCCATTTAGGGGTGTTAATTGGGCCGGGCCAGCCCGAAGACCCGATGGCCCGGCCTGATTTTACACGGGCTTGGGTCGAACATTTTAACATTTTTTAATTTTTAGTCCAGCCTGACCCGGCCCGGAGTAAGATTGGGCCGGGCTCGGGCTTGGCTCGGCCCGGTCCGGTGGTCCGGTATTTTTTTTTTTAAATAAGTAACATGCTGATAATTCTAATATTCTAAAATCTTGGATTGAAAATTATGTTGTGAAACTATATTTAATGACTTAACATTTATTTTATTTTTGTAACAACTAGAAATAAGTTTACCTAGATTTGTCTAATATTTGTTTTATACTATTTTGATTAAATGAACACTAAATTTATTATAAAAATAATAAAAATATCTTTAAAAAATAAAATCGGGCCGGGTCGGGCCGGACTTGGGCCGAGCCTTACCTTATTTTTCTGGGCCGGACCGGGCTTCAAAAAATCGGGCCTCGTCCCGGGCCGGGCTTGGGCCGAACGATCAAAGACTGGGCTGGGCTCAGGCCAACACGGGCCCGGTCCAGGCCGGACCCATTGCCACCCCTACTTCCATTTATATTTTTACTAATTTCTTTTACAAATAAACCTAACCAATTAAAAGACTCAAAAGTAAATCTATCCATAAAATAAATAAAAATGAATAACAGAACTAAAGTCTCAAACTTGCAAAACATGTATCAATAATAAAATTTTAACTCGGGTCCGTTTGTTTGAAGGTAAAAGCCCATTAGGAAAAGGTTTTCCAAGGAAAACTTTTTTTTAAGATCATTTGATATTTCTGAAAATTAAAATTTAAAAATTTTATCTGAAAAATTTTAGATTAAGCATCCCGACAAACAACACGGAAGCCATTTTCCAAGCATGTGAGTTTTGACAATTGCTATTGTGACAATTTGTTTTGACACTATTTATTTAAGTTATTTTTTTATTTTTCCCCTTCATTTAAATCATCTTTGTCAAATCTAATTATTTTTTATTTTTATTTTTATTTTTTTATTAAAATATCTGTAGAATACTATTCATTCAAGTTATATTTTTGTTTTATTTCTCTTAATTTAAATTATCTTTGTCAAAGTTATTTATTTTCCACTAATTTTTTTATTTTTAAAAAATTATCAAATTTAAAAATAAAATAAAATTTTTGATGAATAATACACTATAGATATGTGGTCCCCTCTCATTAGAATGAACCATAATATCTCATGTGCTCCAATACAACTCTCTAATAAAAGTTTATATTTAATGTTATTGACTTTTCATATTTTTTTAATCTTCTATTTACATAAATAACCAGTAAAAATATTTACCTAAGAACCAAATGGATAATTACGATTTTTATTTTTATGTAAAAAGTAATTCATGAAAAATTATTTTTCAATGAAAATATTTTACATACAATCAAATGGACCTAATTCGACTAAGACTCCATTTATTGAATTAAAATAAAAAAAGTTGACCACTAAATATATAAAAATAAAATAATATCTTCCACGCAAAACCTTCCACCCCTTTGAGTAAATCAGGACCGTTCATCTTAAACGGCATAACTCGTAACTCTCTCCGTATCTTAGCGCCTCTAAAATTAAGATGCGTACGTAGCCACCAAGATTCTTTTGAGTTCAACTGGTTACATTAAGATATGAGCTTAATTACGTGAGAGTTCGAACCCTCTTAGTACAGAGGAGGGATTGGACTCCAACAGTCTTCAATAACCGCACATTAAATGTCCCGACCTTTTTTTCAAAACAATTTTTTATTTAGAAACTTGTTCTTCAGGTTAAAAGTAACCATAAATATTAAGATAAAATCATGCGTACCAAAATACAACATTACTGTAACACCCTCCTCCGACCTTCACACAAACACATTCGTAACCTTTGATCGGAAGAGGGGTTACACTAACAAACTTTCGTTATGGGTAGATATATCCGCGCTTTGCACAAAACTAGCAAACCATTCCACAAAGGTATCTTGGAACATATTACAATACACAAGGTCACAAAGTGCTAACACTCATTATTTACAAAAGTCGAATTTCTCTTTCTACTTAATACATCAACAACTAAAATAAACTGCATTAAACTACATTATTCTTCTTCATCTCTTCATCGTCCGCAGCGGAATTAGGATTCACATATAGCTGAGATTATTCACACCTTCAATCTGAAAGGGTTGGAGGAAACAAAGGCGTGAGTCGGAAGGACTCAGTAGGTGACAGTAAACATAAAGATAGGAGTTTCAAATTTTAGAGCTTCAAGAGTATTCAGAAAGTGCATATATGGAACAAACATAATTGCTCATGAATCTTCATACTTAACATAAACATATAGCCCAAATTAATTTCATGACGGGCTCAAACGAATATCAGAACAAAGTCATATTTGTCTTTCAAATTCATATCATAACTTGATTTCGGAACAAACTTGACAGGCATTACTGCTCTCAAGAGGTTACTATATAGACGTAATAACCATCTTCAGTGCCTAGGCGATTCCAGCACCTTAGATCTTGTTCATTGCGCAAGAACGGGGTTTATTACCCACCATCGTCAGTCCATTGACTTGGATTTACCTACAAACTGTCGCCCTCAGCTGATCACAAGTGGCTGGTGCTACCACATGTGATCCTAAACCCTCTTTTGAAGAGAGCACTGTCTTCAAATCATAAATTTCTTTTCATGAGCATGACGGAAATGAGAAATCCAAAGGGAGATTTGATTTATGATTAATACAAATATCTTGGTGACAAAGTAGTTCAGAGTTCAAGAAAATAAGAAAGACAATTAGTTGAGACAAGGTGATGACTCAAAGCCGACAACTTCAGAAGATTTAAATCACATAAAAACCCAAGAAAATGAGGGTTCACAATTGCATCACAAGTATTCACATCTCATAAGGTGTTTAAACATATGAACTCTCAAGTGGTCAAGTTTTATAACCTTCATTACCGAATATCGAAGAATAGACTCAATCGGAGTACTATTCGTGATTGCTAACTTTAAGAATAACTTAGGGAAGAATAAGGTACATAATTTGGGTAAACTTTGAAGTAGTATAACAATAAATACCAAGGTAAATGAGAGGGTAACTTCCTTGGCTTTTAGGATGAAGTTCTAACATGGATTTAGACATGAAATGGTGCAGAAATTCAAATCAGGGCTGCACCTGTCGACAGCCAAGAAGGACCTGTCGACAGATAGCTGCAGACAGAACATCATCTTGCTGGACTGTGTGTATCTGTCGACAGATGCAAGATGTCTGTCGACAGATGCACACAGTCCCAGTTATTCCTGAGTTCAGGAAGGCTGGCCTGTCGACAGCTATGAGCTGCCTGTCGACAGCCGCCAATTTTTCTTGCATAAGGGACTTTGTATTCATCCTAAAAACTCTAACATTGGAACTTATAAATCAAGGCATGATTTATATCAATTTGAAGAGTCTAATTGTAGTTCCCACAGTGGTTTATAAGCTAAACAAATGGGATAGAACAAGAGGGTTGCAATTCAAACTAGTTTAGCTAGAAACTAGCATGACATAGTACTGGAAATATGGTCCTTATACAAGGATTAGATGGAAATATTTCCACAAGATAAACTCTCAAACTCAAGGTATTTAATGCTCCAAAATAAAGGTTTGAGGTACAACATCTAGATGGAAAGAGATCACAATGTTCTAAGATATCGAAATTTCCATCAAGGTTCTATAATATAAACATGAACCAAGGGTGGAAGAAGAAGATAGAAAATAGTCTTTAGAGTGGAACAAGGTTGTTCTTCTCCCATTAAGAACGTGTTTACCGAAACTGAAAGAAAAATAAAATAGCTTCAGTGTATCATCTTGTAGGCTTATCAAGAAGATTTTCTTATCATGTGAGGAGGACAGAACCGAATCAATGGAAGATGAAACCTACTTAATCTGTAATAGAAGTGAAGATGCTCCTTAGTAACTATATGATTCCAAAGGTAATTGGAGAGATCAAACAAAAGAATCTGAGATTACAATCTCATATGCAAACTTATCCATGACTTGTTAACGAGCTCAAAGGCCACTTGTGTAAGGCCATGATCTTTCTAACCAGAGCAGTGGATAGAAGTATGAGGAGAGGATAGGAACCTATACAATACCTACTTATATCCAATAGGAAGAATTCTGAAAACATACATATGCTACAACATGTTCACAGAAGGTGAACAAACAGTTCTGAAGGTGTTTATGAAGTCAAAACTGATGTGTGAGGATCTAAACACCTATACAGGAAATTATTTAACGTCTTTAGAGGATAAGAATGAGAAAGGAGAAAAGGGATCCTACCAGTACACATGATTTCATCTAATCAAAAGTGAAACTAAGCAAGAGGAACTATACTGGTCATAGTACAAACATGAGACATGGTTTCCACGAATAAAGAAACCATGAGCATGTACATAGGAAACTGAAAAGGATTTGAGGTATGCCACCTACTTGACTTGGTGAAGAACAAAGGTACTTCTTTTCTCCTCAACAAAGGAATCAACAGAAGCAAGGAGAGGGAAACTTGTAGAATTAGCCATCTCAATTTTAATTGGAGCCTCTTAACACCTCCAGGAGCACAGCAGCAGCAGCTACGGCCAAGCAACTACAGGACCAGGAAGAACAAGAGTGTTCGAAAGATGCATACGATGGGTGTTGGGGTGTTTTTATAACCCAACAAACCTTCTCATGCATGATGGCACGTTGGTTGCCCATGTGTCATGGTAAGAATCCTTTGATTCTTACCTTAACACGTATCACATGCAACTTACCATTTGGTTACACATAAGTAACCGCAATGATGGCCTATCCTTGATGTAATGGCTCTTTAGGAGCCTTACACGTACCCCACTGGAATTTCCCAAAAATTCCATCCCGTAATTACCACATAATTCAGCTGGTCCAATGTTTACTATGTAAACACCTCTAAATGGTGTCCATTTGTCACGAAATTTTAACCATAGGCTAATACGATGGTTTTACAAATTGTAGTAATTTTAGTTTAATTTTTAGATTTTATTTTATAGTAGGTGAAAAATCACCCGAAAAATAGTCGCGTCGACTGTACCTTGAAATCCGTACGTCGAAAAATTCGGATAATTACACATTTAATTTCTCCACATTTTTTTGGAAATTATGATGTTCTTAGATTTTTATTTTGATGTTGTTTTCCGGTATCGCCCTGTGGAGGCACGCACATCGAGGTGCGACACTGGGACAATGTTCATTACCATTAATTAAGTCTATCATCTAATTCTCACATTTTAATAACAAACCTAAGGTATTTTAACCAAATTACTTCTATTTTCATAACATTTTTAATTTCTGGGGCGTTACAATTACAATATACATTAACATTGTAAGTAGAGTACGCAACGTTGTATCTTGGTGTGTATGCATGGTTGTATTTCAATGCAATGTTACACTAAAATACAACCATGTATACTACAATACAATGTTTTACGGGGATGTCCTAGCAGTTCGACTTCGTTTTCGATGTCAACCGACTTCATTAAAGGCAGAGGCCGACAACCTTCTTCGCAGGCAGAACATTAGTCGGCCGACTTGCATGGTCGGCCAGCGTGACCTCTTTGGGGCTTTCTCGCTGGTCAGTCGAGGGCGATATCGAAGGTCGGCCGTAGCCGACCTTGTGCCAGGTGCTAGCACGTGCCCCACAACAATCCTTCGACGATTCAGGTCGGAATTATTATCAGCTCTTCCCTTATGGTCGCCTTCTTAAGCTCGGCAACAAACTCCTCCTTACAAGAGGCCGACATTGAGCTCGGCGCACTTGAAAGGCTCCCCGGAGCGCTGGTGCACGTGGCGGATGAGGCGAATAAAGGAATGTCTGAAGATCACGGATCGGTAACTGCAGCAGTTAAGACCACAATCTTGATAACTTGGCAAGGAGGTGGCGACGTCCAATCCGGTGAGAATCACAGTAACCCAGCGAGATTGGCGGCTCGTCCAGCTCACACGTACATGTCCTAACACTATATAAATGGCAGACACTCCACCGGCGTAGGTACGCTGTTCCACCCTAGGCTAGGCCATTCTGTTCGGCTAGCAACTAACTAGAGCGTCAGAGTGTCTCCCCGCCGAGGTCTCTCGGTGGGCTTTGTAGGTCAGGACGGGAGCTCGGAGCAAGCGTCACGTCGGCCAAGCGCGTCTTACACATGATTCATCGGCTTGGTCATCTCGGCTCACCATTTGACGAGAAGCACCTCAACGATCACCTCGACTTGAGCCGATCTATGTTGCGCTTACCGCAACACAATGCTAATTAGATAGCATCGTATTCTCATGTGGATTCACTAGAATGTAACCATGTATTAGAATACAACCCTAAATATTACTTTGTATTCAAATGTTCATAGTTGTATTTTGATATTTCTATTTTTAATAGTTTATAATTGTATTCTGATATTTATGATTATATTTTTAACTTGAAAAAAAGACTTCCAAGTAAAAGGATATTATGCAAGAGAAATGCTTTGCTCCCGGCAACGTCGGGAGCAAAGTTGAGCTGGGGCTCCCGCGCCCCTCCGCGCGGCCGCCGCGTGGAGGGGGCGGGCCCCAGATGCATTAAATGTCTTTTTTTTTTGCACATAAATGATGTATTTGTGCACACAAATGATGTATTTGTGTGCACAAATACATCATTTGTGTGCACAAAATGTTAAAAAAAAATTGCATTTAATGCAGCTGGGGCCCGCCCCCTCCACGCGACGGCCGCGCGGAGGGGCGCGGGAGCCCCAGCCTAGCACTTCTCATTATGCAAAGGGGGCCAATATACTTGATGCGTGACCACCGAGGACTGTTAGAGTCCCATCTTCCTCTTTACTGAGAGGATCCAGACTAATTAATTACGCAATGTCTTCGAACATGTTGGGTTAGGGAATTTTGATTCATTTGTCATCCATTGACCTTGAGATTTTAAATTTACAAATAGGATGGTAGCCATCATCATATTATGTTGGGGAAATATGCCTTCTACCCGGCCTACCGTGTAGAAACGATGAGTTGACGTGTTCGAGGGCCAACTTGATTGGTTGGCACCGAGATCCCACATCTGTCAAACACGCGTGAGGCAATGTGGGGCTCAAGAGTTGATCAATAAGATCACGTCCGAACACACCACATCTACTTTTCTACTATATCGATCGGGTAAAAAGTAGTTCTCATTATAGTGAATGTGCACTGTGTCTGATGAAGTTGTTTTTTGACAAGTGAGAGTATTTATATTACCAAGAGAAGTACAGAGAAAACAGCCATAGTAGGCACATCCGCCCATCCCCTATACGCAGACAGATAAGGTGGCCACAGACTACTCATATCGACTCCCGTAACCCAAGTTAAAGACAATAGAAAATAGAACAAATGGGTTAAACACAAGGGAGAACACCAACCTACAACCAAACAATCTCCAAACCAGAGGCAAATGATATGCTCGGATGAACAAAACAATATCCAAAGTGAAGAGAGCAGCAAGTCTTGACTATCAACCACTCCATAGAAGAACGACTGCATCACACAAGCGCAGCAGACGGTATGCTAGGAAGACGCACTCACGAACATGATGTGCGGATGAAGCCTTGATCACGAGCAGAAACCTTTAAAACCCTGACAATGAGGGGATAAGGAGTGGTAGAAGAGCTTGGGACTTTGATGCTTCTTGCAACTGCCATTGATTCGAGCCTCAAGGATGCGCCAAGAAGAGTCGTTGTCGGACCTCCAGACGAAACCACTTGATGGATCGAAGAAAGGATCCTCCAATGAAGGGGGAAGCCCTAAATCGCCAGAGCCAAAACCTTCTTCGAAGAAGGAGAAACCAAAACTTTACCACCAGAGGGGAGGAGAGGGACCAACGAGGGTCGGAGAATCTCCTCTCCACCGAATAGAGCCCTAAAGGGATAGGAAACATAACTGGAGACGAACAGGGAAAAAACCTTGAACTGTTGACGATGTCGGAGAAGAAGCCCTCCACGGAGACGGTTCCACTGCAACGGCGGCGGGGCGGGGGGTGGACTCCACCCGAGCAAAAACGGCGCCGGCGGCGCCGAAAGTGGAGACGATGACGGAGACGGAGACGGGGGGAGAGCCCCCTCCCCTACGGGGAGACGAAAGAGCGGGGCAAACCCTAACAATCCCAGAGTTTCTCTCTCTAGAAAAGTCTAGAGAGAGAAGCTTCCGTCGCAAGTCTTCACGCTGCTGGTAGATGTCTGATGAAGTTAGTTTGCTGAAAAATAATTAAAAAGAAAAAGTCTGAATTCACTACCTTGCGATCTTAGAAATATTCGAACAAGATCATGCTCTTATTTAAGTTTATATTTCTTCTATATAGTATCATGTATACTCGACCATAACAAGTGAAATGGTGGTCCGATCATGAGTTAGATGATTGAACTGAATAATTCAAATTTGTTGCTTTTGATCTTAAAAGTAGTAAATTTAGGCTATTCTTTTTATTCTATATAAGATAGTTTCATGACCATAAACCATGCGAAGGGGTCGAGGACGCATGAATAGAAAGAAGGGTCTATTCCGTCTAATTAAGGTTGTTTCACCATATCCCTTTACATGGTCACGGTGCCCCACTCCAATCAAATAGTATACCCTTGTCACAGTACTAGAGTATGACCTAACAATCAGATGATGTTTCCCCGGATGGGTGGTCGATCCCCTTCCTCCCTATATGTTGGGCCATCCAAAGGAGAGCGGTGTTTCTTGAAAAATTATCTTCCTAATATAAATTTTTTTATTTAGTGAGGTTACAGGATTTCACTGAACTTGTGCTAAGTCCGCCCCTCCTGACCGCTTCTTTTAGCAGAGAGGGGAGGTGCGCAAATAACTCTTTATATGAGGAATGTGAGTTTACATTAATAAAAAAGAAGGAGAAATGGTAGTGTGGTGGCTGTTTTCTGCCACCTAGGCCCATCATGCCAGGGCCCATCAACGCCTTCCCCTTCGGATGCAGCCTCCTCGTACGATCCCCTGCCCTTAGTACGGATCGGAAGAGAGAAGACACCCGCGCCAGTTACCCCGGGCGAAGCGTAGCCGAACTCGTCGGCGGGCAACTTCCGAGCACAAGACCTCAGCCCTACTGCGCGGAACGGCTCCAGATGTCGCCGAACAGCACGTTGTGTCCCACATATGGGTCACCTGCTCGGAAAGTATCTCTGAAGGCTTCCAAACCAACTCTCTCGCTCGTGGCACGGGTGTAACCGCTCCAGGCCACGATCTCCACCATCAAGGGGCGTGGGCTGCCTGGCAACCTAACGGGCGCCAGAGTCTTAACTCCTCTCGATATGCGCGTGCGTCCAGGCGCCTTCTCAGGCACGATCTGCTTGACGTTACGCACGTTGGCCTCGACACTAACGCCTATAAGAGTACAGGTACAGTACCATGCAACGGTACGTTCCCTCTCATGCGAACACTCCTTCACATTCCGAAACCCCCTGCCCCTCAAGCTCCTGACTAACTTAGGCATCGGAGGGTTTCGCCGGTCTTCACCGGGCCTCCTGATCCTTCTCTGGTTTTGCAGGCCTTCGTCCACACCAACGATCGTCTTCCCTCTCTCATTCTAGTGGAGGCCCGTTTGGCTCAGGCCCAAATAGGATCATAACACCACAGGTAGTGAGGCTCACGTACTGCACACATGACCTGGTAATATACATAACTAGTTCTATGCCCGTACAAAGTTTTTAAATTTAAATATTTTTAATATATTATTATTTTTAAATAATAATAACTAATTTGATAATATTGTAAGATACATAAGAAATATGTATATTGTTAGCATAGATCTCTACCCCTGCGATGTATATTTTTTTTTTATATAATTTGATATTAACCTTAGTTTGTTTATTGTGTTGATCACTAAATTCATAATATCTTTATTATGTTGTTTGCATTCATGGAATGCATGAAAAAATGTATAATGTTTAGAAATTCATAAGATGAATAGAAAATATTATTTATACAGATTTATAATTTTAAATATAAAATGTTATGTTACTAAAAAATGTAAAATACGCTGAAGTTTGATTTTAATTATGTTGACTATTTAATAATTAAGGATACTTCATTATTTTTTCTAACTTTCCCTATTTATTTATATTTCTGCTTGACATTCTATTTACATATTTTCTTTTCTTTTTTTACTCCAATAATATTAAGCCAGGTTTGTTTATTGCGTTGATCATTGAATTCATAAAGATATTTTAAGTAAAAAAAATATTTATAATCTTGATATCTTTATTATGTTGTTTTGCATTCAAAGATATGCAAAACAGCATATTTGAAAAAAACATATAATGCTTAGAAAATAATAAGATGAATCGAAAATATTATTTATAAAATGTAAATATGGTGAAGATAGATTTTTACATTGACTGTTTAATAATTAGAGATATTTCGTATTATGTTTTCAAATTTTTCCTATTTATTTATATTTCTGCTTGTCATTATATTTAAATATTTTTCTTTCTTTTTTGTTCCAATAATATTACGCCACGGTTGCTTACTGCTTTGTTCAATGAATTCATAAAGAAAAAAATTGTTTGCATGTAGTAAAGCAGTCAAGATATTTGAGAATATCAAACATTAGTAAAGATAAATGTACCAACAAACTAAGTCCAACTGTTAATAAAATTCATCTAAGATTAAGTTTCATAATAAAATGTCAAATCAACTTAATGTGGCATGAAATAAACTAATTAAAACTAATTTAACTTTCACCTAATGAAGATAATTTTAATTATTTTATCAAAAAAATATTATTTATTATCATGCAAAAAGAAGTTTACTCTTAATGTATAAAACTAAATCAAACCTAAGTCTTCTAATCTCTCCTGACGTACGTAGCAGCCACTTAATCCCTAGTTAATTTAGATAGAACTCTTCGCCGCCTGGGGTTCCATGACAGCAGACCTGATCCAGTAGCTGTACTTGCTCCTCTTGTCCTGGTACCTATCCCACAGCATGACCACCCAAAACCTGGGGAAGTTGCTAATGTACGGCAGGATCTCCGCCGTGAAGTTCACCGGCGGCACGTACCCGTTGCCCACCAGTTCTCGGGAGGCCGGCAGTCCCAGGAATATCCCGCCCACATGCAGGTTAGAATTCCACTGCAACCACGACCCCATGAGCGCCCAGGGGCGTACCTCCGAGTACTGGCATGACGTGTTGTTGTAGAAGCGGATCCACACGATGTCGAACAGCCCGGTGTTGAGGGCCTTCCTCAGTGTCGGGTCCGGGTAGGTGCACTGGGGCGCCGCCGCCAGGTACACCTTCCTCCTTGCGGTGCTGTAGCCGGCGAGCGCCTCGGCGAGGTCCTCCCATCACCAGGCAGGCCCACACTGTTAGAAAAACACCACACACAATGTTAGAAAAACACCACACACACAGCCACACACACGAACAGGAGGGATGGTGCTGCCAAAAGAGTGCAGCGTTTTCTGATTTCTGTTCTCCTATTTAACTGAGAGAAAACAAAAACGTAGCACATGGCCTTAACTGGCCATAACGACACACGCTTAGCCTCCGCAACGGTCATGGCCTTAACTGGCCATAACACACATACTTATGCCTTCCGCAACGGAAGCATTTAAGCGCAGAATAAACACAGAATTAATCTTAACAAACTCCCCCTAATTCTGATGTATTCTACTTGATCTTGACGACGCCAATCTTCGAGCGGAGCTCTTGGAATTTGACCCGGCCAAGTGGCTTCGTGAGAATGTCAGCCAACTGCTCGTCAGAGCTGACATATTCAACATTGATCTTGCCTCCCTCAATGCACTCTCGAATGTGGTGATACCGAGTATCAATGTGCTTGCTCCGATCATGGAACACCGGATTCTTGCAGAGAGAGATGGCTGACTTGTTGTCCACCTTGAGCACAGCCGCTTTAGGCTTGCTACCGCTGATCTCACTTAGCAGTCGTGTAAGCCAAACACCTTGGCACGCCGCGGTGGAGACGGCGATGTACTCGGCCTCACAAGAAGAGAGAGCCACCACCTTTTGCTTCATGGACTGCCAGCTGATCGGGCTTCGTCCGAGGAAGAAGAAAACTGCCGTGGTGCTCTTGCGATCGTCGACGTCGCCAGCCATGTCGCTGTCGCTGTACCCATGCAGGTGCATCTGCTCCTCTTCCTTCCTGGCGTAGAAGCAACCTTTGTGGAGAGTGCCGGCTATGTAGCGCAGGATGTGCTTCACCACCGCAAGATGGTCTTCTCGAGGGGACTCCATGAACCGGCTCACATATCCCACGGCGTAGGCAATGTCGGGCCGTGTGTTAACCAAGTATCGAAGGCTTCCAACGATGCTCTGATATTTGGTTGCGTCCACGGGCGGGCTTGCACTTTGCTTGTTCAACTTCAGGCGCGCCTCCATGGTCACTTGACAAGGGTTGCAGTCGCCCATGCCACTGTTCTCCAAGATCTTGCGCGCGTATGCCGCCTGGTTGATTGTGATGCCGTCCGCGCGTTGATGGACCTCAATTCCTAAGTAGTAGCTTAGGAGTCCGAGATCGCTCATCTTGAACATGCTATGCATCTCCTCCTTGAACCTGTAAATCTCACGCTCATTTGATCCGGTGATGACCAGATCATCCACGTACACGCCGACAAGGAGCCGGGAGGCACCTTCTCCGCGCCCGTACACGGCATGCTCCGCGGGGCTTCGCAGGAACCCGAGCTTGACGATGCTGATGTCCAGTTTGGAGTTCCACGCCCTCGGCGCTTGGCGTAACCCATACAGAGCCTTCCGCAACTTGAGCACCTTGTGCTCACGTCCCTCACAAATGAAGCCCGGGGGTTGGGCCACGTAGACCTCTTCTGTCAGGTCGCCGTTGAGGAACGCCGACTTCACGTCCATGTGATGGACTTGCCAACCTTCATGTGCTGCCAAAGCCAGCAGCAGCCGCACAGACTCCATCCGTGCCACGGGGGCGAACACTTCCTCGAAGTCGATCCCCGGACATTGCACATAGCCCTTTGCGATGAGCCGCGCCTTGTGCTTCACGACGGCACCATGTTCATCGCTCTTCACCTTGAAGACCCACTTGAGCCCAATGGGTTGGTGCCCGGAGGGGAGGTCAACTAGCTCCCAGGTGGCGTTGTCCTCAATGGACTTCATCTCCTCAAGCATCACCTTGCGCCAGCTTTGGTGCTGCTCGGCCTCACCGAAAGAGGTCGGCTCGTCAGCCGTGGTGAAGTGCAGCTCGTCGCCGTCGTCGAGTTCACGTGACGCATGGCTTGGAGCTGGAGCAGTAGATGACCCGATGATGTTGGTGATGGTGCGGAACCGCAGCGGGGCATCGTCGTGCTCCCCGTCGAGTGACACCGCCGCATCGGACGGTGGCGAGGCGAACTCAACTGTGGCCATGGGCAACCTAGCGTGCGCGCCTGCGGCAGCAGGCGTCGATGCGCTCGTGGTCGCGTACGTGCTTGTAGCAGGGGTCCACTCCGTGTCGCCAAGAGTCGACTGCAGCTCCTCTGCGTTGACTGGCGCTGCTGCGGGCGAACATCCAACTGTGGGCGAGTTGGAACGGGGCGGTGTCCGTCTTTTCCCTGGTTCAGACACAGTAGAGTACTCGACATTGAATTGTTCATTAAATATCACCGCACCTTTCTCGCCATGGGTCTCCCAGTCCCATTTTGCCGATTCGTTGAAGACAACGCTGTGTTTCACGTACACACGTTCGTCGGTGGGGTCGAACACACGGTATGCCTTGGATCCCGGCTCGTACCCAATGAAGATCATTGGCGTGCTCCGGTCTTCCAGCTTCTTCAGGTGCGGCTTCACGTTCTTGACGTGCGCGATGCAGCCGAACGTGCGGAGGAAGTGCACCGCTGGTCGCTTGCCATACCAAGCCTCATATGGCGTCATCCCATCAACGCTTCGTGTCGACGTACGGTTGAGGAGGAAGACAGCAGTGGAGACAGCTTCTCCCCAAAAAGTCACAGGTAGACCCTTTGCTTTCAGCATGCTCCGAGCCATGGCGACGACGGTCTGATTTCGGCGCTCGACGACTCCGTTATGTTGTGGAGAGTAGGGGGTCGTGAGCTGCCGCTGCACACCGCGCTCGGCGCAGTACTCAGCAAACTCTGTCGAGGTGAACTCGCCACCGCGGTCAGTGCGGAGCACCTTGAGCTTGCTGTTGATCTGAGGCAAGATGTCAGCCCCACACGACGGTCACTCGCAGACGCCGACAAGGGAAAACCGACGTAGATATCCGTCTCCTCCTCCGCGTCAACAGCGGCACCGTGACGCTGGTGGCCGCGAGATCGTCGTTCAGCGCGTCGTGAAGGAAGTCGAGGGATCAGCGGCCTACCCAATGCTGACGCGGACCAACTACGGCGACTGGTCTCTCATGATGAAGGTGATGCTTCAGGCGCGCAGCCTCTGGGACGCCGTCGAGACCGGCGGCGCTGAGCTGCAGGAGGATAGGATGGCGTTGGAGGCCATCCTACGAGCCGTCCCCCCGGAGATGATCTCCACACTTTCTGTCAAGGAGAGGGCGAAAGAGGCATGGGACGCTGTGAAGACCATGCACGTCGGAATCGATCGAGTGCGCAAGGCCAAGGCGCAGCAGCTCCGAAAGGAGTACGAAGGCATCAGCTTCCGTGACGGCGAGACAGTGGACGACTTCGCGATGCGGCTCACTGGGATCGTCAACCAATTGAGTATCCTAGGCGACCCGGAGCCGTCTCAAAAGGTAGTCGAAAAATTCCTACGTGTGGTACCATCCATGTACTCCCAAATCGCCCTCTCCATTGAGACCCTGCTCGACCTCTCAACACTCTCGATTGAGGAGGTGACCGGGAGACTCAAGGCGGTTGAAGATCGCTTCCCTGCATCGACTACCAAGGGAGATGACGGGAAGCTCTTGCTCACGGAGGAAGAGTGGATCAAGCGCATGAAGGAGAAGAAGCAGGGGGAGGGACCCTCTGGCGGTTCCAAGTATGGGAACCGACGCCGAAAACAAACGCGGAGGAAGCCTGATGCCGATGGCACGAGCGATGGCAAGCCTGGCGCGGGTCATGACGTCTCAAAGGACAAGTGTCACAACTGCGGCAAGATTGGCCACTGGGCCAGAGAGTGCCGCAGCAAGCCGAAGCGGGTGGAACAAGCTCTCCTCACGAAAGGCGAGGATGACGAGCCCACGCTCTTGATGGCAAGCGTCCACGTCAACTCGGACTCTCCACCGTCGCTGAAGACATATCCACTACAGCTTGTAGAGGAAAAGGTCTTCGCTCAGCTGGACCGGGTGGAGGAGTGCGACACCGACATGTGGTACCTCGACACCGGTGCAACAAACCACATGACCGGGTCACGTGCTGCCTTCTCCGAGCTCGACTCCAACATCCACGGCACCGTCAAGTTCGGGGATGGATCCGTCGTCGACATAAAGGGACGCGGAGCGGTATATAGGATCTCAGGCATTGCCGTTACGCCAAAACTCGAGTTGTTGTGTAAGGATACCATCCTTCCTTTTAACCCACCATAGGGTACAGTCCCCCTGCTAGACAACTCAGCAACACCCGCAGGCAGGTCAGCACCCGGACCTAGGCATGACTTGGCCAACTCGGCCTCTGCCACACCCTCATTCTCAGGTCGCCCCAGGGTGAGACGCTGCCACGCGCACCTGCCTCGCAGCATGCCGCCCAACAATCTCCCCCCCCCCCCCCCCCCCCCCCAGCGACACCCCTGGGAATTGAACCCGCGACCTGCTTTGATACCAAATGTTAGAAAAACACCACACACACAGCCACACACACGAACAGGAGGGATGGTGCTGCCAAAAGAGTGCAGCGTTTTCTGATATCTGTTCTCCTATTTAACTGAGAGAAAACAAAAACGTAGCACATGGCCTTAATTGGCCATAACAACACACGCTTAGCCTCCGCAACGGTCATGGCCTTAACTGGCCATAACACACACACTTATGCCTTCCGCAACGGAAGCATTTAAGCGCAGAATAAACACAGAATTAATCTTAACACACACGAACCCGCATGCTAAAGCGTAGGGGGAGCACTTGAGGGAGGTCTTTCTAGTGAGCCGCATCCCCAGCTGCTGGATCTACTGGTTACGGCGGATGTCGGAGTTGCCGGCGGAGTCCCACGCCTCCATCCGGCGGTCTTTTCTCAGCATCTCCAGGTCGGCCAGGAAGGTCGCCCGTTGGATCACGGATCACCGTGCGGTCGTAGAATACGTCGAACACCCCATTCCTCCCCAGCCGGCAGGTAGTGGCCCAGGTCTTGAGGAAGTGCGCGGACGTGGAGCCGTCGGCGACGGCATGCTGTACGGTGACCCCGAGTGCCATACCCACAGCGCGGCCTGCAACGCCAATACCGGAGACCGTTTAGCGCCCTCCCCGTGAAGCAGTGGCGGCACGAGAGGGTGCAACCGGGCGGCGTCCCGTGTGCGGTTCCCAGAGAGGGAGAGAGAGAAACGGCAAGAGACTAAGAGAGAGAGAGAGTTCAGACAGAGAGAGAGAGAGTTCTGAGAGAGAAAACAGTGACAGGGCGGAAGAGCGGGACGGAACGGGGGGCAGAAAGAATTTGGAGAAGAAGGACGCGATGCAGAGGAAGTTGCTGGGAAAGCAATTAGTTTTTTTAAAAAAGTGGAAAAATAACGTGGGTTGGCCATATTCTGTGTTTCACGTCTGTTGCGGAGGATGGAGAGACGTGTTTGTGATGGGGGAGAGGGATGGTCAAGGAGAGCGGTAATGTAATCTTCTATAAAACCAACATATCTCTAACGTTCACCGTGTTAAAAGACATGATATGAACATAGTTTTACAGTGTTTTATGTCAAAACCAAAAATTTTCATAGGATCTCAAAACTCCTGAGTTCTAGGGTTGAAATGTAGATTTACCACAAAGGAGCACGCGAGGAATCTCGATGTGGCGAAGTTAATATGTAGGTGTTGTTGCAAAAGACATGTATGGCGGCAGTGCAATTGCTTCACCTTCGTGTGAACTTCTCACCGAAGAGAATGATATGTGACCTAGAACGTGAGGATACAGAAGGTTGCGTCAGTATAGCTATAATGCGGAACCACCTGCAAGGCGGTGATGGATACAAAGAATGAGATGTTAGAATGAGAACATTGAAGAATGAGAATATGGAATAGCAGACGTACGTGAATCGTAGGAACTTTGACGTGGTTCTCCCTTCCTTTTTCTTCCGACAGGGTAGAGAAAATTTCATTTTAAGAAGGTCCAATAGTGCGGTTGCCCTCTATTGGTTTCCTAATTTAAGTATTGTTAGATTACACTTTAAATTGGATTTAATATCTTTGAATAGGTGGGATATCTTTTGGTTATATAATAAATGAATAGAACAATTTGAACAGAAATATGTCTCATTTTTTCATTGCGGAGGGAAAGAGCTCTACAACGTAGGGAAGGTTTATGTTTAGAAGATTGTAATTAGATGGGAAGGTTAAGAATTATTTCTAGGTTATCCACCGTTGTGATAATTGGTTAGGGAAGGTGTTAAGTGGAAAAGAGAGAAAAAGGGAAGGGTTCTTGCGGTGTTGTGATAATTGATTAGGGAAGGTGTTAAGTGGAAAAGAGAGAAAAAGGGAAGGGTTTTTGCGGTGCTGGATTTAGGAGGGAGAGAGTATTTTTTCCTTTCTTCTTTGTGTGTGGGTGGTGCCATCACTTAATTGGTCTTTGGAAGGTGTGTGAGCTTGTCTTGCCATAGATTGGTGTTAAAAATCTAAAAAGAAAGAAAAAGAGAAATTGGTGAAAAAGAGTCGGACAAGTCGGGTGCAAAGATAGGAAGGAGTTTGTCTTTTTTTGAATAGGTTTTAAGAGGGACATAGTGAAAGGAGGACAGATTTTTGAACATAAATAAAAAAGTTTTTCTAATGTTGACAAATGGTTAGGCGAAAAAACTCTGAAATAGAACCGTTTTTATGTGATTTTGCTGTGTTTTATTTTGGTGGGAAAAAATTGATCCTGGTGCTGACACGTGGCAACACTAAAATTGAGAATTATAATATTAGTATAGATGAATAGTAAATATATCCGTGTAAATAGTAAACCTACCCATCCTATATAGAAAGTAATAAGTATTTCTCTTCCCGGAGTGCATGCTTACGGTCATGGAGACAACAGTAGTTGAAGCAAGTTGGTAGTGGCCCATAATAGAACAGGTATTGGGCTAAAGGCCCATATTGTTGATAACGACTCTCTCTACGAAACGACCCGGTTAATCAACGTTAGATGGGTAGTGGTCATTATGTGCTCTTTGGAATTCTAACAGGAAGGTTATACCACGGCCAAACAACTCACTACCAAATAACAGCTCACTCCACCACTTTGCAGCCCGGGCAAAACAAACATATATATATATATATATATAATTTAAATACACATCAACATTACAAAAGAATCTAAAATATATATCATCATCCTAGAAGAACCATGATTGAAGTCATCTCCAACTGATCACTAAGATTTAAATTGACACTGAAGATCTTTTCAAGTGTCCGAACCTAACCCACGAAAGCTGGGTAAGATTGGATGAGACCAGAGAATGGCCGACCCAAGTTGCACACTCGCACCCCTTTCTCTGCATCCTGCACGCTGTCCGGTGGGGATCTGAGTACATCTTAACTAAGGGAAATGAGTTTCTTATCTTCCGCATCAAGTTATCGGTTGGCCACGTTGCATCTACTAGCTATATATTGAATATGAGTAATGCTATTAGGTGGAGGGGCGGTGTCTCTATACAGCGCGTCCCGTGGAGGGGCACGGTTCTACGTGTATTTAATATGTTATTTTTTATTTTAAAATAATATATATAAATAATATATTAGTGTACATAAATAATATATTAATACACACAAATAACATATTAGTACATATAAATAATATAATAATGCACATAAAATTTTGTGTGCATTCTTATATGATTTGTGTGTACTAATGTGTACACAATTTTGTGTGTATTTTTATATTATTTGTGTATACTAATATGTTATTTGTGTGCATTAATGCTGCACACAAATAATATAAGAATGCACATAAAATTTGTGCATTCTTATATTATTTGTGTGCGCTAATATATTATTTGTGTGTACTAATACGTTATTTATGTGCACTAATATATTATTTGTGTGTACTAATATATTATTTATATATACTAATATGTCATTTGTATGTACTAATATATTATTTATGTGTATTATTTTAAGATAAAAAAATATGATGTATTAAATACACCTGGGGCCGTGCCCCTCCACACTCCGCACGGCCCCTTCACGCAATATATATATGTGGGAGATCTTCGATTTGAAAGGTTGGAAACTTGGAATATTACATTAGCAAATCTGTCTCCACGAAATCACCACCTGTGGTGTAGAACAAACGCCACTCCGTCCTCAAAACAAGAGAATCACACATACATAAATACACTTGTATATAAACATATATATATATATATGTGAACTTTTTATATATTTTTTCTTCTAAGACTCATATATGCCTCACTTCCATAAATTGTCATTAGTATTTCAATATATTCATATATATAATTGTACTCATGTTATATTGAAATCATAAATCTGAAGGTGCTACGTACCTAAAAGGGTTTTCGGACTTCCTTATCTTTTTCAAGATAATATTATATATATATATAAATATATATATAAATATATATATATATATATATATATATATATATATATATATATATATATATATATATATAATTGACGAGCCTCGTGAGGGGAGGGGGGAGCAGCGCAGCTCGCCGCGGCCATCAACATCTGCGGACAAGCCGTGGCCATCCAGCTCTCGCTACCTCTCACGTGTATAGGTAGGACAAATCTAACTAGAATTATTTGAAAATATTCATCAATATTTTTTATGGTGTATATATGAAGGTCAGACGTATGCATAAAAATAGTTCGGATTGTTTGAATACACATCATTAATATATTTAAAATAATTTATAATGTGACCTTACTTTAGATAATTATCATAAACTCAATTGAGATTATCATGAACTCACATGAGTTTATCATAAACTCAAAATTTCTTCACAAATATGTTTTCCATAAACCTACTCTGAATTGGTTTATGATGAAGAAACACAATTTGACATCAACTCATAAAAACTTCAAATATGAGTTAACAAAACATACATTTACAATAAATATGTTTATTCTAAACGTGTTTATGATAAATTTATTTGTATTTTTGATAAGTTGTATCCAAAGTTCCAAACAAATCTTTATACTCAAGGAGCAATTTATTGTACAGCTCTCTTTGGACACCACACCCAAGAGCAATAGAATGTTTGACGTGTAGTTTTCTTAACATCACAAATTGATACATCAAAGAGTGCTTTAATTATTAGTCCTCTTATGTATATTAACATGAGTCACAAGTTCAAATCACATTGGAAATATATTTATAAAGAATTTTTAAAAGATATTATAATAAGTTAGTCTTTGAACTAAAAAGAAATGCAGCCGTAAGTTGGAATATATGAATAGGTCTACATATTGGTGGCCAAGGGGAACGCATTAAGCCCTTTTTTTTATGTGTCTCAACAAACTTCCGTGCACCCACTTTGCTATAGCAATGGAGTATTGGAACCACAGCGCTCTTTGCCCCTCTCTTTGTGCGCATCGAATCGGCAAAGCAGCAAAAAGCCTCACACACACGGCAACTTTGTTCCTCTTTGCTTACGCCTGTTGAAGAAAACAAACTCAAGAGAGATCAAGAGGGCCAACCTGAGAACATATTCTGTTCTTTGCCCATCGCCACATTTCTATTTTCAAATTATAATCCAAGGTACACATTGACAGAAAAATCTCATGGACTGTTCAGGGAACATCATAGAATTGATCCCTGAGACAGCTTTTAATGGGGAAGCAGAGAGAAACAAAACCCTTATTGCCAAGTTTTCCAAGAGTGCGACAATCTTCTCCATCTCCTCCCCAAGAATGCCATCCAAAAGCCTGTTTGGGGAACCAAGTGCCTCCAAAACTTGCACAGAATGCCAGCTACAAAGCTCTCCTTATGTACACAGACAACACGCCACATTCTTACTTCCCCTGCGCAGCAACCCAGCCAACGGAGCCTGCTACCAAAGCCTTGAGTTGGGGGTTCTTAGCATCTTCTCGATGGCTGAATGTTTCATCCGAATGTACAAAACAAGATTGGGGTTTTATCATGTGCAACAGTGCAATCCAACACGAATCCATGGCAGGCCCGAATGCTTCACACCTCTGGTGGAGGATAAATACACCAGAGGAATACGGTCCAAGCCATGGCAGTGAGCCCTCCGGATCCCTTACCCCAATGGCGCCCAACTATTTACACTTCCACTGCCAGGGGGGCCTCCAATGGGTCGCCGACACCTCGCGACCTTGCAGACTCCATCTTTTCGGTCACCTCGGCCACAACGAGCTTCGTCAGGAGCAGGCCAGCGACGAACGCCGCCGCCATCAGCATGGTGAACACGTTGCTCCAGCTTGTGGCGGAGACGTAGCCCGTCAGCAGCGGTCCGAGTGCGGCCCCCGCCGACCCCGTACCGTCGATGATTGCCGTCACCGTCGCCAGGGCCCGGGAGCTGCCCTTGAGGGAGGAATGGGTGCCGAGGTCCGCCGAGACGGCGGTCGTGATGAGCGCGTAGGGCCCGTTGACGAACATTCCGGCGACGAACATGAGGCCGACGTTCCAGTACAGGGACATGCTGCCGTAAGCGCGGTAGAAGAAGAGGGCAGGGATCGCGCAGTACATGAAGCCCGCGGCGGTGATGGCCCGGGCGTCCAGCCGGTCGGAGATGTACCCGGCGAGGATCCCCCCGAGCACCCCCCCGACGTCAAACAGGGTGGACAGGGTGCCCGCCGCTGAATCAGACAGGTATTTGCCGTCGATGGCTGCAAGCATGGAATGTTCCCAAGGTTAGGAGGAGCCAAGCGTTTTCAGCAAAACATGAACCAAACAGAGAGCTTTGAAGCAAGCAGGGGGGAAGCAGAGAGGGCGGCCAAGAGCTCTTACCAGTGTGGCTAATGTAGAAAGGCAGCCAGTACAAGAAAGTGTAAGCCACCAATTTGCAAAAGAAGAGGCAGAGCGCGAACGGCGCCACACCGGGGATCCTCCAAGCCTCTAAGAAGCCCACCGGCTTCTCCTTCTCCGCCGTCCTCTCTACCAGGAGAGGCTCAGTGACATCACTCCTGTCTGAATCCTTGACCATGTCATCTTCCGGCGCAGCTCTGTCGACACCCATGGCTTCTGGACTCACGGGCAAGAACAAGAAAACCAAAACGCCGATCACCGCTATGAGGATTCCGGGGACAACGAAGGACCAACCCCACCCGTACTTGAGCATCGCCGCAGCAACAAGAGACCCAGTGATGTTGCCGACGGATGTGTGGGCATTCCAGATCCCCATGATCAGCCCCCTCTTGCTCTTCCCGAACCAGTTCCCCACCACCGCCACCACCGACGGCCAGCCCGTCGCCTGGAAGAGCCCCGCCAGCATCTGGACCACCAAGAAGTAGGCGAAGCTGTGCACGTTTAGCCAGTACCCGGCGCCGAAGAGGGAGGTGAACAGGCCCGTCCCGATCATCCCGACCGTCAGGAAAATCCTCAAATCCAGGCGGTCACCCAGGTGCCCGGCGAAGTACATGCCCACTGAGTACACTGAAAGGAAGGCCACATCGATCTCCCCGAGCAACGCCGTGCCGTCGGAGCCGTCGAACGGAGCCCAGCCGGCGCCGAGGCCGGAGGAATGCCCTTGGTTGGCGCGGTATGACCGCAGGATGTGGGTAGCTGGCCAGGGGGAGAGGCCCAGCATCGAGGATTGGGGGTCGAGCACGCTCTTGACGATGCTGGTGGTCTTCCTGGTGGCATGATAGCTGGCGTACACGAAGAATGTGAGCAGGAGCACGATGGTCTGGTTCGTTCTGAAGCTGAAGGCAGATCCCCTGATGCGCTCCATGAAACGGATCCCGGGGGCTTTGCTGCTGGTTAGTTCCTCGGCTTCGTTGCTTCTTGAATCCCCCAAAGAACCCATGGATGGATCAGTGGATGTTCCTACTATTTCAGGAAATTGTGCCGGTGCTGCTACTACGGTTCAAAGCAGGGACAGCCTGTTGGCTTCCTAGACGAGAGTCAGCAGGACCACCTGTACCCACAAGAACAAGAAAAAGAACGATTTTTTCGATTACAAACTTGAAAAGACGGAAATTTGTCCATCTGCGTGTAACTGGGAAGCTAGAACACTGCTAGAATTAAACATACTTGGAGGCAAAACTAGCATAGGAGACTAGTCACTGGAAATTTCGATGATTTAACAGTGGGAAAGGCGGAAAGCGTAAGCTTCAAGCCCCCGCTAGAATCATTAAAGTTAACCAAGCATGTGCAATGATTACTCCAAGTTAGATGAGAGCCGGAGACGGGGGAAATTTCCCGAGTGTCCTAAACCAATAATAGAGAGAGAAAGATCATGGCGATTTCACAACCTTCTCAGATGCACCCTTCTCCAGAGACGCAACAGAATGGGGGGAGGTGGCCCAGGTGGGAGGAGAGGAGATCCAGTTTAACTGGGATTCATGGGTTGGTTTCTGCTATCCGTGTCGTAAAAGGAAAGCGAACATGAACAAGCAACGATTTAGAAATTTGTGTCAGAAAAGAAAGGGGGAGATGCTAACGAGCGAACAGGGAAAGAAAAGGATCGCATTTCCACTTCCCAACCAGCAACGCTCTGTGCTGAAGAACGAAAGTTGCGGGATCGTGCAAGCTCGAAATCTGAAAGACGAAAATCGAAGTAACTACTCCTAAACATCAGACATGAACACATATACATGAACGAAAAAGAAAGGTCCAGAATGATGATAGCTCCTCAAAAAGCTTGGTTTCCAGAGAACCCCCCCTCCGCCCCCATCCACGAAAGCGATGAAACAAACAAAAACATGGAATCGGGGGGTTCGTCATGAAAGGGAGATTTGAAGCCACGACCGGATGATGTTTACCTGAATTGTTCGATGGATGGTCTCTACGCAATCCCGGTACCTTCTTCTCTTCCTCCTCCTTCGCAGCCGTTCTTCCTCCCCTCCTCTCCTCTGTTCTTCCCCTTTCCCCCGCTCGTCTCCTGGACGCAGTTGTACGCTAGTCAGCATGGAGAAGAAAGGGCAGTTGGCGAGGACCTTTTAAGGATGCAACCTCGCCACATTCAAATGTACCCACAAGAAGGCCTTTCCCTTTCCGGGGCATGGTATGTTTACCCTAATTACGACGCTTGCCACTCGCTGATTAGTGCTGCTCCAAGCCTCCATGTTAAAGGTTAAACCCCAGAGCAAACACTGCGGTGAGCGCACCGCCTCCACATCTTCTTCCAGCCTTCAGAGGGCATGCGCCACAAAGCGGCTGAAAGGGAAACCCGGACAAACATGGTAGCGACCTCTTGCCAATGTGTGGTGCAGATAAAATGGCAGGCTTATTCCAACAATTTGGCTCGAGAGGGGTCAGTTGTATCCCCATATATACCGAATTCAATTCATATTTTGTGGGTGATGCATCTCGATATGTTATCCCAATTTGAGGGCTTAATAGAGGTCTCCGTCTAGCGCAGTTTAGGTTCATTAGACATCATCGATCTATTTGGCAATGTCAGTTTAAGAAAAGAGGCAGTCTAAAAAGAGACCGATTCGCTCCACTACGATTAGTTTGAGTTTTTCGATGGTGTATTTTGAAGTCTATCACGACTCTCTTTTTACATAAAAATTTTAACGAAAATTTTTTTTTCTCAACTCCAATTAAGAATTTAAGAGTCTTAATTGAAAGATCGACCACTCGAAGAGCTCTCTCTATCCGACCGAGATTTCGAATCTCTACGGACTTATAATTCTTCTATAAAAGTAGCCTCTTTTGTCACAAGTAAAAGGTTCAAATTTAAGATCTTGATTAGAGATCATTGCCCAACCCATGTGTCTGATCTCTCTTTCTTTTTCAATTACATATTTAATTTTTCCTCAATCTAGAGCCAACATTTGATTTAAATGTCAAAAGATCGGCTTTGCAGATTTTTTTTCAAACTTGACTTCTTACAAATCAGATAGTATTAGCATCGATATTATGTTATCAATAATTTTGATTTTCCCTCCATCGACAGATTCAAGTTCATCATTTTGGATCTTCTAAAATCGACTTGCAACTGCCCTTATAGACACAAGATTGACTTCATCGACGGAATTAATTAAGTAGAGAAATATTTGATCCATATCGATATACATTTGACATGTGATCTAACAGTCTTAACTTCAGACAAAACACACGTAATATGTAAAAAATACTTCTCACCTAGATATTGATGTAAAACTAAGAATATGTGAACTGATTTGCACTTATCACTTGAATCTACTATTTCAAATAGGGGTGTTCAGAATTTGATTTAACTTCGAACGATTTGATACAGCTTGATTTGATTTGGACTTTTTCTTTGTTGTGATTCAGTTTAACTTGATTTAAATTTCACAATTTGGATTCGGTTCAGTAATAATATAACTTCCCGAAGGTCCACAACCCTGTTGCGTTTCCCCTCTCTTGGCTCCCCCCTGCTTTAGAACCGCCCCAACATCGCGCGGTCACTCGACCACATACTCCTTATCGTAACCGCCAGTGTCGGTAACCGAGCCAACCCTATTCTGGTAGTTTCGCTCCCGCGATGGGGCCCGCAAGAACTAAAAATTTTCTGCAGCTGGACTTCCGTAGCCAAGATAACGTAGCATAAAGTAATATCCATAAAGAATATCCCAAGTATTATGCCCACAGCCGATTCGAATATTCCCCCACAACCTGAGGCAGTCGCGCACGCCACCCCACGCCACGCGCTGCCGCGACGCGGGAGCCCTCCTATTGGTCGCAAGATGCCGCGTGCGGACATGGGATGGGAACCGCCGTCCCCTCGTTGGGCGCCCGCTGTGTCTGCTTTGTGGGCGGAGTTGTTCATGCCATGCAGCGGACTTGATGGCTCACGTAATTTTGATGGGATGGACGGTGGGGAAGGCCTCGCCCACACAGGGATGTAGCAAATCTGGAGAGAGGGATGTCTGAGGAGACACGCACGTCAGAAGTCGTGTGAACAAATTGTGCGGGATTGTGCGCGGACATGAACTTTGAAAGGAATTGAAAAGACTGCGTGTCCTTCCTCTTTCTAGAAGGAGAATTAGTAATCGGTCCCCAGCACTGAGTTATTTTTCAATTTTTATCAGATTTTTTTTAATTTTATGTGATCCTTATTTTTCTAGAACTTATTTTTAAGTCTCAAATGTTAACCATCATTTTCTATTTTTTTCATAAATATCAAAACTACCCCCCAGCCTTATTCCCCAATGAGGTGTTGGCCTTTAATGTCTTTCCAACCACTCGACACCGCTAGGAGTCTTTCCCCAACAACTAACGGCGGCTCCGACATCCCTCATTATAGCGAAGTGGCAAGGAGCGATGAGGAGCGGCATTGCGAGAAACCTTAATTGAAGCGAAGCGGTGCAGCGAGGAACCCTTCCCCAACAACCTACAATGGCTCCAACGTCCCTCATCAGAGCGGAGCGGCTAGGGAGTGCCGCGACGGGAACCCTAACCAAAGCTAAGCGGCGCAGCAATGAGCCATTCCCTAGCAACCTACAAAGGCTCCAACGTCCTTCATTGGAGCAGAGAGGCTAGGGAGCACCGCTACGGGAACCCTAAACAGAGCATCACGACAAAGCAGAGAAGGAACAGGAGCAACGACTGGCAGAGACATGACTATCGACTCCATACTTTCACAGTTCCCCTTGTGGGGGACTTTTGTACTAACCACTGCTTTCTCGTTTATAGAGTTACAATAGAATAAAAGAACATTTTAGTTACATATTGTGACGTCCTACTCATGTATAGATTATTTTCGGAGATGACAGAATAATCGAGATAATACAAACAGGGACGGTCATGCATATTCATAACGAGAGCAGCAAAAAGTATATTACATGAACTGATAGTTTTGAGCTTGATAATACAACTACTTTGGTGGCAGTAGGGTTTGCAAGTTTATGATTCACTCGGCGCACATTCCCTTGGGGAGTAAGTCGCATCTAAGATGCCTGAAAGGAAAGTAGGGTTCATGAGCAACTGTGCCCAGTAGGAAACTGCCATCAATAATAACATTAAGGTATGACAGTAGCATGAAAGAACAAAATGTATACCAGTCAATGAGAGGATACCATTGTCATACATAATGATACTAGAGTACAGTTCAACGAAGATATCATAATATAATTTGCCCGGAACCAAATAGTAATAAATTTCAAGCCATAATACAGTTCATGGAAAAATAGACAAAATTTAGCAGTAGGTGGTGTTATGCCAAACACCCACTAGAATATCCATTCTCGACGGGTACATATTTGAATTGACCGATTCAGTGGTCGAGTTCGGGTGCTCCTCCTGGGACTAGATCGGCCCCATTGCATAGGCATTGGTCCAGTAGAGTCCAAAGACCCAAGGTGTCATCATTTCCATTTGATCATGAGTCTTTTAATATGGTTCGGGTAGTTCTCGAAAAAGACTAATGCAAGAGTACAATAATAGCAAGCCAAAGTATGGCTAGCTAGTTAGGTTGGTCCAAGTTTAAGTAATATAGAGTTATATAAGAATATGGGAAAAAGACACAAGCTGGGACAGTATGTACAAATTCAAGAGGAAATCGGTCAATCGAAAGGGTGGGGCTTAACTTCTTTTTCAGTAGGAGAGGGACTCCCTTGGAGAAGTCATATGCATGTTTATCATTTTTCGTTAGACCTTACATTTTTAGCATTCTATTAGATTTATTTGAATTATAAGACTTTCAGGTAGGCCAAATTATGAGAGATTAGAAAGACACTATTTTGATGGAATCACCAAAAATGTGGTTTTCTTCTTCGATGGGAGATTTGACTTTTTATGGGTATCAAATATAAATTTTTTAATATTTTTATTGGAGTCAAATGAGAGGTACTTCTCTATTTATATATAATATCTTAAGTAAATGAAATATCAAATTATAACATTTACTTAAATGATATGGAGTGTAGATAAGGTATGAGTTTCAGTCGCTTCAGGAAGAATTAGTTCTGTCAGAAAAACACAAGGTTGGTTGGCCGAACAGAAGGAATCGGTCGACCAGAATAACCAAATCGGTCAACCAGACAGAAAAGATCGGTCGACCGACCTAGCTAGTAGTTGTTGCTGGGTTTTCAGGGGAAAATCAGTCGACCGGAATAACAAGGTCGGTCGACCGACCTATCCAGTAGTCGTTCTGGGTTTTCCTGAGGGATCGGTTGACCAGAATGACAAAGTCGGTCGACCGGAAAGGTGGGATCGGTCGATCGATCTCTGTTTTCGGTCGATCGATCTCTAATTTCGGTCGACCGATTTCGGAAAAATCCATAAATGCACATGTCGAAATCGCACCACTTTTTCTGGCTTGGGCATGGAAATAAACAAGCAGGAATAGAAGAGTAAGGACTAGTCTATAGTTGTATATACTTTTCAAGGAAAGTGGAAGGCTTTAAGCCCTTATCTCTCTTCTTTTCTCTCTCGGGCTAGTAGAAAAGGAGGGGATTGATTGACCGAAATGATTGGTCGGTCGACTAATCTCAACGATGTATAAAACTAGTTTCTTTTTCTGGTCAGAAGTGGTGAGTGGAGAGTGAAGAGGAGGGTTTGATGGCTATGACTGATACACGAGGGTTTCCTTCACCATGAACAATACTCAAAAAGAGTAGCAAGTGAGAAGGAACAAGGCTTCCTACCATGGCAAGAAGAAAATGAGAATAATCTCAAGAAGCAGAGCTACCAGAGCTCTGTAGACACGTGTATTTGGCTCCACCGTGGGCAAATTTCATATTGCACCATAATGCCACAAATGACCCTCTTTTTGCCTCGCATGAGTGTTTTTCCAATATTTTGAATCTCACCCATTCTTTCTCGGTGCTTCCCGACCTTGTCGTGTCGACCTCACAGGACGTGACCATGCTTTTGGCATGAAGGCGGCATGCATGGCGGATGCGTTTATCTGGCACATGCTCTAATTCAAATCGCGTCTATCATGTCGGACGCGATTTAAAAGTCAAAAAGGTCTGGCCCGACAAGAGGTCGTGCACGACCATGATCATGACAAAATTCTAAAATAGCATCCTCTAAGGACGCCCCGATTATAAAGTCAATACCTAAAACCTGTGGCCGCGTCAGGTGCATATATGATCTGATTGCCTCGAGAAGCATAATCGTGTCGGCCATAGCCGTCGCGTTTCAAGTCGCGGCGGTCATACCCGATGCGACTATGCGGAGTTTCAAGTCGCGGCGACCTACACTGACGCAATTTCAAGATACGGTTATAGGCTACGTCATCATGCGCCTGTCACATCAATTTGACTTTCCTAATCGCGGTCTGCTGCCTGGACGTGATTCAATCCAAGTCACGGCGCGCTATCCCGACGCGACTCTAATCGCGGCCTACCGCCCGGACACGATTCAATTCATAATCGCGACTTCCTGTCAAGACGCGATTCAAGAACCAGTGCCTATAAATTGACCCCCGAGGATAACTATTTCATCCAATCCCCTCCACCCTGGCGGAGCCCTGCCAGATTCTTCCCGCGACTTCCCCACAGTAGAGACCTGTCGGACCGGCGACTCGACACCCTCGGAGTTCGAAGCGCCGTCTACCATTCCACGTATCGGAGTGAGGCAGGAGGAGCACGGTCTTCCTCCACTTCCTCCGTCAATTCCGGAAACACCGCTGCGCCATCCACTTTCGGGGAAGCACCCCCTCCCCTTTCTCCCTTCCGTCTTTCTTTTTGTCTCCTCCGGTCCCCACGTGGCCCTCCTTTACTTTAAAAGCCACCACGCGGTGAGTTCTCTCATTCTTCATTTATGTCATTTTATTCACTTTTTTTTGAATTGTATACTACACGCCCGTGGCTAATCCCCTCTTCATTTTTTTTGTCTTTTTTCTTTGTCAGGGTAATCAACATGGAAAACGCCCACGGCCAACCATGCTCGTAGAGGAAGAGAGGACCCACATCATCTCCACACAATCTCCCTGCTACAAAAAGGTACACAACGCGATCACTTCTTCCATCCGCACCCTTCGCCGTGCATTCTCTATCTGATGCCCACGTGCACCTGGCGATCACGATCCTTCTCTCACTGAACGCCACCCTCTTTGTACGCGTCGAACATTCATCCCTCGGCGGTGTCTACAAGCTCCTTCCAAACAACACCCAGCATCTCCTTCCTTCTCCTTCTTCCTCAGACCTCAACAGAAGTAGCAGTTGCAGTGCGAGGTTCGAATAAGGATCACTAGGGGGGTGTATATATAGAGATTACATATGTGAGGCGTGCGTGAAATCGTGGACGGTGGGGATGAGCTCTGCGAGGGATTTAACCCGAAGTTAACACATAAGGGTGCTAATACGTAATGTGTATTACGTAGGTGAACAGTAAGTGAACAGTGAAATGATTGCGTAATCAGTAATCACTGTGTCACATGCATATATATATATATATATACTATCATTTTCTTGTAATCCTTTTCTATTAATGAAATCTTACCTATTTAAGTTGTCAACTTATGTAACTCACCTGTGCTTATTCCCAATGATTATTTTTAGGATTGGCGAAGTGGCTATACTTCAATTAATCAAAACATTATCATACAATGAAAATGACCAATTATTTTATAAATAAACCTCAGGTGTTACACATACTTACATATTTAATATTTCACTTACAAAATTATAGGTTTACCAACGTACTTACTATCATTAGTGTGCATGTGATGATTTAGTTACAAACTTATAGATTTGCCTACTTGTATTTTAGTAACGAACTTACATCATTACAGTAGATTACAGAGTAACAAACTTAAAATAGACCTAAAGGCTTGCATTTTAGTTACATACTTGCCAAGTATGAATGAAATGCCAAGTATGAACACCAAAGATATTCAAGTAATGCCTCCAATTACAAAAATATTGTCTGAAGACCAAAGAAGAAATGAATACCATCAAGAGGCGAAGTGGAACATATATACATTTGCTCAAGATGTAAGTAAGAAGGCCACAATAGGAGGACTTGTAGGAACCCAATAATACATGAAGATATTTAAAGAAACTTGTGTAGTATCGTACAGTATTTCCTCACTTTTTGTAAGACAACATTACCATTTGTAAGTGTTTACCTTTACCGATCTAATACATGAACAGACAAATATAAATACTTACTTTTGTAAATCCCATTGTATTTCTGTAAGATTGTATGTGAAAGAGTAGTAGCATTATTCATCGTAAGTCTATAAGAGTAGTAACATTATTTATTTTACTAATATGTAAGAGTAGTAACATTATTTACTTTAGTACTGGATAGATGTCTAGTTACAACATTCATCCAACCTTTTTTTATGTAATTCTCAACCTCTAAATTCTTTATCGTAAGTTTGTAGAAGTAGTAATATTATTTACTTTACTAATTATGTAAGCCTATAATTGTATGATGCCACGCATGAAGATGACTGGTTACGGCATTTATTCAACCTTTTTTTTATGTGTTTGTGATCATCTGAATTCTTTATCATAAGTCTGTAATACTAACATTCTTTACGTTACTAATTATATGAGTATGTAAATGTATGATGTCACGCATGAAGATGACTGGTTACAATATTTATCCAACTTTTTTTTATCTAACTGTGAACCTCTAAATTCTTTAGCGTAAGTTTATAAGAGTAGTAAAAATTTTTACTTTACTAACTATGCAAGTCTGTAAATGTACGACATCATGCATGAACACAACCACGAGTTCCACTTTGCATTTACAGACTTATATAATTAGTAAAGTAAATAATGCTACCAATTTGGATCCCTGGATTGGGTTGAGCATTCAAAGGACGGATCTGTATAATGGGTCCAAAATCCAAATAGGGATCGGATCAAATAGGGCCATCCGACACGACGACCGGGTGGGTTAAAGTGACATGTAGAACTAACGGAATCCAATTTGGATCCCTGGATTGGATTGGGCATTCAAAGGACGGATCTAAAAACACCCAAGAAAATGATGGATCTAAAAATAGTATTGTATTAAGCTTGAGAAATAATCACATGTTTTAAATTTCATTTTTGAAAATACTGTATGTCTTTTATTTATTATTAATATTTCTCATTTTAATTTGTTTTAATATAGGATCCAGCTCCAGACGATGACGAGGCAGGGACAGCAGACGATCCAGCAGATCTATGTTGATTTTTGTATTCATTATGCTATATGATTTATATTTATTATATTTTACGATTTTATGTTGATTGTTAGTATTTGTTAAATTTTTGAATATTGTAGCAGGTTTGACATTGTAGCAATGTATTTTTATTTGTCTATTTAAAAAAAAAATGTATGTGAATTTTTCGACGGATTTTCCGACGGTGACTTATCCGTCGGAAAGTAGAAATTACCGACGAAAAATTATCGTCGGTAATACCTTCGGAAAGTACTGACGGATTTTCCGACGGATATTTATCCGTCGGAAAGGATACATTACCGACGGCTTTACCGACGGATTAAATCGGTCGGAGGTTTCGACCGAATTCCAACGGAATTTTCATCCGTCGGAAATTTCTGACCAAGTATTTCCGACGGAAAGTTTCCGACGAGCTTTGGACGGAAAGCGGTCGGAAGGCTCTTTTGCCGACGGATTTCCGACGGATTATGTCCGTCGGAAACAGCGCTTTTTCTTGTAGTGTTCTATTGTAACTCTGTAATTGGGATAGTGGTGGTTAATACAAAAATCCTCCACAAGGGGACTTGTCTCCCCTATGAAAGGATGGAGCTGGCAACCACGCCTCTGCCGGTTGTTGCTCTTGCTCCTCCTCTACTCCGCTACAACACTCCATTTAGGGTTCCCGTCGTGGCACTCCCTAATCACTCCACTTTGATGAGGGACACCAGAGCTACTATTCGTTGCTAGGGAAGGGATCCTCGCTGCGTTGCTTCGCTTGTATTAGGGTTCCCATCGCGCAGCTCCCTAGCCGCCCGCTCTGATGAGGGACGCCGGAGCCTCCGTAGCACTACAAGAAAAAGCGGGATTACCGACGGAAATTTCCGACGGATTATTTTCCGTCGGTAATTCCGTCGGATATTCCGACGGCAATATGTCAGTCGGAATATCCGTCGGTCGTTCCGACGGAAATATTTCCGTCGGAAATGTCCGTCGGTAATGAAAACATACCGACGGATATTCCGACAGACATATTTCCATCGGAATATCCGTCGGTAAATCTACTATACCTTGTCCCGCGAAACCTCTCTCTCTCTCTCTCTCTCTCTCTCTCTCTCTCTCTCTCTCTCTCTCTCTCTCTCTCTCTCTCTCTCTCTCTCTCTCTCTCTCTCTCTCTCTCTCTCTCTCTCTCTCTCTCTCTCTCTCTTGTCGCCGCGACCCTCGCCGCTCGCCGCCTGCCGCGCCGCCGCCGGCCCTACGCCCCGACCGGCCCCGCCGCCGCCGCCGTGCTCTGCCACCGGAAGTCCCTCCCCGCCTGTATGTACACACCCTCGCGCCCCTCTCCCCCTCCCTTCCCCACCCCCGCCACCGGCGACCCCCCACCTCCGCCATCGGCGTCCCAGCCCCCCTCCCCTGCCGCCCCCCTCCCCCTCCCTTCTCCAACCGGCCAGACCCCTTCCCCACCCCTGCGACCCCCCTCCCCCTTCCCCACCCCTGCGACCCCCCTCCCCCTCCAGTCCCATTCCCCACCCCTGCCACCCCTCCCTTCCCCACCATTGCCTCCCCCCATCCCCCAACAAGCGACCCCCCTCCCCCCTGTAGGCCCCCCTCCCCCAACAAGCAACCCCCCTCCCCCCAGGCGACCCCCCCTCCCTGTCGGCCCCCCCTTCCCCTCCCGTCCCAGTGCGGCGACCCCCCACCTCCGCCATCGGCGTCCTAGCCCCCCTCCCCTGCCGCCCCCCTCCCCCTCCCTTCTCCAACCGGCCAGCCCCCCTTCCCCACCCCTGCGACCCCCCTCCCCCTCCCCCTCCAGTCCCATTCCCCACCCCTGCCACCCCTCCCTTCCCCACCATTGCTTCCCCCCATCCCCCAACAAGCGACCCCCCTCCCCCCTGTAGCCCCCCCTCCCCCCATCCCCCAACTTATATTAATTATAAAATCTGTTTATTCAAATTCTATGACATTTCTATAGTACGGTCATAGAACTAGTTGCTATCTGTACTGAACTAGGAATTTATACTTTATAATAGTACTTTTTTTAATCATAACGTGCCACATTCAAAATATCTCTTTTTTAAAGTTTAATTTACGAATAAACAGCCAACATATTAAAACAATACAAAAATATAATCTTTTAGTGGTGTGTATTTGTTACCAAATATTGTAGATTTCATTTAAATTACCAAGAATTGAGATGAAAAATCCCAAGTTTTTTTCCTATTTTTATTGTTCTCCTCATTTTAAAAATTCTGTGTGGGCAAATATGATATTTCACAGATTTTTTTTCCAGTATGTTTTATATTAAAAAGTCCTTAATGGGCTCTCATGACAAGTCCTTGCATCCACCGGGCCTGCTTTCCGGCCCAAACCCATTTACAAGAGGGAAGCCCATTTTCTTACGTTTGGGGATGTTTGGGGATTTGAGCCCACTTCCCAAGTTTCACAGGCTTACAAACTAAAATTTTGTAGATTTGGTACTTAAAGAGTGGCTCAGTAGTTAAAGCCCTTTTATCATATAGTCTCACAGGCTATTTGCATAAATAATATAATTTTCTACAAACTAAAGTTTTGTGGATTTGACATTCACAGGGTCCTCTCAGTAGTTACCTTTTATTGTATAATATCACATGCTATGTGCATAAACAATATAATTTTCTACAAAGTAAAGTCTTGTAAATTTGATATGCAAAGAGTTGCTCAGTAGTTAAGATCCTTTTATCATATATTTATACTGACCTAAATTCAAAACCCACCTCCACATTAGGTACCCACAAAAAAATAAAAAACTTTGTAGATGTGCTAAGTTATCTTGCAAATTTACCATCTAGGGGACCTTTGATGGTCAAATAAGATAAGGTCAGATAGAAAAACTCAAGGTTTTTGACGTTTTTGTTTTGTGTACAAAATTCTTATTTCATAGGGACAATAAAGCCTCCATAAAATATTAGAATAAGTTATCAGACTCTTATTCCAAATAACTTACATTTGTTGTATCTGACTTATTAAAGCAGATTAATGTACATTAATCAGCTTATTACTTTGAAGAATTAAAACTTAAAACCATGGGGAGCAGACTTCGGTTTCATGGGCCTCATACCCATGTTCTCAATAAAATATGTGAAAATATTTTATATCTTGTTTACAATAAGTTTCATGCTGGGAGTTTTGGCCAAAACCAATAAGAACGCATGATTATAGGGCTTTCCACAAAATCGTGATTCTCCATATAAAATGTCAATTCTGATTGACTTCGCGACCCACTATGTGGATGCCAATTCTGCTTAAATTGGTGGCACACACTATGGACGCCAATTCTGAAGAGATTGGCACCCACTCATTCAGTTGACATTTTAAAAGGGTTTGATTTTCCTTATTTTCTATGCATGATACCTCCTATTAGACTTATTTACACCCTATGGTCATTGAACTAGTAACCTAAAATAGTTAAACCACATGTAAAAGGAATGACATGAATACTCTTATAATGTTCTTAATGATATGACTATGTTCTTAATTATATTCAAAGCTTTTGGTAAATTAAGTTATTTATTATTTATCTTGTTCGTTGTTATTTTTTTACGCTTGACATGAAAATAAACAATGCAATGACTTTCTTTGTTAAACATATTGTTTACTTTCACAAATTTCACACTGCAAGTTAATCATTCAACATTCGTATGTTTATTTGTAGCCATTTGAGAAATTTTTTCATATTTACTATATTATGATTTAATTTTATATTTTAAATTACTCATGAATAAAATGTTATTAATTTTTTTTTGTAATTAGTGATGAGAGTTCGCGATTGGAAATTAGTCTCAAAGAAGAACAAATGTCCAACATATCAAAGTACTTGTTTGTTTGAACGTAAAATATTTCCGCTCGATATTCGAAGATTGCATGATGGTTTACTTTTGGTGAAAGAGAAGATGACGAAAATCATAAAGATTATTCGGAAAGAAGAAAGACAAAGTTTAGAAAATAAAAGTGGATTATCTGTTATTGTTCAAGATGAAAAAGGAGTGCGATATTCTGTAATCTTACGACGCAGTTGGTGTACTAGTATGTACATGTTTATTGGAAAAGACTGGTGTAAATTTGTGAAAAATAATTGTGTCAAAGAATTTGACATTCTCAAAGTTATGTCTTCCCATTATGTACGAAGAGATGTATTTGGCAAACTATATTTAGGGATATCAGTGGTTAGTTCACTCCCTAGGAAATCTACTGAGAAGCTGGTGAATAAAGAGCCGATCAAGTGGTGGTGGCCTAATATGAAGACATCACGGTTTGTGTTGTTTTTAATGTTCAATACCATTAAGTATTTATATAGTGCTCAAATTTATTTGATATTCATGTATGTTTACTCTTCATTTATTTTTACGTCAACGCTTTATTTCACCCATTAGCTCTGGGACTCTCCATATAACGTATGTATGGTACTTGAGTGATGTGAGGGTGTGTTGGATTTTAACTCGGGACATGACATTTAATATGTAGGAAAAATGTCGGAGAATCGGTCATGGATGTACCGTGGAATAGTGAATGGAGTTGTGACTGAGGAGTTTAAAGACGGAGTTGACAGTTTTATTAAGTTTGCATTGAGTAATACATCAGTAGCAGTTGATCCGATGGGTAACATCCGATGTCCGTGTTCGGCTTGTAAGAACAGAAAGTGGATATCGACATGGGATGTGCAGCATCATCTGTATACGAGAGGATTTGTTGGCCATTATGAGTTATGGTCGTGTCATGGTGAGTTGAATATTCAGTCGTCTGCACCAGCTAATTACTTTGCCTCCACAAATACGTACATAGACATGGTTGTCGATGCTGCTGGTCCGAAGTTCAATATTCATGAAGATCAAACAAATGAAGAAGTGCCGAATGATACAGCTCAGAGATTTTATCAGTTACTTCGAGATGCTGATGAGCCATTATGGGATGGTTGTGAGAAGCATACACGGTTGTCTGCAGTGTCGCAGCTATTGAATTTGAAATCTGAATTTCATATGAGCGAGAGTTGTTTTGACCGGCTTCTCTTACTGGTCAAGAGCATGCTTCCTCAATCAGAGAGGTTACCTGCTGACTTTTACCGTGCGAAGAAGATGGTGAATGATTTGGGGCCTGGTTTTATGAAAATTGATGCATGTCCGAATCACTGTATGCTGTACTACAAAGAGGATGCAGATAAGACATCATGCTGTATTTGTAAGCATGATAGGTTCAAGCCCAAGAGAGGGGACAAGTCAAAGCAGAAGGATGTTCCGTATAAGTCATTGCGGTACTTTCCTATCACACCCAGATTGCAGAGATTGTTCATGTCCTCGAGGACAGCTGGACATATGACATGGCATGCGGAAAGAGTCCGTCGGGACGAAGGTGAAATGAGTCATCCTGCCGATGGTGAAGCTTGGGCTCATTTTAGCCGTACTCATCCTTACTTCTCAAGGGATCCACGCAACGTACGGCTTGGTTTATGCACAGATGGTTTCAATCCTTTCGGAGGCTCGGTGGCATCTTACTCATGTTGGCCAGTATTCTTAACACCGTATAACCTTCCGCCAGGCATGTGCATGAAGCGTGAGAATCTGTTCCTTTCATTGCTGATTCCGGGTCCAAAAAGTCCAGGAAAGAATATAGACATATATCTCAGACCGTTGATTGATGAGATGAAATTGTTATGGTCAGATGGTGTGCAGTCTTATGATGCATCCAGAAAACAGAATTTCAATCTGAAGGCTGCATTAATGTGGACAATAAGTGACTTTCCAGCCTACGGCATGCTATCTGGCTGGAGCACACATGGGAGGTTGGCATGTCCTTATTGCATGGAGGATTCTAAATCATTTGTGTTGAAATCTGGGGGAAAATCTTGTTGGTTCGATTGTCATCGGCGGTTTCTACCCAGTGACCATCCTTTCCGAAAGCAAAAGGATTCTTTTATTAAAAATACAACTGTGATGGAGGAGGTAGATATGGAACGGGTGTCTGGTGAAAATATGGCGAGGCGGGTCCAGAACTTACCGACTGTAACACAACTGGCTGGTAGTACCCGACAAATCCCTGGCTTTGGGAAGGATCACAATTGGGTGAAGCAAAGCATTTTTTGGGAATTGCCTTATTGGTCAACACTTTTGATACGTCATAACCTAGACGTCATGCATATAGAGAAGAATGTTTTTGATAATGTGTTCAACACAGTTATGGACGTCAAAGGTAAAACGAAGGATAACGTCAAGGCACGGGTCGATTTGAAAGTACTTTGCAAACGTCCAGAACTAGAGCTACAACATGTTCAAGGAAAAGTGGTGCAACCTAAAGCTGCATATGTGCTTGGGGCCAGACAGATTAAGGAAGTGTTGCAATGGTTAAAGCAATTGAGATTTCCGGATGGATATGTCTCGAATATTGCGCGTTGTGTAAATGTCAACGAGGGAAAAATATACGGAATGAAGAGTCATGACTGCCATGTTTTCATGCAAAGACTGATGCCTCTTGCTTTTCGTGAGTTGTTGCCGAAACAAATATGGGGAGCAATGACTGAGCTGAGTCAATTCTTCAGGATTTTATCTGCATCAGAACTCAAAATTCATGACTTGCAAAATATAGAGCAAAATATAATTCAGACAGTCTGCAAATTAGAGAAGATATTTCCTCCAGCATTCTTTGATTCAATGGAGCACCTGATCATCCATTTACCATATGAGGCAAGGGTCGGAGGACCAGTACAATTTCGATGGATGTATCCGTTTGAGAGGTATATTTCTACATCTCAATTTATTGTCATTACGACGATCTTTTATATTACTTATGTATGCATTTGAATTATTGTCGTAGGTGCATGCACGATCTTAAGATGAAAGTCTGTAACAAAGCACAAGTTGAGGGCTCCATTACTCAGGCGTACCTCATTGAGGAGATATCAAACTTCTATTCGATGTACTTTGACACGGAAATACGAACCCGACGCACTCAACCTCCACGTAATGATGATGGTGGAGATTCGGAGGTGTCAGACCGACACTCTGTATTCAAGTGTGCCGGACGGGCGTTCGGATCTTCATCTACTCGCGCACTCCAAGACAGAGAGTTGGTAGCTGCGGAGATCTACGTGTTCATGAATTGCGAAGAACTAGACCCTTACATTCAGTAAGCTCTCCACGCTTATTCGTCATCATTTGCGTGCATTACTGTAGAACCTAACGGTTGTGTGACATTTACATTGCAGAGAGTTTGACTCGGTCATATTGCGACGGAATTCACGTCTAACTGACGTGCAGGTTGAAAAGGAACGGGAGAAGTCTTTTCCTACTTGGTTAAGATCTCGAGTATGTGTCTAATTATTTTGAAACATAAGTGTTATGTTTTTATGCAGACTGAGTTGAAGTCATTTATTCAATGTTTGTCTATTTATCTCATAATAGGTTGAACAAGGCTTCATTCCCGATTCAAGAGTACAACAGATTAGTTTTGGCCCCTCGAAGATTGTACGTGTCTATCCAGGCTACATTGTGAATGGATACAGATTTCACACAAGAGATTATGGACGGAATAAGTCTACGATGAACATCGGCGTATGTGTGAAGGGAAGTGCCTATAATGAAAATGAAATTGACTATTATGGCATTCTCGAAGAAGTCATTGAACTGCAATTTTTAGGACAAGACAACAATGTATTTCTGTTCAAGTGTCATTGGTTTGACCCGACATCTATTCGTCATGACACAACATATGGATTAATCGATGTGAAACATAAGTCCAAATTGAGTACATATGAGCCATTCATCCTGGCGGCACAAGCCCAACAAGTTTATTATTCAAATTATACATCCCTCAAATTAAGAGATTGGTGGGCTGCATGTAGAGTGAAATCAAGACTATTCCCTGAGTATGAGCTTCTCCCGACTGATGATGAGCTCGAAGGTGTTAATGACAACTTTTTCCAATCAGATCGGAGTGACGCACGAGAGTTGGCAGCTTCTACGCAGTACAATGTTCATGATATAAATGAAACAATTTCCTTACATAAGGATAACGAACAAGAAGAAGTTGACCCAAATGTCGCTGAGCGGGAGGTGGAGTCTAATGTGGAGGAAGACTCCCAAGATGATGAGGATGAATTCCAGGATGATGATGAAGATGATGCTGAATTAAACATGCCTTCAGCATCTGATGATGAATATAGATAATATACTGCATATTTTGTAAGAAATTGGTGTTGTTGTTCATTACATGTTCATAATAAATTGCTACTTCAAATTGAGTGCTGATGACTTGCTATATCTTTATTTGTATCAATAGAGATATGGTACGTGGAGGACGCAGTCGGAGGGTTGCCACGTCCGTTGGCAGAGGGACTGCCTCCGCGTTCACGTCTGCAGGGACTGCCTCCCCGTCCACGCCCGTCGTCCCAGCGACAGGTAATTTTCTACATTGTTGTTTATTTGAAATTCATAATTTCTAATGTGTATGAAATTTTGCAGGGACTGCCTCCCCGTCCACGCCCGTCGTCCCAGCGACAGGTAAATTTCTATATTGTTGTTTATTTGAAATTCATAATTTCTAATGTGTATGAAATTTTGCAGGGACTACCTCCCCGTCCACGCCCGTCGTCCCAGCGACAGGTAAATTTCTATATTGTTGTTTATTTGAAATTCATAATTTCTAATGTGTATGAAATTTTGCAGGGACTGCCTCCCCGTCCACGCCCGTCGTCCCAGCGACAGGTAAATTTCTATATTGTTGTTTATTTGAAATTCATAATTTCTAATGTGTATGAAATTTAATTTGTAGGGACAGCCTCCCCGTCTACGCCCGTCGTCCCAGCGACAGGTAATTTTCTACATTGTTGTTTATTTGAAAAACACCCAAGTATATTTAAAGCGTCAAAACACAACCCGGGGGTCCAAAATCCCAAATAGGGATCGGATCGATGTGCCGTTTTCTCTGACACGACCGAGTGGGTTAAAGTGACGTGTGAGAACTGACGGAATCCAATTTGGATCTCCGGATTGGGTTGGGCATTCAAATGACGGATCTAAAAACACCCAAGTATATATAAAGCGTCAAAACACACAACCCGGGGGTCCAAAATCCCAAATAGGGATCGGATCGACGTGCCGTGTTCTCCGACACGACCGTGTGGGTTAAAGTGACGTGTAGAAACTGACGGAATCCAATTTGGATCTCCGGATTGGGTTGGGCATTCAAAGGACGGATCTAAAAACACGGCCAAGCATATATAAATGGTCAAAACACGCAACCCGGAGGTCCAAAATCCCAAATAGGGATCGGATCGGCGTGCCGTTTTCTCCGACACAACCGGGTGGGTTAAAGTGACGTGTGGGAACTGACGGAATCCAATTTGGATCCCCGGATTGGGTCGGACGTTCAATTGACGGATCTAAAAAACACCCAAGTATATTTAAAGCGTCAAAACACAACCCGGGGGTCCAAAATCCCAAATAGAGATCGGATCGACGTGTCGTTTTCTCCGACACGACCGGGTGGGTTAAAGTGACGTGTGGGAACTGATGGAATCCAATTTGGATCTCCGGATTGGGTTGGGCATTCAAAGGACGGATCTATAAACACCCAAGTATATATAAAAAGTTAAAACACACAACCCGGGGGTCCAAAATCCCAAATAGGGATCGGATCGACGTGCCGTTTTCTCCGACACGACCAGGTGGGTTAAAGTGACGTGTGGGAACTGACGGAATCCAATTTGGATCTCCGGATTGGGTTGGGCATTCAAAGGACGGATCTAAAAACACCCAAGTATATATAAAGTGTCAAAACACACAACCCGGGGGTCCAAAATCCCAAATAGGGATCGGATCGACATGCCGTTTTCTCCGACACGACTGGGTAGGTTAAAGTGACGTGTAGAAACTAACGGAATCCAATTTGGATCTCCGGATTAGGTTGGGCATTCAAAGGACGGATCTAAAAACACGGCCAAGCATATATAAATGGTCAAAACACGCAACCCGGAGGTCCAAAATCCCAAATGGGGATCGGATCGGCGTGCCGTTTTCTCCGACACGACCGGGTGGGTTAAAGTGACGTGTGGGAACTGACGGAATCCAATTTGGATCCCCGGATTGGGTCGGACGTTCAATTGACGGATCTAAAAAACACCCAAGTATATTTAAAGCGTCAAAACACAACCCGGGGGTCCAAAATCCCAAATAGGGATCGGATCGACGTGCCGTTTTCTCCGACACGACCGAGTGGGTTAAAGTGACGTGTGAGAACTGACGGAATCCAATTTGGATCTCCGGATTGGGTTGGGCATTCAAAGGACGGATCTAAAAACACCCAAGTATATATAAAGCGTCAAAACACACAACCCGGGGGTCCAAAATCCCAAATAGGGATCGGATCGACGTGCCGTTTTCTCCGACACGACCGGGTGGGTTAAAGTGACGTGTAGAAACTGACGGAATCCAATTTGGATCCCCGGATTGGGTTGGGCATTCAAAGGACGTATCTAAAAATACGGCCAAGCATATATAAATGGTCAAAACACGCAACCCGGAGGTCCAAAATCCCAAATAGGGATCGGATCGGCGTGCCGTTTTCTCCGACACGACCGGGTGGGTTAATGTGACGTGTGGGAACTGACAGAATCCAATTTAGATCTCCGGATTGGGTTGGGCATTCAAAGGACGGATCTAAAAACACCCAAGTATATATAAAGCGTCAAAACACACAACCCGGGGGTCCAAAATCCCAAATAGGGATCGGATCGACGTTCCGTTTTCTCCGACACGACCGAGTGGGTTAAAGTGACGTGTGGGAACTGACGGAATCCAATTTGGATCTCCGGATTGGGTTGGGCATTCAAAGGACGGATCTAAAAACACCCAAGTATATATAAAAAGTTAAAACACACAACCCGGGGGTCCAAAATCCCAAATAGGGATCGGATCGACGTGCCGTTTTCTCCGACACGACCAGGTGGGTTAAAGTGACGTGTAGAAACTGACGGAATCTAATTTGGATCCCCGGATTGGGTTGGGCGTTCAAAGGACGGATGTAAAAACGGGCAAGAAAATGATGGATCTAAAAATATTATTGTATTAAGTTTGAGAAATAATCACATGTTTTAAATTTCAATTTTGAAAATACTGTATTTCTTTTATTTATTATTAATGTTTCTCATTTTAATTTGTTTTAATATAGGATCCAGTTCCAGACGATGACGAGGCAGGGACAGCAGACGATGCAGCAGATATATGTTGATTTTTGTATTCATTATGCTATATGATTTATATTTATTGTATTTTATGATTTTATGTTGATTGTTAGTATTTGTTAAATTTATGAATATTGTAGCAGGTTTGACATTGTAGCAATGTATTTTTATTTGTTTATTTTAAAAAATATATATGTGGATTTTCCGACGGATTTGCCGACGGATAAGTATCCGTCGGAAAGTATAAATTACCGACGGAAAAAGACTGTCGGTAATACCTTCGGAAAGTCCTGACGGATTGGCCGACGGATGTGTATCTGTCGGAACAAGTCCGTCGAAAAATATTGACGGATTGGCCGACGGATAATTGTCCGTCGGAAAAGATAAATTACCGACAGTTAACGACCGTCGGCAATTCGGTCGGCAAATACTAACGCCTTTACCGACAGATGAAATCCGTCGGAGGTTTCGACCGAATTCCGACGGAATTTTCATCCGTCGGAAAGTTCTGACCAATTACTTCCGACGGAAAGTTTCCGACGAGCTTTGGACGGAAAGCAGTCGGTAAAGGCTATATATAGTAGAAGAGAGAAATACTTGTTGTTAGTTTAAATTGACAATAAATTTTAGGTGAATTATAATTTGTCAAATAATTTTAATATTTAAAAGTCATATCAAATCCTATCACTTTTTTTCTTTTTATGGCTAATAAAATTATTTGACAAACAATTTGTTATTAATTTGAACTGACAACAAATATTTCTCAGTAAAAGATGGATGGATGACGTTTTGTCACAGAACATTTCTGGCACCATCTGATCATGTTCCTGTCCAGAAAAGAATGCAGATGAGATTACAGGAGTGAAACAGCACAGTTTTTGGATATTCTGATTCTTTATCTCTTTGCGAGGCATTCGATCTATTTAATTTGCTACCATATATATGTACAGCTCGGTCGTGCATCTCCACGTACGGCTCCTAGCTAGAGTGGCGGAGCCATGAGTTCTTGCGAGGTCCTTTCTCTTTCCCTTCGATCTAGCTTGAACCAAGACCATGCATGCAGTCGAGTGACTCCACAACGTTATATAAACTAGCTGATCATGATCAAGAGTCCGACGTGAAAATGGTGAATTTGATGTATCTGATCAGGCATATATTGCCATCATTGGGTACTAGCTAGTGTGTCTCTCATGCATGCATGCTTTATGCTTAAAGCATACACAATTCCAAGAATCATGTTTCATAAATATCGTTTTCAATTTGATTTCTTAGAACGAAACTATGTATATTAGAAAGAGATAAAAAAAAAATTAAACTTGAACATATAATAAATTAATAAAATAAATTTAAAAAAATAAAAATGATGTCAAGAGTTCAACTCTCACGAACAAATTTATCGCTAAATCACTTCTTAAGTCGAAAATTTATATTTATAAATTCACTATAACAACTTATATCGCCACCACCACACATTGCTATTGCTCTCCGTCAACACCGTTTATCATTGTTGTCTATCACTGTTCATAAGTTGGACGAGTGTCTCGGAGGCAATATTTGGGAGCACATTTAAAATTTTAAAAATATCAAAAAGTGGTTATTTATGCAAAAGTTGTGAAGTCGAGGGATTTGGCATCATTGCTTGTGCTAGGGGGGACTCTATTGTTGTCTCTGTCGAAAAATATATATTTTACACATTTACCTTTTAAAGAAAACAATTGTCATCGTCCAAAGTCACATTTGACGGAGAAACATCGTCACCCAAGTCGAAATCAATTGGAAAACAACTCCAAACCTACTTTAATTTGTGATAGAGGAGAGAGAAAATTCTTTTTTCTCTATCTCTCTCCTCAACCCCTATAATGCTTCTCATAGACCCTTAGGTGCACCCTTAACATTTGGAAACGTAGTAAAATTTTTCAGAAATTTCATAAGCCAAAAATTAAATTAGTCCCAAATACTCTCTTACAGTGTCGGCTTATGTAATGTCAGGTAGATTTTCATATATTTGAAAATATAATAAATAAATATACTAAGTAATTCTCTGTGTGGACTGATTTGTCCGCCACCAATTTAACTCTTCTCCATTCTCTCCCCATCACCTCCTCTTCATCCCCTCCTTATTTTATTTAGGAGAATAATTATTTAATATACTTGAGTTATGTATTTTTTACTTATATTTCTTCCTTTCTATTAGTTGGGTGTATTATAACCTCTTTTTATTAGTAAATTTTTTCTCTTTATCTAGTATAATACTTCGCCGCAGCCGTGATAAGACCAATAGAAAAGTGAAAAGGGAAGAAGAGCTGGCCCCCTGCTTTAATTTGGAGACGCAGTCGCAGTGTCGCACGTTATAAATTGTCCACCCGGGCCGACCATGCCGGCGATTCCGCGGCGTTGTTCGACGTTCGAACAAAACCAAGGCGAAGGTCCCGAAACATATATATCTTCTGGAATATTCGCACAGAGATCTTGGCACCCCAAGAATATTCTTCTACCAAATAATTAGACCCTAGTTTGAATTAAGCGCATGCATGCAAGGGGCCGCCCATCTTGATCTTGGTCTCCCTTTCGATTCGAATGTTCTGGAGAATAGTATTCTCAGTTTAGAAGAGAGATAAAATGAAACAAAAATACGTTTATTAAAATTGGAAAATAAAAAACACCCATAATAATTTAACCACTGCAGATAACTAGAGTGGAGATCTATGCCAGAATTGAAGGATCTTCCTTTGAAATGACCCAATCGTCCCCCCATCTTCGCCCTCTTTTGGTCCTAAATATTTTTCTCATTAAAAAGAAGAGTATATTCATCTGCCTAAGACAGATAGTACAAATATAAATTTCAAGTATATATATTTGGAACAAACAATATCTATCCGGTTCTGAACGTGTAGAGAACGTACGTTTCTCTTTTCTCGTTGAATAAATTGTTTCTTAACTTTAATTCCCTCATCCTATATATGAGATCTCATCACAACGTTGTTGACGCTATAACAACACCAACTAAATTGGCCGGCAGCTCTAGCCGTGCGCAGCAACCAGCAACTTATTAGATGCTGAAAATTTAGTGATGTTAGTAGATCGGGTTTGGATCGAGTCTTATTACTTATTAAATCCGATCTAAATCCGATTTTTTAAAAGTCGGTCGGAATGCGACCCTGGTCCGGAGATAAGTACAGTATGAGTGGCTCGACTTGGATTCAGAAAAATTTTGATTAAATTCGACTTGATTCGAAAATATAAGAAACTTATTATTTTTATTTATATTATATATAATTTTAATATATTTATAAAAAATAATATATTTTTACTTATATTTTATTAATATTTAATTTATAAAAAAATATTTTAATAGATTTATTATAAAAAAATAAGTATACCTCACTTTCTAAATATAAATTTTATATTTAATAAAAATCATATTATTATTTATAGATTCCCAATCGGGCCGGGTCGGACCTCACAAACTCAAGTCTGACTTTGTTTTTTTTTTTTGGACCAACTCTGATACGGTCAAAAAATTTAAACGGATTAATATTTTTGACCCAAATCTGGTTAAAATCGAGTCGGACTTCTGGATCGATCACACCCAATTGACACCCCTACGGCAAACTTACAAAATCTATTTTTTAGTTTATATACTGGTTTTTCAATATATACCTCATCTATATTATAGCTCACTTTTATGAATTGAGGAAAATGATTTTTATATATCTAGATACTTGCGGTTATATCAATAGAACTCACGAATCTATTCTGAAGTAATGTTTCTTCAGTTTTTTTGGCTTTTATATTTTATAGTATATTTTAATATTATAAAAATAAGAAATTTATAAATTGGGAATGGCATTGCCAATAGATCGTCATGTATTGTTGCTGGATGGAGGGGAAAAAAAATAATCAGCGATGGATTTTCTCATAGTAATTGGCACATCAGGAGGGGACGTCTTACCAGATTTTCTTGTATCTATACTATTATAATAAAATTCAGTCTTAAAAGTACACGTGGCAGCATTAGAATTTTTCTTTTCCCGCCCAAACTGAGATATGTGATACCGCCTAAAATTATCCCCCTTCTTCTTTCTCTCTATTTTTGTATTTCTTTCTCTCTTTATGTGCTGCCACCGCAAGCAGCAAACTCAGCGGGATTTAAAATTCAAATCCTCTCCCTTTCTCCATTTGGTCCGTCCTTGACAAAAAATAGTATTTTTTATCCAATCCGCCACCCCCCATCTAAAAATATAAGTACTCGCCTCCATTATAATATGCATCTCTCATATTTGATCTATTTAGTGTTCCGCATGTAAATTAGGCTTTCTTTTCTTCTATATAATATTTGTCTATTATTATTAATAACAATCATATCAAATCTAATTTATAATTTATAAATTTATTATAATTAAATATATATTTAGAAAAAAAACCGTACAACGCACGGGTAGAGATCTAGTTAAGTATAAAAGAAAGCTAAGGCATAATCATAGGGGAATTTTGCACAGACATCCCTCTCGTAGGTAAATCTGCAAAACTATCACTCCTAAAATCTCGCACATTACCACATAACCTCATAAGAATAATAAGAATGCCAAGTGTATTCGTATAATTATGCAAACAACAATATTCCATTATCGTCCTTAGAACTAACACCTTCCTCTCTCAAAGTCTGCATAGGGGAAAACTTCAGGACACAGCCTCAAATTCTTATTGGGAATTTCTCCTGGGCTATATAATCTTCGTCATATTAATTCCTGATCTATCCAGAATCGGTTAAATTAAACATCAAAATATGTCACGAGCGAAGGAAAATGTTAAGTGGACGCAAATAATCCATGCCAAACGGATGCAACATCAAATAATTCCCGCCCCCACACCCGTTGTCTTAATTTGTTCGCCAGGCGTCTGATGTTTGAGCACATACGGCTCATCTCAGAGTAAGCAAATACGTGGCAATGAGCCCATGACTATAAAATACTTGGATTTTTTTAGAAATATCTCCTAAAATTTGTTGTTAGTTAAAAAAAAGAAACTTTATATTCCTTACTACTCTCTTATATATAATTTGTCATTCTTAAAAAATAACACTATAATATTAGTTGTTGTTATAAGAGAAGAGATTGAAGAGACGTGATTTAAGTGTGCCTCCCAAGAGGTATTGTCCTCATGTTTGAAGTTTTGTCCTTTAAAAAGGCTCTCTTGAGAGAAGAGGTGAGACTCTTGCTGATAAACACACATTTATTCTCACTATCTTTCAATGTGGGACTAAAGAATACCTCTACACAATCCCCCTCCCCCCCCCCCCCAGTGAGGATAAGAGTGTGCGGGTCTCATGAAGATGAGACGCTCGGGATCCTTGGGGCCTGAAGATGCCCTGCGCGGGGCTCCTGCTCGGGGTCTGCAGGTTGCGTTCGAGGACGCGTGGCGCCTGGTGAGGAGGCCGCACCTGCAAGGAGTGCTGTATAGAGCTGTATCGAACCATGATGGGCCCTATGGGCCTAGGTGACTAGAAATAGCCACCACATGACTTGCCCCCCACTCTCTCGGGCGTGCTCGGGCTCCTGAGCGCCTTGAGAGAGGAGGTCTGTCTGGCCGTCTTCGCATTAAATGCGATATTGACCTTGGCGCCACGAACGGTCATCTGGTGACGCCGCTTGGTGTTCTGCCTCGAGAACGAAGGAGACCATCATTGCGAAGGTGACGTCGCTTGGTGATCACGCAACGGCGTGTTTGAATCGAACTGTGTTTCCACGTTTTCGATTTTCGCGCCCTTCTTTCCTTATAAGGAAGAGGCGGGGCGAAAGTAGGGTTTTACAGTTTCGCAAAACCCTACTGCACTTCGTCTTCCTCGCGAACTTGCAGTTTCTCGTTTGTTCCTCCTCTTGTTGCTGCCGCTTCTTCTTCCGTTCCCACTTTCGGTAACCATGTCGTAGAAGGAGAAGGAAGTCATTGTGGCTTCAGCGAGCGCGGCGGTGCCAGTCAAACGGGTCTCCACTGGAGAGGAAGGGAAGAACGCCGGCGAAGATGATCCCGTACTCGTCTCCAATGCGGAATCGTTCGCGGAGCCCCCTGAAGAAGCGATATTTGGGCCCCCGCAACACGGCTGGCACCGCTTTGGAGATGGTGTGCTTGTAGGTTGGTGTTTCCTCTCTTGTTCCCCCCCACCCAGTTGAATTATTTTCTTCTACATGTAAGTTGGGGTAGAACTATTGGTATATATGGATGGCCTGCTGTCTCCATTCCTATTTGCATGCAGGGGATGGAGAGTTGTACTCTATGCTTCTTTTCTTCTCTTGTATCACTCTGGTTAATTTTATATAAATATTTATTTATTGATTAAAAAAAGAAGAGGAGAGAATTTTAATTAATAATATAGTTAGGATAAATTAATTAAGAGTCTCTAACTGTAACAGAGAGATCCCTGTTGTAACAAGACTTAACGTATACTGTAATAAGGAATAACATTTACTGTAATAAATTATAACTCTATCAAAAATTAAAAAATATGTCAAATATCTAATAAAGACTCTTAATTAATAGGGAGAATTAATTTCAGGTCCCTGACAGGGATCTGACATTAATTTCAGGTCCCTGTCAGCTTTTCCCAGGCCATGCGGTCCTTACTTTATGAGGGACTTATTTTTAAGTCCCTGCTTTTTATCCCCGTTATCTCAAATTGTGTAACCGTTATCCGAAAAGTGTGTAAGAGTTACATATAAATCTTGTAATTGTGTAATTTGTTACCCAGTTACACATGTAACTGTGCTACCCAGTTACCAAGTTATATACTTACACAGTTACACATGAAACTATGTAACTACATAGAAATTTTATAAGTTTGTAACTCTATAATTAGGGCTTACCTAATTACATAGTTTTAGAAGGATTTACCTAATTATTTTATAACTGTTATCCCAAAAGTGTGTAAGTACGTACTTACATAGTTACATATAAATCTTGTAATTGTGTAACTTACCCAGTTACCTAGTTACCAAGTTACATACTTATACAGTTACACATGAAACTATGTAACTACATAGAAATTTTATAAGTTTGTAACTCTATAATTATGGCTTACCTAATTACATAGTTACATAGTTTTAGAGGGATTTACCTAATTATTTTATAATCGTTATCCCAAAAGTGTGTAAGTACGTACTTACACAATTACATATAAATCCTATAATTTTGTAACTTATATAGTTACCAAGTTACATACTTACACAGTTACACATGAAACTATGTAACTACATAGAAATTTTATAAGTTTGTAACTCTATAATTATGGCTTACCTAATTACATAGTTACATAGTTTTAGAAAGATTTGCCTAATTATTTTAATTCGTAATATATCCAAAGTGTGTAACTGCGTAAGTACGTACTTACACAGTTATATGTGTAACTGGGTAAGTATGTAAATTTTGTAACTGTGTAACTTATCCAGTTACACATGTAAGTATGTAATCATGTAAGTATGCAAATTCTGTAACTGTGTAACTTACCCAGTTATACATGTAAGTATGTGTAACGTCCCGGAAAATTTTAATTGTAAGAAATTATGAATAATATGGTCATTATACATTATGATTGACATTAAATTGAAATAATTAGAATTTGGGTTTAATTAGTGGTAATATACGTTACCTCAGTGTCGTACACAGAGGTGTGCGCTCCGACAGGGCGACACCGAAAAACAGTAACGAAATAAAAATCTGAGGACACCATAATTTTTAGAAAAATGTGGAGATATCAGAAATATAAATATCTAGATTTGTTGACGTACGAATTTCAAGATTAAACCGACGCAACTATTTTTCAGACAATTTAACACCCTATGTAAAATAAAATCTAAAAAATAAACTAAAATTACCATAATTTGTAAACCTATAACATTAGTCTATGGTTAAAATCTTAACATAAACGAACATCGTTTGAATATATAAAAATATAGACAATTGGACCAGCCAAATTATTGTCTAATTAAGGTGAAGAATTTTTGAGATTTTTAAGCTGCCTCTTGAATTCCATTCTGTCTGACCCCATAAATAAGAGTGGCAAGGTGTTCACAAGGGGTATGATGAGGTGCCCGTGCAGTGGAGAGAGTGACGTACAATGTGACCACAGCACAGATTTTGGCAAAGGATGATATGAAGTGAGCTCACAAATGAGGAACACCCCGTAGCTACTACCTCCTTCCTTTCCAATAAAGAATTTGTATTTTGGTTTACCCAAGGCTTGGTAATCCCACTGGGGAATGCACCACCAGTGACATGTTGGACATTATTGTGTAGGGGCTGGAATCGAGCAAAGTTTGCATCTTTGTGGAGGCTGTCGACAGCCACTCTGTATATTTTAGGAAGAAGAAATTATATAAGAGAAAACGGATAACAGATTATAGTGTCTTTCGACAGCTTACTTGTCGACAGCCACTGTCATGAGGAACCCAGCCCAAAAATCTAAAAAATTCTCCACCGTAATTGGACAATAATTCGACTGGTCCAATTGTCTACATTTTTATATATTCAAATGATGTCTGTTTATGTTAATATTTTAACCAAAGACTAATGTGATAGGTTTACAAATTATGGTAATTTTATTTTAATTTTTAGATTTTATTTTACACAGGGTGTTAAATTACCCGAAAAATAGTTACGTCGGTTTAATCTCGAAATTCGTACGTCAACAAATCTGAATATTTACATTTCTGATATCTTCATATTTTTTAAAAATTATGGTGTCCTCAGATTTTTATTTCGTTACTGTTTTTTGGTGTCGCCCTGTCGGAACGCACACCTCTGTGTACGACACTGAGGTAACGTATATTACCACTAATTAAACCCAAATTTTAATTATTTCAATTTAATGTCAATCATAATGTATTCTCCCTTTATTATAATTAAATTGATTTATCTCATTTATTAAATTTTATTTTTATTTTTCTTGATTATAAAAATCAAGGGTGCTTAGCCGCCGCGTTCCCAATCTCGAACCGAGCCAGGCCGGCCGGTTCGCCTGTCGCGCCAGGCCGCACCACCGCGACCTAAACCGCTACAGGATAGCCCATCGCGATATGTTGCTTAACGCGACCTAGCGCCCCGTAGCGACTTGATCGCGACAGGTCACCTCGTCGCCTTCATTAAATTTCGGCCAGAACAGATAATTGTGCTTATATCCCTGCTGATTAGTCTATATGCTTCTTAATTAGCCATGATTAACCCATGTTATAATTGATTCGACTTGGTAAATTAATAATTGGAATTAATGATATACATTTAATTATTTAAAATGACATTTGCACGACTTGTCACATCCTCAAGATTTCTTTACACTTGCACACACATAACATTGTAAATTGTCATTTGACCTTGATAAATTATGCAATAATCACTACAAGAAAAAGCGCATATAGAGACCGATTTAGAGACCGAAATTTTCGGTCCCAAAATAGGGACCGAATAGAGACTGAAAATTTCAGTCCCAAATATAGAGACCGAATTTGGGACCGAATATTTTCGGTCTCTATATTTGGGACTGAAATAATTCGGTCCTTATATTTGGGACCGAATTATTTCGGTCCCTATTCGGTCCCTGAATAGGGACCGAATTGAGACCGAAATTATTCGGTCTCTATATTTGGGACCGAATAATTTCGGTCCCTATTCGGTCTCTATTCAGGGACTGAATAGGGACCGAAATTATTCGGTCTCTATATTTGGGACCGAATAATTTTGGTCCCTATTCGGTCCCTATTCAGGTACTGAATAGGGATCGAAATTATTCGGTCTCTATATTTGGGACCGAATAATTTCGGTCCCTATTCAGTCTCCATATTCAGGGACTGAATAGGGACTGAAATAATTCGGTCTCTATATTTGGGACCGAATAATTTTGGTCCCTATTCGGTCCCTATTCAGGGACTGAATAGGGACCGAAATTATTCGGTCTCTATATTTGGGACTGAATTAATTCGGTCCCTAAATAGGGACTGAATTTTTCGGCCTCCATATTTTGAGATTGATTAAATTCAGTCACAATTCAATCCATAAATAGTGATCGAATAGTAAATCAGTCTCTATTTTACAGACCGAATGATGACTGATTTTATTTCAGTCACAAATTCTCAATAACGTGAGAAAGATTTGTGACCGATTTTGTGATGTCTCAAATTAATACCAGGTATAGCCGCTAGCATATTTGCAGCAGAAAATCATTTAAAGATTTATATTGTTTCATGTCGGCACCATTTCTGCACATATGTACACTGACAAGGTGTCACTGGATTTTGGTAATAAAATTTAGTTCGAAATTACCATAATTATCAGAAAAATATGTTTATACCAAAAATGTGGATATTGAGATTTTTTTATGCACGGTTAATGAGGTAAATATGATTTATCTACTTTTAGGACAATTTATACTTGATAAATATTTTTTCAGGAAAATTTTAAATAAAAATTACCATAAACTTGTTCACGTAAGATTTAACCTGCATCTAAATGTGAACATGTGTAAGTAGTGGTAGGTATGTGTAAAAGTGTATATATTTATTAGTATATATATATATATATATATATTATATGTGTGTTTGTGTGTGTGTTAATAAAAGAAAAGATAAAATAATGTCAAAAAGATTATTAGGTATACTTACGTGTTTTAGCTAATACTCAGTCTTAGCTAGGCAAGTGTTCTTGTGAATTGAAGGATTCTTATTCTTCTTCTTTTCTTCTGACTGTGTTTTGAAAATAGTACTAGTAGTGTCAACACATCTATCCAGTAGTGTTGACCTATCTATCTAGTAGTGTCAGTTAACACTATCTATCCAGTAGTGTCAACACTATCTATGCAGTACTAGTGTTGACCTATCCATACTCATGTGTCAACACTATCTATCCAGTAGTACTGTCACCATTATCTATCCAGTAGTGTTGACCGATTTATCCCTTATAGCGTCGACCTATCCCTTCATAGTATCGACCAATACCTTGTAGAGAGTTGACACTTTCCTTCAGAGTGTCAACACTCTCTTCTATTCAGGTTGACACACTCTGTTAATTTTCAAATCAACTTATAACTCATGTCCCCAGTGACTTAATTAGGTCGACACCCATATTCTAGGTCGAATAAAAAGCTCTTTTTTTTCTTCCAGAATATGGAGAACAATATGGACCTTTCACAAAATTTTAAATAATTAATCTGAATTCTCAGGTCTACACACACAACGAACTCACACTTTAATCGTTTGTGTTGTTAGCTATCGAAATTAGGGCTGTAAATGTGTAACACCTTGATTTTGTTTATAAAAATACTTGGTCATTTGTGTATAATACATGATGACATTCCAATTAGTTCGAATATTATGCACACCTCCATTACTAAAATAAAGCTCGGTAATAAACACACAAGAGGCCCATAAATTAATAACCTAAATAAGTAAAATTATGTTGATGGAAAAGGATTAAAATAGAATTATATTATATTAAAGAAATATATGGAATTTTATATATGTATATATATATATATATATCAATTATGGCACAATGATTACGTAAGGTAATCACTGTTCATCCTGCGTAACTTGGGTTACGTAAGAACTGTATTACGTGTTTAACCCAGGTGAAATCCTTTCGAAGATTTCATCGCCATCGTTCGTTGCAATCTCGCATGCGGATAAACCCCACCTTTAAACCCTGCCAATGATCCTTATCTTATCCTCCCGCACATGCTGCTGCTGCTATGCTTTGCTACTCCTACAACTGCTCTACTGTTACTACTGCTTTACTGCTGCTACTGCTTTGCTGTTGGTGATGCTATGCTTAGGACTGTTCATTTCTCGGTCCAACCCGATAAACCGAACCGAACCGCGGTGCGGTTCGGTTCAACTAACTAAAGTTCGGGTCAATGAACCGAATCAAACCGGTTTAATGGTAAATGGTTCGGTTCAATTTTTTCTTCCTTAAAATTGAGCCGAACCGATTGAACCGAAACAACCCTAAAAAGCCCTAATCTGGTCACGTAGCCCTTCTCCCTCCCGGTCTCAGTTCGGCCTCTCCTCTTTCTTTGCTACACAGTGGAGTGTCGGAGCCCCTGCTCTTCGGCCTCTCCCATCGCCCCGAGCACGAGCAATCGAGCCTCCTCGGCCAAGGTGGTCGTCGCCGTCCGTGCAACATTCTTGGACAACGTCGTCTTCTTCTTCGTCGGTGTCTTCGACATCTTCTAAAACCAGCAGAGACTTTCGCCTGCTTTCTTGGCTAAGAAGACCAGACGTGTTGGTGCTGCAGGTAGGACTGTTCATTTATCGGTCCAAACTGATGAACCGAACCGAACCGAACCGAACCGAAAATTTCTGTTCGGTTCGGTTCACAAATGAAAAAAAACGGGTCAATGGACCAAACCGAACCGTTTGACTGATATATGGTCCGGTTCGATTTTCACCTTATGAAAACCGAATCGAACCGTTGACCCGGTCTAACGTCACATTACTCCGTTGCGCCCTTCCCTTGCCCAGTTGCCATAATCCGAAGTTGTGATTTGCGAACCCTCAAAATTTCAAACCCGCACTGCGGCGGCCTCCCTGGGTTTTGAGGAGAGTAGGCGACTCGGCGCGACGGCGAGTCGGCGACTGCGAGGGTTCAGGCTTCAGGGGTTCCAGCACTCCAGCCGTCCAGCCTGGTCCAGGACTCCAGGGAGGCTGGGATCCTCCTTCGCCAAAGAGAGGGTGGCGCGTGACGAGCCTGGCGGCGTGTGGACCGTGTCATTGCGCAGGCGGCAGTGAATCAGTGATCTCCACTCCAGGCTTCGGGGGTCAAGCTCGCCGGTCGGTGGCTTGTGAGTTGTGGGGGCGGGTCGGGCGGCAGCTCGCGTGAGTGCGTGACAGACCCGGACTTGGCGACTTCCATCCCTTCCTTTCACGGAGAGAGGCGGCACATCGGCAGACTCGGCACTCTCGCGGCCTCGCCTCTCCAGCTCTTCCTTCCGCCTGCGGCTGTGGAGGGCAGGGATAAGGTTGGTTTTTTTTAAAAAAAAATTTGTGGCTAAGGAACCTGCTGTGTGACTGTGTCTGTGAATGGTGGTCCTGGTGGACTGGTGAGGGTCTTGAGGGAGACGACCCAGTGGTGGGCCTGGCGGTGCTGGCCTGGTGGCGAACCCCAGCTGAGCTGACATCCATAGGATGATAGGACCATAGCTATCTGATGTTTATCCCCTTTATTAGAGTTTATCTTGCCATTGTATCATCTTCGGGAGAATCTGGACCCCCAAAAGCCTTGCCGGCTTGCCCCGCTTGCAGGTTCTGCATTTTTCAAAGTTAACGAGTTGTGATTAGTTTTCTAGTTAATGGTAGCTAACAAATTATGTTTTTGGGCTTACAATTAATGTCTATAATCTCTAGGTGTAAAAGTTTTGGTACTTTATATTATAAAGTACAGATATTAAGATTGATATTAAAATTTTGAAGCATGCAGACTAAAATTTGTTTTATTTTACTTATTTTATTTGTCTGTTTTCTTTGTATCTTTTTGATACAATTATAAAATCCTAGGAATTATGTATTTTATATCTGTATGAGTTTAGTTAGAGAGTTGAGACTGAGTTTTCTTTGTACTATGTAGTGTTTGATTCTTTTTGCTCAGGCACCATGGTAAATCCAACTACAGTGGTTCATCTTTTTCGGTGAACTGAAAGGTGGTACTAAATCCTCCTCCATCTCACTTGTTAACATTTACTTGGAAAAAATCAAGAAAACTCAACTCCAAGGATACAACAATGGAATACTGGAAGTGAACAAACTGAAATGACACAAAAGTCATCTATTTATGATTGTTTGACACTAAAACTCAAAGATAAAATCCAACATTTAAAGCCCAAAAGTGACAGTCGAAACTGAACAAAATAAGACAATAAGATAAATCCCAAAATTAAGATAACAGCCCAATATTCTTACTGTGAACCCCACAGCCCGCTGGTCAGCATAAGGCCCATTAATTAGGCCCAACACGAACTGAACAAACCGGACCGAATCAAATTGATTCGGTTCGGTTCAAAACGGTTCATGCTGGGAAACAGTTCGCATCGGTTCGGTTTATAGTGTAGTTTGGTTCGGTTCGGTTTTGAGAAAAAATAGAAAAAACTGGACCGAACCGAACCATGAACAGTCATTTGAATATTGTATAGCTCGATTCATTTGAATATTGTATAGCTCGATTCGCGAATACTTAATTTGCCAAATAGTAGTACGTACGTACGTGACCACACTCAGAAGCCCATTGCCATTGTTGAGTCGCAAAATTTAGGCCCAATAATATAATGCTTTGCCCAATGTGAAATTGGACTGTCCCAAGAAGAAAAATGTCCACTCAGGCCCGTTCTTTGCTCAAGACCCATATTAGCTAACAAATTAATTATTCAGCTCAGAATTGATCTCCTTAAGTGTGTCTATATATATTAGCCACAAAAAAGGGCCATCCCCAAACTATATTCATCCGACTTATCCGAGTTCGAGAACACTTTTGCAAGAGATAACACTCTTATCATGCATCCAACTAGTTTTGTCCTGCTGACATTGATGGATGCGCACCAGACAAACCTCATTCCAAAGTTCTAGGAATTCATTCAAGTCAGAGTATGCAGTTCGCCTTGATAAAGATGTCATGTTCTACTGCCCATTGCAAGTTTTTTGTTTTGTTCAGTTCATGGTTTTGTAGAAAATTATTATCAAGAGGTCTCGAGTTTAACATCCAGAACCCTTTTCACCAACTCATGTTAGAAGTTTAGAAAAACTCTTTAAAAAATTTCTTAAAAGTTCTTAAAAAATTTGTCATTGATGAGAATAAAATCCACAACCTCATGATACACGTCCGAGTAGGTGGCTAAGCTTGTCATTCACCAGCCCTCCTAACTATAACATGGAGATGATCACCATATACAGTGTGGATTGAATGGTTACCAACCTACCATGGCTCGAATCATAAGTTAAAGAGAAAGATTTATTGCACTTGTATATTGACTAGGCAACAAGTCCATGTGACATCTAACAATTGGATTGCCACTTCCTCACTCCTCATGTGAGGGGTGCCACATAGACTATTATCTAGTCATATTACACTTAAAGTGCAATATACAAATGCAATAAATCTTTTTCTAAGTTAAATTGTTAGCCATCTCACACTTTATAAGAGATCACCCTTCATCCACTCACATTGTTATAATTATCTCCTTCTAAGCGCAGGAATGGTAGGCTTTATTGTTTACAGACTAAAATGAATTTATTATACAACTACCTTGCATTGACCCACTCATTCCTTAAGTTTGATCCAACTGAAATGATATCATAGGCAGACCCAAAAATTTTCATCTAGTAAGATATTTTCTTTAGAAAACTTTTCAACCAAATTAATTTAATAATTTTTTTAACTCAACAATAATATTTTAAAATTTCAATGGGATCACGTGACCCTATTAATTCAATTCTTCTCTAGAACTGCAACACCAGCAGACTCTCCTGGATTACCCCTAGAACATCCATCAGTATTTAATTTCCATTCCCCTAGATGTGGCTTCTGCCATCTGACAACTCTGGGCAGTTTAGGTAAACACTAGTCAGACAGCCCCAATTTAGATAGAATAATTCTTTGAAGGGCAGAGGACGGACTTTTAGATCATATATATGCAGCTCTTCCTTACAACACTCGTATAGATGAAGGAATACTAGGGTAAAAAATAAAAAAACATGGCACTCAAACATGCCTCCTTTCTTTAATTCATTTACATGTATGTGTGAATTTAGTTTCTTATTGCACTTGTTTATCTGTATTCTACTTCTTACTTTAATGCAATTCATTTACATGTGTGTGTGAATTTAGTTTATTATTGCACTTGTTTATATGTATGATATTGTTTTTATTTTCTTTTCATATTTATGTGGGTTATTATTGCACTTGTTTATATGCATGCTTTAGTTTTTATTTTCTTTTTAACACTGCACACACTTCACGAGAGCGTGTTAAGCCCGTGTCAATGAACCTCCCGTTCAAGACTTTGGGATTGATGTGCACGAGTCTTATTTTCAAAGATGAGAACGTGTATATCTAACTCAAAGTCCTGAATTGTCCGTTTTGGACAGTCTGTGAATGTTTGATCGCAGTTAGGTGGTCATTTACTATGTGCTTGTATTATTTGTTGAAAATTTCGGGTGTGTCTACTCACTCCTCTCTGATATACCTTTATTGATTTAGAATATTTTCTTAACCACTTATTAGTAAGTGTTTAAGAAAATATCTTAATCAATAAATATTTTGGTATATCGGAGAGGTGTGGGGAGATGCTGCCGAAATTTTCAGCAAATAATACAATCACATAGTAAATGGTCATCTGAGTGCGATCAAATATTCACAGATGGGTAAAAAGTGATAATCTAAATAATAAATCCTTCCTATTCATTTCGGTTGCGTCGAAGGATGTGTGATTTAGAATTTTAAAGTTATTTGTCTATTGATATTGTTTGGGCGTAGGACAGCAATGGCTTCAGACCGTTCATGGATGTATCGCAGAATAGTTGATCATGTGGTGTCCCAGGAGTTTAGGGTCGGAGTTGAGAATTTCGTTCAGTTTGCATTGGGGAATCCAAATGCAGAAGTAGACAGCCAAGGTGGCATCCGATGTCCTTGTATGATTTGTAAAAATTTGAAGTGGAATTCCCCATGGGAAGTTCAACGCCATTTATACAGAAAAGGGTTTGTTGAAGGTTATATGAATTGGACATGTCATGGTGAGGACTTCTGGTCGCACGAGCCTAGTAATGTGGAAGGCACAAGTACGTACGTGGATATGGTTGTAGATGCTGCTGGTCCGGCATTCAGTGTACATGTGGATCCTGTATACGCTGAAGACGTGCCGAATAAGGGAGCCGAAAGATTCTATCAGTTACTTAAGGATGCTGATGAGCCATTGTGGGATGGTTGTCAAAAGCACACTCGGTTGTCAGCGGTGTCACAGTTGTTGAACTTGAAATCTGAATTTCATATTTCTGAGAATTGCTTTGATCGTCTCCTCCTCATCATCAAGAGCATGTTACCTCCAGATGAAAAGCTGCCTCCAAATTTTTATCGTGCCAAGAAGATGGTGAATGATTTAGGACTTGGATATGTGAAAATAGATGCATGTCCTAATCATTGTATGTTGTATGACAAAGAGAATGCAGATATGGTATCCTGTTCAGTTTGCCGTCATGATAGATTTAAACCTAAAAGAGGGGTCAATTCTAGGGGAAAGGATATACCTTATGCGTCATTGCGATATTTCCCCTTACACCCAGGCTGCAGCGGATGTATATGTCTTCAAAGACAGCTGGACATATGAGGTGGCATGCAGAAAGAGTACGTCGGGACATGGATATTATGACTCATCCTGCAGATGGCGAAGCTTGGATTCATTTCAACCATGTTTATCCTATCTTCTCAAGGGAGTCACGTAATGTGAGGCTTGGTTTATGCACTGACGGATTTAATCCATTTGGAGGTTCAGTGGCTTCCTACTCCAGCTGGCCAGTGTTCGTGACACCATACAACCTTCCTCCGAGCATGTGCATGAAGCGAGAGAATTTGTTCCTGTCCTTATTGATTCCTGGTCCGAAAAGTCCTACAAAAAATATAGACATCTATCTAAGACCGTTGATTGATGAATTGAAATTATTATGGACTGAGGGGGTCAATACTTATGATGCATCTAGAAAGCAAAATTTCACCATGAGGGCGGCATTGATGTGGACTATAAGTGATTTTCCTGCATATGGAATGCTATCTGGTTGGAGCACACATGGGAGGCTAGCATGTCCGTATTGTATGGATAATACCAAATCGTTTGTACTTAAACATGGTGGGAAGTCCTGCTGGTTTGATTGCCATCGTCAGTTTTTACCAGCTGATCACCCTTTTAGAAGACAAAAAGATGCATTCCTAAAGAACAGAAAGGAACGAGATGAAGTTATATTCGAGAGGTTGTCCGGTCATCATATGGCAGCACATGTTGAAAATTTGCCAGATATCACACAACAGATGGGCAGTACCCGACACCTTTCAGGTTTTGGGAAGGAGCACAACTGGGTGAAGAAAAGCATTTTCTGGGAGCTACCTTATTGGTCGACTCTTCTTGTGCGGCACAATCTAGACGTGATGCATATCGAGAAAAATGTCTTTGATAATGTATTCAACACAGTTATGGATATCAAAGGTAAAACAAAGGACAATGTGAATGCACGCTTGGACTTGTCCATGCTCTGTAAACGTCCAGAGTTAGAAATTGTTGAAGTAAATGGGAAATCAAGTAAACCAAAAGCAGTTTATGTGCTTGGAGGAGGACAAGTAAAGCAAGTGTGTCAGTGGCTGAAACAACTGAGATTTCCTGACGGTTATGTGTCAAATATTGCTCGTTCTGTCAACGTCAGTGAGGGAAAGATATATGGAATGAAGAGTCACGACTGCCATGTATTCATGCAAAGGTTGCTACCTATTGCATTTCGTGACATCTTGCCGAAGCAGCTATGGGGAGCGTTATCTGAGTTGAGTCGATTTTTCACGATTCTATCTGCATCAGAACTCAGGCTTCAGGATGTGCAAACTATCGAACAGAATGTGGTCACCACTGTATGCAAGTTGGAGAAGATATTTCCACCTGGTTTCTTCGATTCAATGGAGCATTTACTCGTACATCTACCATATGAAGCAAAGGTCGGAGGGCCAGTACAATATAGATGGATGTATCCATTTGAGAGGTATATGCAAATATGAACTATTTCCTTCGTACGATTGCACCTTACGTAAGTGATAGCTTTTCTAATTGTCTCTTACATTGTGGATGTAGGTGTATGCATGACCTTAAAATGAAAGTCCGAAATAAAGCAAAAGTGGAGGGTTCTATTGCTGAGGCATACATTATGGAGGAAATCTCTAACTTTTGTGCAATGTACTTTGAAGCAGACATTCAAACTCGTCGGACACAACCTCCACGTAATGATGATGGGGGGGAATCTGTCGGTTCAAATCGACTCTCAATATTTACTCATCCTGGACGTGCCTTCGGACGTTCTTCAACTCGAATGCTGGATGACAGAGAGTTATGTGCCGCAGAGATATATATTCTTTTAAATTGTTCTGAGCTAGAATGTTATGTTGAGTAAGTACTAATCTCACAATTTAAATTTATATGTAAGTTTTTTGCCTTTATTCTACCTATTCAATGTGGTCTGCTATTCATATTGCAGACAATTTGATTCAGAATTAATTCAAAAAAATCCACAACTCACTGATTTTGAGGTTGAAAAAGAACGAGAGAAGTCATTGGCCTTATGGCTAAGAGAACGCGTAAGTGTACACCGTCAAAGAGTATTCAACAAAATTCATTTCACTTTATAACTAGCCTTTTCTACACGCAGGTGCAAGAAGGTTTAATTACTGATGAAAGAGTTCGTCAGGTAGCCTACGGCCCATCCAAAATTGCACAGAATTATCCTGGATTTATTGTCAATGGGTATAGGTTTCATACGAAAGACTATGGGCAGAATAAATCTACCATGAACAGTGGCGTATGTGTAAAAGGAAGTACATACAATGAAAGTGAGTATGACTACTATGGTATTGTAGAGGAGATCCTACAATTGCAATATCTAGGACAAGACAATCATATATTCTTGTTCAAGTGTCATTGGTTTGATCCGAATTCCATTCGAAATGACACAACACGTGGGATTGTCGAGCTTAAGCATAAGTCAAAATTGAATACTTATGAGCCATTCATCTTAGCCACACAAGCCCAGCAAGTGTATTATACAAGCTATCCTTCATGTACAAACAAAGAACGAAATGATTGGTGGGTAGTTTGCAGAGTTAACTCAAGACTATTCTCTGATTATGAATTGGACATGACTGATCAGACACCTGAAGAGATCAACGCAGAATTCTTTCAAGAAGACTTTGTTGAAGATGTAGAGTTGACAACTCATATTGGAGAAGACGAATCCGAAGCACCAATCTCCTTGTCTCACGGAAATGAGGTCGAAGAAGTCGATCCACGTGAGATGAAAGACAGTAGTGCTCGTCGTACAGATATTGAATATGAAAGTTCTGGTGAGGAAGAGGAATATACCAGTGATGAATGTGAAGATGATGAGGAAGATGGGGTTGAATTAGACATATCGTCATCATCTGAGGAGGAAATGGATATCAATTAAACTATGGTAGAATTTTTTCACACTTGTAGAGTATATTTAACGAAGCTCACTTTCAATATAAGCAATTGACTAGTAAACATTATGATTTTATGTTCTCTATGAAGATATGGTGCGTGGAGGAAGATCTGGTAGCAGTTCTAGGAGGGGCATTCATGGGAGGGCTTTGTTCCCAGCATCTGGTATGTATATTTTTCTAATATAGTCATCAGCTGTGTATTTTTCTCTGTATATTATTTATGTGTACTTGTGTAGTGTTAATGCCATTAATTTTGTTACAGTTTCTGGTTCTCCTTCGAGTGAGCGGACACCTCCTCTACCTAGCGGACTAGGTTTGTATATTTCAATTTTCAAGTATTTTTTTAGTCATTATTTACACATATTATTAATGTTATTAGAATTGTTACAGTTGCTGGTCCTTCTTCTGCATCTCCTAGCGTGCCTGCAAGTATGTATATTTCAATTTCCAAGTATTTTTGTAGTAATTATTTATATATATTATTAATGTTATTAGAATTGCTACAGTTGCTAGTTCTTCTGCTCCTACCGTGCCTGCAGGTATGTATATTTACAAATGTACTTTTATTTTGCATTCATCTTCCTCATTACTTATGCGTTCTATTCTAGTTACAGCTGTTGGTGCATCCTCCGAGTCTCCTCCTGTAGTAGCTGGTATGTATATGTAAAGTTATACTTTAATGTATGTATTAATTCTGATGCCATTAAAATGTCACATGCTCAGGTCACTCTACACATTCTCCAGATGCACCAGTAGATTTGTATATTTAACTGTTAGGGTATTTCTGTAGTCATTATTTAGTATTTTTGTACATTACTCATGTTGTTCATCATTATTTTCCAGGTTCGGTGCTAGAGGATGCTGGTAGTCTGCAGGAGGGCAGAGGTAGTTTTTATGAGAGCACTCTGCAGGAGGTCTGGATTAATGGGTACGTAATCAACATGTATGTATTTCTTATGGGCAATGAAGTGAATTTAGTTCAGAAATTGACATTATGCAGTTACATCATTGCAGTGATAAAATAGAGCCTACTCAAGCATCTCAATTCATCACAAGAACATTACAAGCACATTTTCCTGGGCCAATTCATAGATTCAATGATTTTCCGATGGAGGTCCAGGAGCACTTGTATCAGATGTTCATGGTATGTAATTTCGTATTGTAATTTAATTCTTATCGTATTCATACATGCAGTTCACTAACTCTTATGTATATAGAGCCAGCATCGATTCACGAGTCGTACGGATGAGGCGCGGTCTCGATTTGTATGGACGATGACCGCAAGATCAAATTTCAAGCATTTGATGTATAACGCGAGAAAAAATGCAGAGAAACATTCTCAGAGTGCAGACCCAACTCTTTGGAGGGAGCGGGCGCCCAGTTGGATGAGGGGAGAATATTGGGAAACTCTTTGCAACATCTGGGCTGCAGAGAGATGGCAACAAACATCCTCAATAATGAAAGTTAATCGGGCTGCGAATCCAGAAGCAAACATGCATACTGGTGGGTCTGTCTCTTTTGCGACCCATCAGTCCAGATTGGTAAGTAATTTGTCCATTTCTGGTCTCTTTTATTTATAAAGGTACTCATTTATGTCATGTTTTTTCTGTGAAATGGGAGAAGGAGCTAAAAAGGCAGCCGACATTTTCCGAGGTGTTCGATAGAACACACAAGAAAAAAGGAACGGATGCATACATTAGCGATAGAGCCCGAGTGGTTGCAGTAAGTATTTAGAAGATATTCACTATTTAATTTTTCACATTAATATGAATATTAACTACTATCGTTTTTCTGGTTTCTTGCAGGAGTCATACAACCAACAAATGACAGAGAAGTACGTCGGGGAGGACGAGCAGCCGCCGTTAGATCCTAAGGTATGGGTTGCGGCATCTGGGGCCCCAAAGAAAGGCCATGTGTGTGGTTTTGGGCACAACATCGACACGAGCCGGGTGTTATCTGGAGGATCCAGCTCAGGGTCACAGACCAGTGCATTCCACGCAGGAGTTGGTACTCCAGGTACTTCACCAGGACAGCTGATGGGCTTCATTGACAGTAGGATATCGGGCTTAGAGTCTCGTCTGGCGGATTCGATGGAGACTCGTCTGGCCCAGATGCAGATGCAGGTGACCGACGCACTATAGGCCCAGCTTTCCCAGTCCCTCTCCCAGGTTATCTCCCAGGTCAACATTCCTCCTCCACAGGCAGCACCTCCTCCACAGGCAGCACCATCGACATCAGCACACGCCCCTCACGTGAGTAAATTTATTTTATTTCAGAGGTTTAATTTTAACAGTTAACTTAGTTAACTTAGTTTAACTTTAATTTGGGTTGATCGACGCACAATTTCTTGTTAAGCGAGTTAGGTTAGTTAAAAAGGGAGAACTTAGGTAAAAAATGAAAAATTTCGATTTGAGGGACCAAAATTAGAAATACTCATCCGATTGGCTTCCGGTTTGTTCCAGCACGGTCGGGCCGATGAGTGTGACTTGTGGAAACTGACAGAGTTCAATTCGGACTGTCGGTTTGACCTCGACGCTCCAAGTCGTCTTAACCAAGTTAGTTTAGTTAAAAAATGAAAAACTTCGATTTGAGGGACCAAAATTAGAAATACTCATCCGATTGGCCTCCGGTTTGTTCCAGCACAGTCGGGCCGATGAGTGTGACTTGTGGAAACTGACGGAGTTCAATTCGGACTCCCGGTTTGACCTCGACGCTCCAAGTCGTCTAAACCAAGTTAGTTTAGTTAAAAAATGAAAAACCTCGGTTTGAGGGTCCAATGTTAGAAATACTCTTCCGATTGGCCTCCGATTTGTTCCAGCACGGTCGGGCCGATGAGTGTGACTTGTGGAAACTGACATAGTTCAATTCGGACTCCTGGTTTGACCGCGACGCGCCAAGTCGTCTTAACCAAGTTAGTTTAGTTAAAAAATGAAGAACTTCGGTTTGAGGGACCAAAATTAGAAATACTCTTCCAATTGGCCTCCGGTTTGTTCCAGCACGGTCGGACCGATGAGTGTGACTTGTGAAAACTGACGAAGTTAAATTCGGACTCCCGGTTTGACCTCGACGCTCCAAGTCGTCTTAACCAAGTTAGTTTAGTTAAAAAATGAAAAACTGCGGTTTGAGGGACCAAAATTAGAAATACTCATCCGATTGGCCTCCGGTTTGTTCCAACACGGTCGGGCCGATGAGTGTGACTTGTGAAAACTTACGGAGTTCAATTCGGACTCCTGGTTTGACCTCGACGCTCCAAGTCATCTTAACCAAGTTAGTTTAGTTAAAAAATGAAAAACTTCGGTTTATGGGTCCAATATTAGAAATACTCTTCCGATTGGCCTTCGGTTTGTTCCAGCACGGTCGGGCCGATGAGTGTGACTTGTGGAAACTGATGGAGTTCAATTCGGACTCCCGGTATGAGCTCGACGTTCAAAGTCACAATAAACAAGCTAGTTTAGTTAAGAAATGAAAAAATTAAGTTTGTGGGTCTAAAATTAAAAATACTCATTCGATTGGCCTCCGGTTTGTTCCAGAACGGTCGGGGCGATGAGTGTGACTTGTGGAAACCGACGGAGTTCAATTCGGACTCCCGGTTTGAGCTCGATACTCAAAGTCACAATAAACAAGTTAGTTTAGTTTAGAAATGAAAAACTTAGGTTTTTGGGTCCAAAATTAAAAATACTCATCCGATTGGCCTCCGGTTTGTTCCAGAACGGTCGGGGCGATGAGTGTGACTTGTGGAAACCGACGGACTTTAATTCGGACTCCCAGTTCGAGCTCGACGCTCAAAGTCACAATAAACAAACTAGTTCAGTTTAGAAATGAAAAACTTAAGTTTGTGGGTCCAAAATTAAAAATACTCATCTGATTGGCCTCCGGTTTGTTCCAGAACGGTCGGGGCGATGAGTGTGACTTGTGGAAACCGACGAACTTCAATTCGGACTCCCGGTTTGAGCTCGACGCTCAAAGTCACAATAAACAAACTAGTTTAGTTTAGAAATGAAAAACTTAGGTTTGTGGGTCCAAAATTAAAAATACTCATCCGATTGGCCTCCGGTTTGTTCCAGAACAGTCGGGGCGATGAGTGTGACTTGTGGAAACCGACGGAGTTCAATTCGAACTCCCAGTTTGAGCTCGACGCTCCAAGTCGTCTTAACCAAGTTAGTTTAGTTAAAAAATGAAAAACTTCGGTTTGAGGGACCAAAATTAGAAATACTCATCCGATTGGCCTCCGGTTTGTTCCAGCACGGTCGGACCGATGAGTGTGACTTGTGAAAACTGACGGAGTTAAATTCGGACTCCCGGTTTGACCTCGACGCTCCAAGTCGTCTTAACCAAGTTAGTTTAGTTAAAAAATGAAAAACTTTGGTTTGAGGGACCAAAATTAGAAATACTCATCCGATTGGCCTCCGATTTGTTCCAACATGGTCGGGCCGATGAGTGTGACTTGTGGAAACTGACGGAGTTCAATTCGGACTCCTGGTTTGACCTCGACGCTCTAAGTCGTCTTAACCAAGTTAGTTTAGTTAAAAAATCAAAAACTTCGGTTTATGGGTCCAATATTAGAAATACTCTTCCGATTGACCTTCGGTTTGTTCCAGCACAGTCGGGCCGATGAGTGTGACTTGTGGAAACTGACGGAGTTCAATTCGGACTCCCGGTTTGAGCTCGACGCTCAAAGTCACAATAAACAAGCTAGTTTAGTTAAAAAATGAAAAACTTTAATTTGAGGGACCAAAATTAGAAATACTCTTCCAATTGGCCTCCGGTTTGTTCCAGCACGGTCGGGCCGATGAGTGTGACTTGTGGAAACTGACGGAGTTCAATTCGGACTCCATGTTTGACTGCGACGCTTCAAGTCGTCTTAACCAAGTTAGTTTAGTTAAAAAATGAAAAACTTCGATTTGAGGGACCAAAATTAGAAATACTCTTCCAATTGGCCTCCGGTTTGTTCCAGCACGGTCGGGTCGATGAGTGTGACTTGTGGAAACTGACGGAGTTCAATTCGGACTCCCGGTTTGACCTCGACGCTCCAAGTCGTCTTAACCAAGTTAGTTTAGTTAAAAAATGAAAAACTTCGGTTTGAGGGTCCAATGTTAGAAATACTCTTCCGATTGGCCTCCGGTTTGTTCCAGCACGGTCGGGCCGACGAGTGTGACTTGTGGAAACTGACATAGTTCAATTCGGACTCCCGATTTGACCGCGACGCGCCAAGTCGTCTTAACCAAGTTAGTTTAGTTAAAAGATGAAGAACTTTGGTTTGAGGGTCCAAAATTAGAAATACTCATCTAATTGACCTCCATTGCTTATAGTTTTATTTAATTTATGCTTCTAAAATAAGTTATTGCTTATAATAGTATTTAATTTTAACTTATTATTGTTATATATGTATTGTAGGTTCCTTCATCGGGTGGAGTGGGAGGACACGAGGATGAAGACGAAGACGAAGCATCATGATTTTCATTTCATTATTATTATTGTTGTAGACATTTTTATTATTGTTGTTGGCATTATATTATTGTGATGTTGTGGATATTTTTATTCTTATTGTGAACATTTTATTATTCTGATGTTGTGGACATTTTATTATTGTTGTGTTGTGGATATTTTTATTATTGTTGATGTTGTCGACATTTTATTATTGTTTTGTTGTAGATATTTTTATTATTTTTGTGTTGTAGACATTTTTATTGTGGACAATTATTATTTTTGTGGATATTATTTATTTTACGCAGGTTATTTTCCTAAAAATGTATATATTTTAAAAATATATATTTAAAAAATAGAGACTGATTAGTGACCGATTATAATCAGTCACTATTCGGTCCCTATTTTAGGGACCAAATAGGAACCGAATATTCAGTCCCTAAATAGGGACCGAACTGTGTTGGTCCCAATTCGGTCCCTATTGTAGGGACCGAATTGGGACCAACACAGTTCGGTCCCTATTTAGGGACCGAACTGGGACCGAATACGTTCGGTCCCTAAATAGGGACCGATCTGATTCGGACCTTATTCGGTCCCTATTTAGTGACCGAATAGGGACCGAATTTAGTCGGTCACAGATTTGTGACCAGAAGTTTTTGACCGACAAGTTCGGTCACTATTCGGTCCCTATTCGGTCTCTAATCTGTTTAGGGACTGAATAGAGACCGAATATTTCGGTCTCTATTTCCGATTTTTCTTGTAGTGAAGGTATTTGGTAAATTATCGAAATAAATGACTAAATTACCCTATTTTGTTAAATACAATTGTTTCCGTTTGACTCGCGTATTTTATCTACCGCTTTCCCTCGGCCTACGAGCACTCGAGGCACGACGGACATGTTTTTACACACTTTTCCTTGACTTGGACCACCTCTCCACCGGGAATACTCTCGAATGGACCAGGGACTCCTTGTCAAGACCTCCGTAAGTCTTCTTGGCTTTGGCGCACGTCCTTAGTCAACGAGCTGGTTGTACCTCAAAACCCGTTACACCTTAGGGATCAGTACGATCCATACCTTAGTATATTCCTTCTCGTCTTGAGTTCACACCGAACCACCTGACCCGTGTACACAGCACGGCTAAGGGGCGGTTGTGACTTCTACCAGACTGCCGGCACCTAACTTGGTGCTGTGCAACCGTTACTATCGTGTTTATCGTCGTTTTACGATTGTACCCCTCTCATCTACAATCTCTTTACTCTCATTTGTTCACGTTCTCTCTACACTCTCATCTATCTCGTCTAGTACTCTCTTATCTCTTCTTGGTACTCTATTGGCCATTCGTGTGATTGTCTAAGATAAAAGAAATGACTAATGCCAGCTCAATAGGGCCCGATCAGGTCCTGGGAGGAGCGCCCGAAAAGTGCCAGTACCCATGGGAGTTAAAATGATCATAGGATGTGTTACGGCATGCATCCAGCGCCATTTTACTATCTAGATTAATCTATGACAATCAAAGTGCTATCTCTACAAGTGCAAGCGTGATCGTTACTAGTGCACCGTTGTGCAATTTACATGTTATATCGTTACATGGTCATTCTATTATCGTTCTCGTTGTACTATTTTCCCTGTGCCAGTTGCAATTGTTCTCTCGTTATCATGACATACTCTACATGACTTTACTCGCTAGTTAACCTGCCATTAAGACATTAACTATTTAAAGCATGCTTGTGTTCATGAGATATTAAGTCCTACTGGGCGTTATTCGCTCATCCTGCGTATTTATTTAATGTGTTCAGGTGAGTCGGATGGAGACGACCATACATACGAGGACGGGACTGAGGGAGATGCTCAAGAGTGACCATTTAGCCACCAGTGCTATCTAGTAGTAGTTAGTGTAGTTATGAGTTAGTGAGTCAGTTAGTTACAATGTAATAGTTTGATTTTGAATAAAGTACTTCGGGCCCTAGTTCTGGCTCTGATACGCTGATGTAATGATGACTGGTGGATTATTAATGAAATTGGAGTTTATTTGGTATTATTCCATTGTGCAATAGTTTGCATTTATTTCTCGCTCTGTACTATTTAATAACTGTAATTCCGCTCCGATATTCCGCGTCGAGGCGTTACAGTTGTAAGGTCTCGGGTCTTTAGTGGATCCTTATTGGGTCTGTAGTGGTTCTGTGTGGTTGACGACAAGACTATTGTCGTTGACTTGTGGTTGACGGCCAAGGCTTGCCGTTGAGTCAGACTCAGCGTCCAGCGATGTGGACGTCTGAGCTTGAACTCAACGACATGGGATCTGGACGTCAGTCTGTAGGCGGTTCAGTAGGCGGCCAGTGATGTTGACGTTGACTAGTCGGGCCTGTTGAAGTAGGGCAGCCCGAGAGCAGAACCTACCTTTCTCATTTCCTCTCCTTCTCTCCACCTTTGCCTTTCTTGATTCCTGCAGCTTCTGTTGAGTGATTTGAGCTCGTGGGAAGGCCCTGGATCGTGTGGCGTTGCTAGATCGGGCGGGAAACGCGAGGTTTTGGCGTGATTCGCGCTGAGTCTTCGGGGAGATCCGGCGCGATTAGTGGCTGTTTGGGGATTCTTAAGGCGTTCTGAGGTAGGGACTTAACCCCTATAACCCTCCCCAGCAAACCAGCATGTCCAATTAACCAAATTGACGTGCAAATCATGGTTTAGGGTTTGGGTTATATTATGCTGGAATTGAGGGCGGTTTGGATAATTTAGGTGTTAGATTGTCTATTTATGATATTCTGGTAGTGTAGATTGATGAGAGGAAGTGTTTCCCTCCATCAGTCGGAGTCTGGTTGAGTGTTTCTGCCCATAGGGACTGATTCGGTTCAGTTTTGGGTATGGGGGACTGAAGATATCAACGTCCACATCTGTTGACGTTGAGATCTTCAGGGGTGATTTAAACGACAAGGTCGATTGCCGTTTAGTTATTGTTGACGGCATAGGGGTTGCCGTTTATCTCTGATTGGCGGCAATCGATGTGGCCGTTTATATTCTGTATCCCAGCAGACGTAAGTTGTGTGTTTAGAGGCGATTGACATGTGATGTCCGCCCTAATAGCACAAGTGAGCCATGCTTAGAGTGTGACTCCGCCTGTGCATAGGAGTAGTTGTTTGTGGCACGAGGTGTTTACTATTGTACGGGGTTTCAGACGTTGAGTGTGTTCCGTCTGTTGTACGCGCGTTGCGTTACCGTGTACCCGTTTCTGTTGTGTTACCTAGGCGTGGGTGCGACTCCGTCTAGACGACTAGCGTGTGGTTGTCCTCCGCTAGTGAGCCAGTACATCGAGTGCGACTCTGTCCTGTGCGTACTCCTTTTGGTGGTTTTGAGCCGGTCTCCGTGGAGCCCCTTCTCTACCGCTAGGGTCAAGCGTAGGGGAAAAACCGGTCGTGAACCAGACGCGAGAGAGAGCGTCTGTAGTGTGCACACGTGGCTGGGGTTGAGAGCCTCTGTGGTGACGGGACGCCGAGCCACAGACCCTAGCTGAGTCCTACTTGCTGTGTGTGTGAGTGTGTGTTACTGAGCCGCGTGGTTTACAGTTTTGTGTTGTAGTGCGACGTGTACTTACTTTCAGTTTTTACTTTCCGCACTTTAGTTCAGTTGCCGGTGGGGTTACTTTTCCCTACTGGGTCTCTTTTCTTGAGACTCACTCCCTTCCCTTTCAAGTGGGTCTTCGTCGACTCCCGTTCCAGGCGAGTCTAGCCACTCCGGTGTTGGTGCTCCCTAGCTGCAGTGAGTAGTACCTTTTTGTTGTACTTCTGTACTTTGTACTTTGTCTCAGACTCTGAGGTTGTATATGATATGTTTATAGTGGAATTTTACTGCTTTGCATAGTGTGTATCTTCTTACATATAGTCTCCTCGGACTCTTAAATTCCTACCCTTCCGAGCTTGTCTCGTGGGTTAGCGGGTCAGAATTCGGGTTACTAGTTGTTACTGGTAATGCGGGTTCTGGGTCGTTACAACAGTCTTGATAGTGTCTGTCGACATCTTACTTGTCGACAGCCACTGTCATGAGGAACTCAGCCCAAAAATCTAAAAAATTCTCCACCGTAATTGGACAATAATTCGACTGGTCCAATTGTCTACATTTTTATATATTCAAATGATGTTTGTTTATGTTAATATTTTAACCATAGACTAATGTGATAGGTTACAAATTATTGTATTTTTATTTTAATTTTTAGATTTTATTTTACATAGGGTGTTAAATTATCCGAAAAATAGTTACGTCGATTTAATCTCAAAATTCGTACGTCAACAAATCTGGATATTTACATTTCTGATATCTTCATATTTTTCTAAAAATTATGGTGTCCTCAGATTTTTATTTCGTTACTGTTTTTCGGTGCCGCCCTGTCGGAACGCACACCTCTGTGTACGACACTGATGTAACGTATATTACCACTAATTAAACCCAAATTCTAATTATTTCAATTTAATGTCAATCATAATGTATAATGACCATATTATTCATAATTTCTTACAATTAAGATTTTCCGGGACGTTACACATACTTACATGTATAACTGGGTAAGTTACACAGTTACAGAATTTACATACTTACATGATTACATACTTACATGTGTAACTAAGTAAGTTACACAGTTACAAAATTTACATACTTACCCAGTTACACATGTAACTGTGTAAGTACGTACTTACGTAGTTACACACTTTGGATATATTACGAATTAAAATAATTAGGCAAATCTTTCTAAAACTATGTAACTATGTAATTAGGTAAGCCCTAATTATAGAGTTACAAACTTATAAAATTTCTATGTAGTTACATAGTTTCATGTGTAACTGTGTAAGCATGTAACTTGGTAACTTGGTAAGTTACACAATTACAAGATTTATATGTAACTGTGTAAGTATATACTTACACACTTTTAGGATAACAGTTATAAAATAATTAGGTAAATCCTTCTAAAACTATGTAACTATGTAATTAGGTAAGCCATAATTATAAAGTTACAAACTTATAAATTTTCTATGTAGTTACATAGTTTCATGTGTAACTGTGTAAGTATGTAACTTGGTAACTGGGTAACTGGATAAGTTACACAATTACAGGATTTATATGTAACTGTGTAAGTACGTACTTACACACTTTTGGGATAGCGGTTATAAAATAATTAGGTAAATCTTTCTAAGACTATGTAATTAGGTAAGCCCTAATTATAGAGTTACAAATTTATAAAATTTTTATGTAGTTATATAGTTTCATGTGTAACTGTGTAAGTATGTAACTTGGTAACTGGGTAACACAGTTACATGTGTAACTGGGTAACAAGTTATACAATTACAAGATTTATATGTAACTCTTACATACTTTTGGGATAACGGTTACACAGTTTGAGATAATGGGGGAGGATAACGGAGACAAAAAGTAGGGACTTAAAAATAAGTCTCTCATAGAGCAAAGACCGCATGGTTTGGAAAAAGTTGACAGGGACCTGAAATTAATGTCAGATCCCTGTCAGGGACCTGAAATTAATTCTCCCTAATTAATATACCTATATATTAACTTCTAATTACGAAAAAATCTTTACATCTTCATTAGAGTGGGTTAGTCTGAAATCTCTCTCTCTCTCTCTCTCTCTCTCTCTCTCTCTCTCTCTCTCTCTCTCTCTCTCTCTCTCTCTCTCTCTCTCTGAATTGGAATGGATGACCCTCCCCCACCTACACCTCCTACTTTTCTCTCTCTCTCTTTGCCCCCCCCCCCCCCCCACCACCCCCTCCCAACTTGAATGTTGGGCAGAATGATAAGGATATTTTCATCCTAAATAAAATTAACAGCATGTCTTTACGGAATATTTTACTTGTGTTTTTGGACGGCAGCTCTTGAAGAATAGCATATTTAGGGGGCAATAAGAAATATGGAGATTCTAGAGAATTTTTTACAATATCAAAAAATTTCAAGGGGGACCATTGCCAAAAAACCCAAATAGTACTTATATTGCGGTACCGACTTAACATGCATCATGCATGTACCAAATCGATCTCCCCCACTCAGAAACCGCCGTCTCCCCCTCACCTATACGTAATATTTATGGTAGATTTTGTGACATCCATTGATATATCCCAGGTCACATAACCATGAATTGTCTCTTTCATAGCCGGACTTCCGAGTGAAGGGAACCATTTTGTATGTTTCGTCAGGGCACCTCCCTCTTTCTCCACCGCTCGCAGTGGAAGCAGGCCGGGTTACCTTGGTCTCCATCGGCGCCCTCCCTCCGGTGGGGAGGGGGTCCCTTCGCCTTTGCGAAACCCCCTCCCCCCCGGGTCCAGCCTCCAACTCGCGGCGGAGGTCCCTTCCCCTCCGGGGGTTTCTTTTGGTCTGGTTTCTTCCCAGGTTTTGTCCCCCTCGGCTCCGGCGGTGCTGGCATCTTCGGCGGCAAGGGGATTTCCGATCGAAGCATCTTGGCCTTCGTTCTGCTCTGCATCGCCTTCGCCGCGTCCGTGCTGCTGGGGAGGGGCCGCCTGAGACCCAGCGTAGCCCACTTCCCCGCCATCGTCTCCGTTCGGTGGTCCTCCTTTATTCCCCCTGGGAATATTTTGTGTGGGAAGCTCTCCCACCCCTGTCTCTACGTTTCGTAGGCTTAGTCCCCCTCTTCGCTTCCGGCTCTGCAGCCGCCATGCTCGGGTGGAGCCCTCCCCCGCTCCATCACGGTTGCAGAGGATCGGTTTCTGTGGAGGGTGTCTTCTCTGGCTCCATCGCCTGCTGCCTTCTCAGCGTCGACGGTCTCTTCCGGAGGGGTGGAGGCTCTCGCCCCCTCCCCCCTCCGGCTCTGTCTCTGTCCCCTGCTGGTTTTGTCTCCGGCGATTTAGGGCTACTCCTTTCGTCGGAGGATCCGTTTCAGTCAGCCTGGTGGCTCGACTGGAGGTCCGATTGCAGCTTCCTGTTGACGTTTGCATCAAGATCCAACCTTCATCTCCGGTGGTGGCTTGCCTTGATCTCCATCGTTCTGCTAAAAGTCTCGGTTCGTGACTCCGTGCAACCCCCCGTCGAGCGCTCACCCGGTTTTAGGGTCCGAGGTTGCGGTTCACCCCGTCGTGAAGCCTTCGGCGACGTCCTCTGCCTGCTCACGACGCCCTGTGCGACGGATTTTCTCTCTCAATATTTGGGGTTTATCCCTTGTGTAAGGACTTCCGGTCCATCTGCCTGTCATGGCTCCGGCCATGCCCTGTCTGTCTTAGTTTGTACCTCTCGGTATGGAGCTAAGTATGGCTCTCTGTCAACCCTGGTTGGGTTTGGTTCACCGGATGTACTGGTTCTTGTGTGAATGAAGACTCTATCTTTCTCTGCCCCCCAAAAAAAAAGTCTCTTTCATAGCCGTATATTATAATGACATACCTTTTCTCCCACGCAATCTGGCTATTCTTTAATCCCGTGGACGAGGTCTGGGGGGGAAAGCCGCGTCACCATGTAGGGGGTGGGAAGGTGGTGGCGGCGAAACGCCGAGAGGGAAAGAGAGAGAGAGAGACACCAGTGTGGATAGGGGTTGGATGGTGATGGCCCGGTGGGAGAAGCAACACACAGATCCTACCCAGACCGCCAGACGCCACGCTTTGTTGCCGTCTCTGGATATATAGAAGGAACTGTGTCGTACGTGTGGGGTCCGACCTTGGGCGTTTGTGCTGTGTGAGCTCCGTCCTTCCGGAGTTCAAACAGCCGTGGTTTTGCGGACACGGCTGCCCCCAATGATATGGGTTTTCTCTTATCTTCCGAGCTGAGTTCAAAGGCACTAGCTAGCTCCCGTTTTATTTTCTCGGGTATTAAGTTCACGGACATGGGGAGGAAATGGATACTTGAGTTGATCCTGATCTAGTTAGCCAGTAGAGAACAAGTTGGACCTTGAAACTATCTGAAATCTATCAAGTAAATTTTACAAGGAGATCTAAAAGCCTAGTGCCTGTGCCTCTTTTACAAAACTTGGACTACAAATTAAGTTACTAGCTTACTGCGACGAGATGCCTTACGATATTTCGCAATATTTAATTTACTACACATGTAGCGAGCCATGGAAATTAAGATATATAGAGTGCGAAGAAAAGGAAGGTTATTATCAGCATCAGGAAGAGATGCATGGACAACAACGGGGAGGCCTCGGACATAGGTTTGCGCGCACACCATCTCTCTCAGTATCTTGGCACGCCACACCATCAAGAAGTTGGAGATAATTGATACAAGCTGAAGACTGGGCACAGATGAGATGCCCCAGTAGGGCAACTGCTTAAGGAAGCATAGTCCAGATCCTCTGCAACAAAGATGGTTGCTATCTTCTATATATATATAGTTCACATTTATATACAGACAGATTTCTGGGATTTTTTTTATTAGAGTTTCATCCATGAATGTGACCATGCATGCACGATTCCAATTCTTCGCTTGTAAGAAAGCATGCATGGTCTGGCGAGCTCTTAATAATTTTCACCATGAACATTCTCGATTAAGCATGAATGTGAGTGAAAGCTCCCCATGAATGCAGCATTAATATCATCGATTTGATGAGGACCAGAATATTGCTGACATGAATACCGGCCGGGGTGGCTTTGCATATTGCAAAATGTCATATAATTAAGTCTGCCGGACCGGCCGCTGTCTCTGCTGCATGCAGAGAGGGGGTACTGTGTGGTATATATATACAGAAATCTTATTGATCAGTTTCCAGCTGCATCTAGATCAAATTGATGAAATGTCTGTCAATCTTCAATGGGAAGTTGGTCACTGCAGGCTATATTTGATGTAGCTTGGAAGAGATTTTAGTTGGTGATCCATCCATCCAAATGATATCCTTCGGCTGATCCAGTACTTAATCCTGGTTTGCCATAAATCAAGCAAATTAAGCACAGGATCTGTCCGTCGAAACTTGAAAGTCCATTTATAAATTAGACGTCAGAGATCAGCTAATCCAGTCCCTCTCGCTCTAACTGCAGGTTAAAGGGTTTTCTTTTAAAATAACATGGTTTTAAAATTTGTTAAGGAAACTAACATGTTAAAAATAAAATTTAGCAAACTAGCACACTTTTGACCGGTCAAAAGCGTTTTTTTTTTTTAAAGTAAAAGATGGCAAGTCAATAGCGCGCCTGCCGACTTGCAAGTCGGCTTGAACTTATTACTCCCCACCCACCACTCCCACCCATGACCCACCCACCCATTCCCTTCCCCGTTCCCCCTTCCCCCTTCCAAGCGGCGGACCTGCACGGCGTTGTGCGAGGGAGGGCGGCGACGTGCGACGGCGAGGGAGGGCAGCGGCGACCCAGCGGCGGCGGCAATCGGAGGGGTAACGACCCGGCGGTTTGGTCCCCCATTGCCCCGTGTTTTTTTATTGTCCCCTCCCCCTCCCTACATTCTTACTTATTTGGTCCCCCATGTCCCCTTCCTTGTCTCCACATCTCCTTCCTTGTCCCCACCTCTCCCCACATCTCATGTCTCCTTCCTTTGGTCCCCACATTCTCTCCCCAAATCTTCACATCTCCTCTACGGAGTGCAACCCCACCTCCACCATCACCCCACCTCCTTCCACATCTCCCATTAACCCACTCGACCGAGCCCTCCCCTAACGGTTCCACATTGTACTCATTTCCCTCTTTTAGCTAAGAAAATTTTTTAAATTTTAATATTAAAATTACTTAATATTGCAATGATTTTGTGTGGAAGAATTTTGAAATTTTAATGTGAAAATTATTTGTTATTGCAATGATTTAGGTATTATAATTTTGTTATTTATTTTTTGCATTGTGATCTTTATTGAATTCTTTATTATTTAAAAAAAATGATATTGAAAAATATTGATAAGATTAGTTTATTTATTATGATTTTTCAGGTGTGACATCTATTAAATAATAAGATGTCATCTACAAATATTTTTACGGTCATTCTATATAATGGAAGATTTTTTAAAAATGGTAGAGTGGCTATATATGAGGGAGGTAATGAAACAATCATTAGGGTATCTTCACGTTGTTCGTTCAATGAACTCAAGAGTGCAATTTATCGTGCAACAAAGATTAATCCTCTTGAGTATGAGTTGAAAATTCATGTGAAAGTACCCAATAATGATGGTTTTTGTATTGAAGTTGATGATGAAGAAAAATGTTCTATAATACTAGAGTTGTGTGTCTCTGCACCATTGACTGTCTTTGTAGAAAAAATGACACAGAATGCGGCATTTAGACCATCATCTTCACTGACAACATCAATGGGTTATGAAGTACCCACATGTCCAGTTACGACGAGAATATTAAATTCTTAATCGGATGTGGTCCCATGTACACCGACACATGCGATGAATAATTTGGACATTAATGTGTGTCTTCCTTCAGATGATCAAAGAGATGTACACCCTTCGTAAGTGTTATATCATAGTATAAATTGCATTTTTTTTAATTTAGTCTGATACTAAAAATTTTACAAATATTTGTTCACTGTAGTAGGTCTCATTGTGAAGAAAGTATGAACCAATTGTTAAGTTTCTCGTCTAGTTACCCGTGGTCTGCTATGAATGAGGCTGGACCAAGTCACAATGTAGTACCCCGGAAAATTCATTAATTAAAAATTATAGATAAATAGAAATTTCATCTATTAATAAATTCAATTAATTAAAACGATACACATCATTATTGCATGCGTATAAACCCCTATAAAAATTTTGTAAAAATAGTAGATATACTTTAAATAATGTTCTCTAATGACCTATCAAGAAATTTGGGCACAGAAAAAATCATTTGGACTTAGTTTAAGAATTTATGCGACTTATTAGCATAATTAAGGAATAAGTCGAAGAATCTATTATTTTATGATCCAAGGTGGATTATAAATTAAAATAAATATATGAGTAGACTTTAAATAATATGGGATGATAGTCCATTATGATATTTGGACCAATAGACAATCTTGACCCATGAATAAATTATCTAATAAAAGGATAAATAAAAACACATTAAGTAAAGTAAGTACATGAGTTGTACAATTAAGCTCACATGAGTTATTGGGCTAAGAGTAATTGCCCAAATGATGAATATTAGAAATATTGGTATGAATAATATTTATTCAATTTAAAAAATATGAATTTACTTGAATAAGTGTGATAAATAGATTTACTTAAGGATAAAGGGTGAATAATTAGAATTAAATCAATACCCATTAAGTTAAATTAGTAATGGGTTTTACTAATGGACCTAACATAGATTGTTGGGCCCAAATAAGAAGAGCCCATCATGAGATGAGAGATAATTAAGCTAAATTCGTACCTAAAATATTAATAAATAGAAAATGGTTAAGATAATAAGTATTTTAACTCTTAATCATCTTAAAAAGAGTCCTAACCCTAGTCTAACCCAATAGGACTCTATCCTAATCTATGATTGGGATTTAGATATGAGACAATTGGGTTAAATATAAGAGACCCAAATTAAATAGGGAAATTCGTAACTATATTATCTCTTAATTAAAAAGGGGTCATTAAAGCACTAATATGACTCATATATATCTTAAAAAGAGTCCCCATCCCATCCTAACACATTAGCCATAAAATTAGATCTCTCCCTAAGCCAATTAGTGGATTAATGCTAGAATATGGGAGATAAATGTGTAAATTCGGAGTTAATATTTAAATAAATTAAAAAGGGATAAGATAATGACTAAACTAGCTTATAAATATCTTAATAAAAGTCTTAATCCTATCCTAAACCATTACCCATGAAATTAGCTCTCTCCTTAGCCATATTAGGTGGATAAATAAGAGAAAGTGGGAGATAAGGAAAGAAATTTAGAGTTTAATGGAAAGGAGGACTCTTATAATGACTAGGACTCCTATAGTTGGCCATATACACCAAAAAACACATCATTAGCAACCCATTTTCGTGGCTAGAGCTCTGGAGAAAGAGGAGAAGGGCTGGAGACAAAGGAGCAAGGAGGAGGAGGCTAGAACAAGAAGGGTTTTCAGATTTTCGTCATCCAAACTAGGGTTTTCTTGCTCCACGAAAAAGGTAGGCAATCTCTCAAGCTAAAATCGTGAAATAATTACCCTAGGTAGCCTTCATGTACCTCTTCAAAAGCCCTATGGTTTTGTGGTATTTCGTTCACCCATTTGGGCGAATTTAATTCGTGAAATCCTGCTATCACCATGAACCCTAATCTCATGTTTTCTCTAATTCCCGATGTGTACATGCTCTCATGCCATGATAAAATTTTCAGATATACTACATTATACTAGCTTTCAAACGCCCCTGGTCTTGCTTGATTTCGATCTCTCATGAGAGAGAATTAAATCTTTGAATATCTGTCAGACCTGTGCACTCGACCCTCCTTGTTTCCTTTTTAATCTCGTGCACACTTGACATCATTCCATGATAAAATTATCATAAATATTACTACATGTTATCTTTCAAACTCCGCTGGTTTCATAATTTTTCATGATGTATACATCCCTGAATAATTCATTGAACTCTGACTGCGCCTGTTTAGGTCACCGAAATGTAACCTGATCAATACATATCTAAACCTTGTCTATTTTCAAATTAATCGTGCATGTTGATAGATATACATGTCTACTTTCTTTTAAAACTGGTTTCGTACTTTTTGGATCACCATACTATTTTATATGCAATTTACAACGTCCCTGTATCACAGAGGACTCGCCCTGAGAAAAAGAGAAAAGGAGCAAACCCACCTGTTATCGCGACGGCGCGACCCGCCGCGATAACAGTGGGGTCGCGCCGGCCGATGGCGTCGTGTCAAGAATGCGGCGGCACGAGCCGCCGCGATTCGCTCCGGACCGGGCCAGACCGGCCAGGCCCCGTGTCGCGTCCGACCGTCCCGTCGCGACTTGAATCGCGACGGGTAGGTCCGTCGCGTTCTTAAAATTTCGGCCATAACCTGTAATTGCTCTTATATCCCTGCTTTAAATGCCATCTAATCCTTGTACAAGTTAAACCATGTACTGTTAAGCTTAATAAATGATCTGAATATTTTTATTTGATAATATTTAAATGATTCTTATTAATTTAAAAGCCGTGAGCACGACTTATTCTATTCTCATAATTTCTTTACACTTGCACACTAAACATTGTTTATTGTCATTTGACCCTATTAAATTACTCAATAATGTATCTGGTAATTAAGTGAAATTAATTACCTAATTTCCCCTATTATTTAAATGACACATGTCTTCGCTTTATTCGCTTGATTGTACATCGTTACCGTTTTCCCTCGGCCTTCGAGCACTCGAGGCACGACGGACCCGTTTTCTACACACTTTTCTCTTGACTTGGACCACCTCTCCACCGGGAATACTCTCGACTGGACTAGGGACTCTTTGTCAAGGCCTCCGTAAGTCTTCTTGGCTTTGGCGCACGTCCTTAGCCGACGAGCTGGTTGTACCTTTAAATCCCGTTACACTCTTAGGGATCAGTACGATCCAAACAGCCTTAGTGAGATCTCTCTTATCTTGTGATCACGCCGGACCATCTGGCTTGTGTACGCGGCACGGCTAATAGACGGATGTGACTTCTACCAGACTGCCGGTACCCGACCTGGTACTGTGCAACCGTTACTATCGTGATTTATCATTGTTTTGCGATTAAACCACTATCTCGTCTACTATCCTTGTACTCTTATCTATTCACGTTCACTCCACTATCTCGTCTATTCATCTAGTACTCTTTTGAGACTCTTGAGCTGTTGTGGCTCCCATTGCTTGTACTATACATGACTGTCTAGCGCCATAATATGGGTCCAGTGACCTACTGACTTGAATGCTTAGTGTGCAGGGCACGGAGAGTGTTCGAGGGGCTCCAATCTAGTCCTGGGGGCAGAGAGCCACCCGAAAATACCTGCAGGGGCTATTAACGGTGTTATGCATTGCACCGGTTCTGACTATCTCGACATTGGCTAGACATCTAATTGTTTTACTATTAGTCTGAGGAGTTCAGACATAGTGTGCCAGTTCTGTGCTACTAGTGTGCTAGCACTGACTGATTAACATTAGTCTGAGGAGTTCAGACGAAATGTACTATCGTTAAATGGCTACTGTCCCAAAGTGACTATTGCCATACTCGACTAGTGCACCGTGGTGCAACCATACATGCTATCTTGATATACAAGCTATCTCGTTACACGCCACATTGATACAATCTATCATATTACATGTCATTTTGATACACGCTATCTTGTTTTACCCTATCTTGTTACACGCTATCTCGTTATGTTGTCATCCTAATTTTGCAATACTCTTGAGAAATGTATTATCATTCACTTGTTATCTTGTACTATTACTCTCTCAACTATACATGATCGTTCTCTCTAGTTAACCTGCGTTACAAGACATTAATCACTTAAAGCATGCTTGTTTACACGAGATATTAAGTCCTACTGAGCGTTATCGCTCACCCTTCGTTATTTGTTATTGTGTTTTCAGGTAAGTCAAGTGATGACCTTACACACAACAACGGGATTAGACTGGAGTGATGAGCGTCCTGAAGTCATAGCGATGGAATGTCCTTAGTACCTTAGAGTCTAGTTAGATAATTGCTTTGGATTTCTTTTACAATGTAATAATGTCGTTGAGTCCTATGTTTTGGCTCTGAATTAGTAATTGTAATAGTTTAGATGAATTATCAATAAAATGAGGAGTTTTATTACAATTATTGTTCATTAGATGCTCTGATATTTGCGAATGTATGCGCAATTTACATTACCATACTCGTTGTTCATGCCTCCCCGATTTATTCCGCTGCTAAATTGGCGGGGCATGACAGTTGGTATCAGAGCCTAGGATGTCCTTATCAAGATATTTTAAGTCTAGGATGTTCTAGGTGAACTGCCCTGACACATGTCTAAGTCAACCACCATACCTATGTGAGGATTGGGTAGAACCATGGTTATGATCTGAATACATTATAAATATACATGCATCAACTTAGTAATACCTTAGTACCCAAAGTCAAAAAGGAAATAAATTAAGTATTATTGCTCGCAGGAGATTAGTGGAGATGGCTGGTGAGCATGGACAATTGCGGAACTTGCAAAGCACCGTACAAGGGTTAACTCAAGCCCTTAACAACGTGATTCAAGCAGGAGCAAGGAATGGGGCAGGAGATTTATACGGGAATTTCCAACGAATGAATCCTCCTAGGTTTAATGGAACTCCGGATCCCGATGATGCCGAAAATTGGGTGAAGACGATGGAACGGATCTTTAGAGTTATGCAATGTTCAGAACAGGAGAAAGTCCTTCTGGCAACCTTCCAATTGGACCGCGATGCTAGAGCTTGGTGGGAAGCTGCCAGTCGACAACTAACAAACATCAACATAGAGTGGGATGAATTTTTAGAACTCTTCAACACCAAATATTTTTCCGAAAGGATTCGTGAGAAGAAGGAGCATGGAAAATTACAAGTTATGAGTCGCATCATTCATGTCACACTCCTATTGAAAATTAAAGACACCGACAATTGACATCGTCGGTAATATCAAGATTGATCCTTCCGGTTGTACGTGACCGTCTTGACATTCGACCAAAGAAAATTAGAGATCTTGTGTCACTATCTTACCATGGCAGTATCTCTTACATTAAAGCTTGGGACAGCCGGAGAAAAACATTCTCACAAATATTCGGAGATTAGGAATCATCATACACAAATCTTCTTAGATATATGGAGGCTGTAAAAAGAAGCATGCCTGGTACAGTGTACAGTTTTAAAGTTGAGGACAATGAAACAAGTAGAAATTTGCAATATTTCTTCTGGAGTTTCAAACCTTCCATTGATGGATGGAGACATTGTAGGCCAGTTCTCAGTGTGGATGGAACTGTTCTCCATGGCAAGTATCGTGGAGTTCTTATTGCATGTGGTGTCGATGCAGATCAAGGTATATATCTTTCCATTAGCCTATGCAATTGTAGATGTAGAAAGTTCAGCATCGTGGTCTTGGTTCTTTCATGAACTTGTCAGTCTCATTCCTCCGGTAACAGAACGTCAACATGATATTTGTATTATTTCTGATCGACATGCTGGGATTAAACATGCAGTGCAACAACATCTTCCACATGCTACCCATCGATATTGTCTTCGACATTATCGAGTGAATTGTGAAAAACATTATAGAGTTGCTGGCTTACACGACAGGATATGGAGGGCGGGTATGGCTCATGATTCACGAGTGTTTGAATATGAATTGAAAGGTATACGTGAGAATTGTTGTGCAGGTGCATGTGATTGGTTACTTCAAGTTCAACCAAAGTATTGGGCATTGTGTGCTGATGAAGGAAAGCGATTTTTAATCATGACTACTAACATGTCAGAGTGCCTTAATAGTGTGTTGAAATCAGCACGAGGACTGCCCATACACGCGTTAGTGCACATGACATATCATCGCCTTCGGTTGTTATTTTTCAAACGTCGGCAGGATGCGGAAGAGATGTCCACTTGTTTAACACCATGCAACGAAGAGCTAATGACAAAACGTCAAGTTGAATCAAGACAGTTGAGAGTTCAGGCTAGATTGAATTATGGTGAATTTGAGATCTGTGATATGAATGGACAAGTGTACCGCATTGATGTGAAAGACAATGGTCAAATTTTTTGCACATGTAACTTAGCTGAATTGCAACATTTTCCGTGTGCTCATGCACTATGTGCAATAGGTCATGTCAACTGGAACCGATATATGCATGTGTCAATTTGGTACACGTCTGTAAATTATAAATTGACATATGAAGGTCAATTTCACAGTGTGCCAGATAATCGTTCATGGCCGGATTTTAATCCCCAGTATAATGTCATTCCTCTGCTCCCTCCAACACGTACACCAACTCGAGGTCGACCCAAAAAAAGTTGAAGACGTATGACCATGGATTCGGATCCTAATCGATTACATTATCATTGTTCATTATGCAAAGAATCGGGTCATAATAAGCAAACTTGTGAGAGAATGCGTCGGACGTAAGAATTTTATATTTCTTGCAACACTGTATTTCATGCACTATATTTTACATTACTTCTTTTGGTGACATGGATTGTTTTAACATTAACATGTTGTTTTAAAAATTTTACAGACATGGAGGGAGAAGATAACGTGGATAACGTGCTTTTATATGCATAGGAGTCACATAGATCTACTGACCCACAGGTAATTGATTGATACTGTTCTAATGCTCATGATGAATTGTGTAAATGTCATGATTACTTGTATTGATATTTTCTAATGCATTTCATGATGATTTGTATAGCGTGGTACTTATTTATTTGGTGCATCGCACATGCTGGGGTTGGATGATTGGAAGCCCACAGATTCATGTGTACATACTTTAATTCGTCAGGCTGGTTTTAACATTGTCAGTAAATGTTCATGGGTAAAATTGGATCGGCCATTACTTACAGCATTGGCCGATAGATGGCGTCCAGAAACGAACACTTTTCACTTTCCCCATGGTGAAATGACAATTACATTACAGGATGTATCATGCATTTTAGGTACAAGTTCTAACTCGTAAGTTCTTCTGGATGTATCATGTTATTTGTTATACATTCATTCTTTTTAGAGATTTTATTTATGTTGTAGGATTACGAATTGATGGAGAACCTGTAGTTGCGGCCCCACAGGTTCCTGACAGATGGCCATCATATTTAGAAATGTGTCAAGAGTTACTTGGTATCGACATCTTAAATTTGAATGTTTTGGGTCAATATAAATCATGTTTGCAAATGGTATTTTTGCGAGATACCTTCTCTCAAATGAATTTGCAAGGACATAATATGCACACTGTCCGTTGTTATACCCGAGCATATGTGATGTATTTACTGGGTAAAGCTTTATTACCGGACACATCAGGAAATGAGATCCATATACAGTACTTAGGATTTTTGGAGGATTTCAATGATTGTGGAAAATTGTCTTGGGGGAGTGTTGTATTGGCATATCTCTATCGTCAATTGACTTGGGCAGCATTGAAAAAAAAAAGAGAAAATGGATAGGAGGATGTCTACATGTGGAAATGGATTTTTAAAATAAATCACAAATCTTTTTTAAATTAAATTCTATTTTATCATATTTTTCTCATGTTCTCATGGATGCGTATTGCTAATCCAAATCCCGTCGAATGCTACGCGAGCGATAATGACGAGAGATGAATCGGCAATTTGCATAGCGCAGACGTGCCAGCCACCAAAGTGGCAATCAAGTGTTCTGCCTCCGAGGATCGAAGGACTTTAGGTCTGTTGTGCGCACCGTTTGACTTCGTCAAACAAAAGTAGAGATCGGGTCGGGACCAAGATCTCGTCGTTGCCTAGACGCAACGACGTTAATTACATCTCTCCGAGAGAGAAAATCCTTGATTAATCGCCAGATTAGAAAGTCTCATGGCCTTAAAATGGAAACATCCGATAAAGGTATGAAGTGCGTGCTAGAGTGAAGCTAGAATAGCAACAAGAAAGATTTCTATTGATAGCATTTGACACATTGTGATCATTATCATCTTTTGTACAATTGTTGGAGGCTTTGATTCATTTATTCATTTGATATTTGACAATTAATGCCAATTGTATTCTCTTTGTTTCATTTAAAACATGATCGGTGTAGTTATGCTGGTGAGTCAGCAGACTGCTGAGTTGGCCAGAGTCCTGCTGAACTGGTGAGTCGGTAGACTGCTTAGTCGGCAGGCTGCTAACTCAAGTGAGTTGACAGAACCTTGCTACAACATGAGTCGGCAGGCTGCTGAGTCGGTCAGGCTGCTGAGTCAGCAGACTGCTGAGTCGGCAGGGTCCTACTGAACTGGTGAGTCAGCAACTGCTGAGTTGAAAGACTGCTAACTCAAATGAGTTGGCAGAACCTTGCTGCGACATGAGTCGGCCAGGCACCAAAACGAGGTGTTAGCCGCACGCGGCATCACCCGAACAACACACGGTACAAAATTTTATAGGAGGCCAGGGACTGACATACATATTGGTCAATTTCAATCAATTATATGAGCGAAAAGTCATGTCAACCACCCTTGGAATGCTGAAAACATGCCCTCAGCCCTAATGAGTTGGCAGCCCTCAAATGAGTCGGCAGCCAACCTAAGAATTGGCAGCCGACTCAGGTGAGTCGGCCAATGGGACCGCACTTCTATTCTTCATGAAATCATGCCCAAATCACAGCGGAATGGCGTGAAATTTTTATGGGAGGGTCTGGCATACACGTTGAGTAACCCGGTCTCTTTGGACAGCGAAATGCCATGCCGATGGACCTTAAAACACAGGAAACCCACTACCAAGTGAGTCGGCCATGCTTCGGGGCTTCAGTTCTCAAAACCTGGAAAGAAACCTGAGCATCCGGTCGAGAAAGCAGACCTTTAAACACGTCGTGAATCCATTTGTAGGCATGAACGGGGCATAGGTATCATCTTACCTAACCCTTTGTGTTCAAACTTGAGAGAGCTAATGATTCGGCGGGCCTTGCGCAACAAAGATGGGATAGAAACGCCGCACAACGATAGGTCTTAAACGGCATAAAAGAAGTTAAAAGGGGGCAGGAACGAGGTAAAAGGATCCCCATATCTGAGTAGAAGGGGTCTACATCTTTTCCTCATATCAGGGGGTTGGACATTGAGGGCATCCACTTCCCAACGGGGTGAGGTTCGACTGCTAAACGAAAGAGAAATAATAGAGCAATACAAGAAAACTCAAAAGAAGCATTGAAATGGGAGAGGGGAGTTAAGGAGCGATCATTAAACCAGCATACTCATTTCGTTGCTAGGAAACAAAAAGGGGGACATGCTCTATTATATATATGAGATTCTCATGAAATAACAGAAAAGGGTCTCAAGTGACCCACGTATACATGAAAGGGGAAAGGGAGGATGGGATGAGACAGGACTCACTCTTGCTCTCTCTCTTGACCCCCTCACCGATCTTCTCGGCTAAGTTGCTGTAGACGCACCCCTTCCAAGGAGAGAACCTCTCTTTCTTCCTTCTTCCTCTTTGCAGGAGCTTCCCGGAAACGACCAGCAGGAAACAACAACAAGCCCCGCCCTCCTTCTTCTGCCGCTGGAAGACCAGAAGACCCGCTGAGCTCCTCTTCCCTCTGGTTTCTTACCCCTCACGCAGCCCACCTCTCTTCCTCCAAAACGGTGCAACCGGCCTCTCCCCAAGAATTGCTTTTGCAAGATCCTTTTATAGTGGGGGGTGATAGGTTTCTTAAAGTGACCCCTTGCATGGGGCACTCTTGGGCCATTAAATAATGGGCCAATAAATGGGCCTATATTGTTCTATTTTGCTTTTCTTTTTTTCCTTTTTTTTTATGTCCACACTACATTTACTACAGGTACTTGCATTGGATGATAGAAATGTTAGTTGTATTTTCTTATATATATGTTAACTACAATTAACATGCATGTCTTTGTATATTTGTGGTGTTGGGAAAGAATGCATGTGGCAGGGCCAATCCCTAGACCACTATTAAATCCACAACGAGATGTATGTTTTGGCGCGAGGTAAGTTTGTTATATATTACGAATAATTTTATTATAAATTCTCTCATAATTATATAATCATTGACATTTCTTGACTTTAGGTGGCATAGAAGATTAATGCAAGAGGCGTCAAATCATACTTGGGAATTCTATAGGAATGAGTTTGATGTCATTGAGGAAAGTCAGGTGATGAGAAGTTATTGTGGACAGTAAAAAAATGAAACAAGAAGACCGGTTCATCCCTTAAACTCTCTTCCAGATGGGCAATGTGGCAGAAATGAGGCCCACCAGTGAAGTCCCAAGAGCCCATGAGGTAATAGTCTTATCTCATCTCATAAAGGGGAGGTGAGGATAAGCTTTTGTAACACCTCCCAAAAGGCACTTCTAAAAATGGGAAAAAGGTGCCTATGCGCAGGAGGGAGGCAGGAGGTTGGCTGGCCCCTTTTTGGGTGGAAAAAGCCTCTAGAAGCTTGGTGGGTGTGGAAGCACAAAAGGCCAAGAGAAGGTTACGGGAGAGGCCAAGGAAAGGGGCTGGTCTTCCTCTCCACCAAGCAACCTAGCAGGAGGAAGCCAAGGAGGGCCTGCGTTTTCTGGTTTCCAAGAGCCCTTCCCGTGAAGGTTTTCTGCAGAAAAGAGAGAAGAAAAGGTGAGAAGAGAAGAAAAAGAGAGAGAGAGAGAGAGCCCCTCCTCCTCTTTACATGTGTTTCTTTTCTCTTAGCTTGGTCTTGTCCCATCAAGAGAGAAGAGGGGAAAGGGGTGCCCACGTTGGAGTTTTTCCCCCCTTTTTGTTTCTTTCAAGCTTTTGTACCATTTGCTTCTCTCTAAGAATAGAACACTATTTCATATGTTTCTTTTGATGTGATGCATCATTCCTTTGGCATTTAATACATGACATCCCTTCTTCTTGCATACAAGTCTCCAAAAGCTTCCTTTTTTCCTTTGGTCAAGAGGCCCCGGGATGTGAAGAGGCCACCCATTATATGGTGTGTCTCCCCATTCCAACTGGTCATATATGGGTTTTTTATGCTCCCCATGCCTCAATAAATGAGGTTATGGGAGCATGGAATCTCATCCCCCATTTAATGCATGTATGGCATGCTAAATCCCCCTTCAATAGGCCACGTTTCTTGCTGTTTTGGGCCTGTAAGAGGGTGTTCTACCCACTGTCCTAACAGCCCCTTAACCGCCCCATGCATGCCCTTTGGTAATAGTCAAGAGAATGAGCAAGTAATGTTCATGTTTTCTTGCCTAAACACCATCTCCAAAAGACCCTTCCAAAGAGATCATTAAACCTGGTTCGCCCCTCTCAATAGACCACCCTCATTGCGGTTTTCAGCCCATTTGATGTGCATTTCAAGTTAGCACCGAATAGTCTCCAAAGAGTCTCATTTTGCTAATCAAGGAGGTTGGGCAAATGATGCCTAAATCTCTTTGTTTAGCCCATCTAGCAATGGGTTGCAATACCATCTCAATATCCAAAATCACCCCGGCCATGAGCAAGGGCGTTCTTGGAGAGAGGCGTTGTCACCCCTTGCACAGGTGACTGGCTGCGCCGATTCAGCCTGGTTCTGGTTCTGGCATTCCTGTAAGACCAGAGCAGAGCTGCGCCGATTCGACGTCCTGGCCATTACGTTGGCCGAAATCACGTGAGCAAAACCATTGCTCTACGTGACACCGGCTGATAAACAGTCAAAAGACATAATATGAGACCCATCCACATCCTCGGATCGGACAATATGATGTTCGTGTCCGGACGGGTGGGTTCGCATGTGATTCATCGTCCCGCGGGTTGTTTGGCCATAGCATTGCCCGAATCTCCGTAGGCATGCCTGGGGGATCGAGGTCATAGGCCGTTGGAGTTACATCGTTCTGCGATGTATATTCTCTCTTTTGTTACCATCTCCACTTGTGGTGGATGAGTACCGCGCTCTCCCCTTATCGACCACGATAAGGGGAAATGCTGCCGAATTTTCCTCGCGAAGGTTGAGTCGGCGCAAAAATCCCTAAAGAGGTCATTAGCTTCCAATTGAGTTGGCAACGTTATGAACGATCACCGATTCAATGATGTCTATCACTTCAGTGGGGTTGCGCCGATTCAGTTTTGCTGTCCGCCGCGCCGAATCGAGGTTGTCTGCAAGCCGCGCCAAATCAAGCTGTCTGCGAAGCGCGCCGAATCAAATGAACCCCGCCGAGTGAACAGAACTCCATTTCAAATGCATCAAAAGAACCAAACAATAAATCGAAACCTTTTTATGGTAAAAGAATCACAAGACCAAATTGAACTCCTTTCAAGCAACTAAGAGCAAAAGACTAAATCCAACTCCTTTCTAATTGACAAAGATCACCTTGTGATTTACAAAAGAATGAGGGGTCAAATTAAATTTTTTTTAAGATCAAGGACCATCTCATATTTTGCAAAAGATCAAAGAGCTAATTTGAACCCTTTTCAAGCAAAGAGCAAAAGGCCACTTCATGTTTTCCAAAAGAGCAAGAGATCAAATTAGACTTTTTCTCAAGTCATAAAAGATTGCATCACCATGCATAAAAGATTCAGACCAAACCTTTTTTTAAGCAAATGAAAGATTGCCACATGTTTTGCAACAAAAAAGAAATCAAATTGAAATGATTTTCAATAAAAAGACCAAATTGTATTTATTTTTAACAAAAAGTCAAAGAGACCACCCTTTTCAAAATTGTCTTTCTCAAATAGATTTAAAAGGCCGAATTGAACCTTTTTTGTGGTAAAGAGGACCAATAAATAAATAGACAAAGAGATTGGGTAGCGAGTTGAGTGAAAGATCTAACGGGTTCGATTAGGCGTTCGTCTTGCTACCTAATATTTCAGTTCAATTATGCTTCGCACCCTTTATCGGATGTCCCGCTTTAAGGTCACGAGGCTTTCTAATCTGACGATTAATCAAGGGTTTTCTCTTTCTAAAAGAGATGTAATTAACGTCGTTGCGCTCAGGCAACGACGGGATTTTGGTCCAGGACCCGACCACTCACTTTCGTTTGACGAAGTCAAACGGCGCGCACAATAGACTTAAAGTCCTCCGACTCACGGAGGCAAACCATTTGGTTGTCACTTCGGTGACTGGCACGCCCGCGTTGCGCGAATTGTCGATTCATCTCACGTCGCCATTGCTCGTGTAGCATTCGACGAGACTTGGATTCGTAATACGTGTATATCCATGAGAACATGAGACAACATGATAAATAGATTTTAAAATTTCCCATTTCCACAGCGTGGCACGCCCGGTGGGACAAAGCTTCCCTTCATCTCTTCGCCAGAATAGAAAGCCATGTGGCCTTACACAATCGATACTGATTATCTTTTGAATTGACTAACAGGTACTAATTGACTGATGGCGGGAGTACGTTTTGGGCCTCTCGTAGTTCAAGACCATGCTCGGTATGGGTACCTCACTGTGCCCACCCGCTTTGGGAGCTTCCCTCCTGTTGTGGAGTTCCCCAACTTTCTGGGGGTCGCTTTTGTCGACATCCTCCACCCGGAGACCAAAAGGCAAGGTGGAGCTGAAGCCAATCATGGAGTTGAGCTCAAAGGGACCACTAAAGAGCTAAGCTGCCACGTGCACCACGTGGAGCGCGGCGACAACAACAAACTCAAGGGAAAAGAGGCCTGCAACCAGCAGATCACCGAAGCTGAAAATATCGTCACCTGCCGTGCACGGGTGTCTACCTCAGGAAAAACTGTGCGGATTGGAGACTTGAGGATCCATCTGCAAGAGAAGAAAACTGAAGCTATAGCAAAACGGGTCGTGTCAACAGTACCCGTGGAGAACTCCTTCCAAGCTTTGGCGAATAGGGAAGAAATGTACAATACCTTCAAGGGAAAGTTGCTCCCAAAACCAATCAAATTCAAACAAGTCTGGCGACCTAAGAGAGTGCAGAAGCTCAGGCCAGAAGAGCCCGCACCAAGAGAGGACCCTCCAGCAAATGTAGCTGAGAAGAAGATCTATGACTACCGCAGGCCGCCTAGAGGCTTCGGGACTGGTATTCGTCAAGGGGGAGCATATGCCTACGCCCGCTTCCACAACAAAAGAGCAGAACTGCGGAGGTGTGCTTACCTACCTCCAATAAGAGAAGACTCCCCTGAGTCAATGATCTCAACCACCTGTGAGTGCCAGGGGGGAACAAAGGTCACATCCGACCATACCCCTCACCTCATGAATGCCCCTCTGCGCCGTGCAAGGGGGCAAAGAGATCCAAGAGCTCCTCAGACGCCAGCTAGGAGCTTCACTGATGAGAATGATGTTCCACGCGGACGTCGGCATGGGCATACCGGGAGAGCTAAGCCTCGGGTATCAGTTTTTGAAAGGCTATCTTTCCATTCCCGCACTTCTCGGAGGGCTGAAAGGGACCAAAATGGGAACATTAAGATATTTTCCTGCCACATGGTCGGCATATGGGGCCGATATGGAGCACTGCCAGCTAATGATGAAGAGCTAGCAGAATTGGCAGAGGGACCTGGTGCCCTCACCAGAAGAAGAGCAGCGGCAGCAGCCTTGGCAGCCGCGTATGGATATGAGAATCCGCCTGCAGCGGAAATGACGGCGGTTAGTGCCAATGTGGTCACCGCCCAAAGCGTTGGGGGCAGTGATGATATTCCTCCGCCGCCACCACCGCCAGATGCAATTTCTGGGGGCACCTCGCAACAGATCCCTCTTGCTGCACCCATATATCCGGCCATCATGGAGTTGTTGCAGCAATATCAAGCCGAGATCGCAGACCTTAAGCGCCAGATTAAAGGCAAAGAGACTGAGGGACATGCATCCTGAGTAGCGGAGGGCTCAAGAGAGACCCCCCAAGGGACCGTGGGGTCAATTGAAGCTTCGGCCCAGCGTGCTGTCATACGCACAACGAATGAGCGGCCACAACAATCCCCTGCGGCTACGGCTCAACAGCCACGCTCACAGGCTCAATACCAGCTGTTGCAGCCGCAGTTCTTCCAGCAGCAGTAGCAACCACGCCAGTCGCAGCAAGCTTATTCTGCCCAACAGCAGTCATTGCCCGCTCACGATCCTGAGCAGCAATTAGACAATCAAGAGCCGCCCTCGGTGCCACCGGCGGCCATTATCAATACCCCGAGTAATCAGCCGGCCCACTTCTATCCTCAGCAAGTGGACCCAGCCATTATCAACAAGCTCATGGTGGAACAGCTAATTGACATGAGACTCGCCGAGCGGGGTGATGGAGAACAGATGGCCTATGATGCATATAGGGTACCCTACCCTGCGCACCATGCTGCAAAGAGGCTGCCCCTGGGCGTTACCAAGCCTCCAAAGTTCGACAAATTCAACGGGCAAGGATCCCCAAAGGAGCATATAGCCTACTATATCAATATAATGGGCGACTTGGCCGCTGATGAGTCCTATCTACTGAAGTTCTTTGGCTCCTCTCTGACGGGCCTAGCATTTGAATGGTATTCTAGCCTGCCAGCATGGTCTGTATTAGACTGGGCAGATATGCAAAAGAAAATGAGAGAAAGGTTCTACATTGCAGAAAGGGAGGTCACAGCTGCCGAACTCTATGCAACAAAACAAAAAGGCAATGAATCTGCCCTGGACTACATCCAGCGGTGGAGGAACCTTAGTATGAGATGCAAGCGCCCTCCTCACCAAGAAGATGCGGTGCAACTTTGCAAACAGAACCTGAAGAGAGAGTTATTGGAAAGAATGATCGGGATGGAAATTCGGTCATTCGACAGGCTGAACAATGTGGCAGCTGAAATTGAAGCCTTTATGGCTAGATATCCCAACAATGCAGGAGTGGAACAAAAGGACAAGCCAGCCAATAAAAAGTCTAATGGAAAAGAGGCGAACACTGTCGATCTAAAGAACTTTGAACAACAAAAGGGTGTTGGGTCTTCTGGCACCAAGTCTAAGACTCCAAGGCGGCATATGCTTCTCCAAGACAAATTTAGGAAGCCATACTCTCTCCCCAAGGAGAAAACAAAAACATTGTTCGAATGGGCCACTCATTACAATAAGGTTACATTTCCAACACCCAAAAGACCCGATGAAGCGGGAAAGAAAGATGACCCTCTATTTTGCCCATATCATCAAGTCTTGGGACATAGCATAGAGGATTGTTATGTGTTCAAGGACATCATGGAATCCTTGATCAGGAAGGGGGAGCTACAGATGGGTGAATATAAAGTGAGTCCACCTCAACCACATGAAGCCCCTGTTCGACAGCCAACAGCTAACATGGTATCATTGTGCCAACGGCTGTTAGAAGAGATTTCTAAAGCTAGTATGCAGATGAGTTATGAACACTGCATTATGGCCCCTGCCAGAGATCAAGAGAGTTGGAAGAAGATGCCTCAGCCATCTCTGTCAACTGTCACTCCAATATGGCATCTAGCAAAGCCCCAAGTGATCTCCATGAGAAATAATATCAACAGAAGGCGGCGGACACCTCTACCATTGTACAGAGGGGGCAGCCCATCACTTGAACAGTTACAAGCATTAATAGATGAGTCAGACAAATATGAGCAACCTAAAAGGCATCCTATCCAGCTACAAGGATATGTACCATGGGAGGAGCTAGAAATGTTGAAGCTAGAAGAGGTAGTTGAGCAAGAAATGTCTCAACCCAGAGAAGAGCTGCTCTGGGGGCAAGTACCAACAGAGCATGAAAGGAAAAATAGAAGATCCAAGAGGAAGGAGGAGAAAATGCTTGTTACTCTTTCCTGCAACACTATATCATCCTTTCCAGATATTACCAAACATGGTGAAGGAGAAGAGGTCAACCATAATTCCAATGGGGCGAGTCAGACTGAATCGTCAAACCCTGAGTCTCTCACAAGATCCAGAAGAAGGTGGGAGAAACTACCTCTGACGAATCGCACCATTATTCTCAGGGGAGAAGCATCTTATAAGATTCCAGGGCATGAGATCCAAGGTATGCAAGCTCCACCTCCACTGAAGGTGTACAAAAATCAAGAAGCTGGGGGCAAAATACCATCTTTTGTTGAGTTCCTGGCATTAAGGGAGCAGTCTGAGTCATCCCATGCACCTCAAATGACACAAGAAAGGATCGACGATGAGCCAAGCAATCCAATCAGTGAGGTTCCAAATAAGACCTACTCAAATATCAAAAAGGAATGCGACTCCAAGCCATTGGCTAATATTCCACGCATACCTGTAGATAATCCTGTCATGGTAGCCCAGTCGCAAAAATATCAAATGGAGATTGAAATGCTGAGAAAGCAGATTCAAGAAAAAGAGACATATATCCTGGCATCAAAAGAAATGGAAGGCTTGGTCGAAGCATTTCAAAGCGACATCAATCCATCCCAAACTTTGCCAATAGTATCGCAGTCGATGCCAGCCCGCATTGGGGGCATCTTGCTCACACATCCATATCAAATGGCTCCGAAGCGGCCGGAGACCTATTCAACAAAAGGCCAAGAGTTTGCCCTAAAGCCACAAATAGAGAGGGTGTCCATGCAATCGGCCCATACCCGCCCAAGCTTGGCGGATCCAGCACTGGTGAATAGCTTGATGAGGCTAATGGGGATGAGTGGTAGCATTAATGCTACACCCTGCGACAGTGCAGCTCCATGCCCAGGGGTTCATGATATACACCATACAAAGGCAATGAGAAATGTGACTCGTGGGCCAACAACTTGTAGGTCCTTATCAAGCAGGTGCACATATTCAAATCATCCTGTCAAGCCCATGGCAGACAGACTAGGCAAGCAAAAGATATCTGAAGCGTGCCCCAATATGGCTGAGGAAGCAATCTCGGTGACTAAATTACATGCCATTTCTCAAGGAGGTGGAGAACCAGCCCGAGACTATATCCGACGGTGGATGGACGTCTGCAGGAAGTACAAGCAACCACTATCTGAAGAAGATGTTGTCAATATATGCAAGAATAACTTGCAAGTGGAGATCCTAAATAGAATGGGTGGCATCGATATCAGAACCTTCGATCGACTGAAAAAAGTTGCCACTGATATTGAGGCATTCCTCGCTAAGTACTCTTCTGCTGATACTACTGGCCAAAGGAAGAGGCATGTCCAGACTCTAGAAGTTTCTGAAGGGGAAGCCAGTTCCTCACTTGACAAATTGTCAAGGCGAAGGAAAATTCCGCTACAAGAGAAGTTGCAGAAGCCTTACTCCTTCCCAAAAGATAAGACACTGGTTCTTTTTGAATGGGCGCAACGACATAACAAAATTGTCCCACTCGAGCCTAAAAAGCCGGAAGATATCAAGAAGAAAAACGATCCCCGATTCTGCTTATATCATCAACTGCCGGGGCATGTTACAGAGGACTGCTACATCCTTAAAGATCAAATTGAGTCCTTGATAAAAAAAAGGAGAACTGCAAGTGGGCGAGTACCTGGTGTATCCGCCGCGATCTCATGGGGCTCCAATGCAGTAGAAAAGAAAAGCATACGATAGCTTATACTAGCCAATGTGGGGGAATATGCATGCCATAATATACGAGCTAGAAAGTATAAGCAATTCAAGATGCTCAGTGCACAGATGAAGCTTATGCACCCAAGAGGAACTTCAAGATCTTCGGCTCGTCACAAGCAAGTGGGCAAGGATCACCTCACTGAAAATGAGTTACTCTAGGGACGTGTGTTTTTCACATATGTAACGTCCATGGATGTAAATGTTCATTCAAAAAAAAAAAGAATGATAAAAAAATAGTTACAAAAAAATGAGTAAAAACAATGATGACAAAAAAAAGAAGAAAAAAAAAACAAAGGAAGCAGCTTGCTGAGGTGGTCACACCGACCACCCAGCATGAGACCCGATCATTGAGGCGGTCTCGATCGGCTCTTTTAGGGACACCTGAGGTATTATCGTCGATGACGAGCAGCAAAAAAATAAATAGGCCAACCATACCGCTAGCCGGACTATGGTTCTGAGACAAATAATATCTCAACAAAATTGCATATTTTCTGCAGGGCGATGATATGAGCCCGCATGTTCATATCGCACCGGGTTTTCACCGCTTATGTCCATATTCATACATGGATTTTCTTACCGGATTTTGAGTGCATATTCTTTTTCCGGATCCCTAATAAAGTTGACGAATGATTTATCCTTATTCCGATGTCACTCGCATTAAAAAAAACTGGCAAATTGTCAGTTATATTTTTAAAACCCATATTTTAAAATTGGCAAGCTTGCCATTCATGATTTCAAAAAAAATCATATTTCAAAAATGTGGCGTCTCTCCAATCATATTTTAAAAAAAAACTCATATTTTAATATTGGCAAGTTTGTCACTCATAATTTCAAAAGAACTCATATTTCAAAAGTGGCGTCTCGCCAATCATATTTTCAAAAGTCATATTTTAAAATCGGCAAGCTTGCCATTCATGATTTCAAAAGAACTCATATTTTCAAAAGTGGCGTATCGCCAATCATGTTTTTAAAAGATTCATATTTTAAAATCGGCAAGTTTGCTATTCATGATTTCAAAAGAACTCATATTTTCAAAAGTGGCGTATCGCCAATCATGTTTTTAAAAGATTCATATTTTAAAATCGGCAAGCTTGCCACTCATAATTTCAAAAGAATTCATGTTTCAAAAGTGGCGACTCGCCAATCATATTTTCAAAAGTCATGTTTTCAAATCGGCAAGCTTGCCATTCATGACTTCAAAAGAACTCATATTTTAAAAAATGGCGTCTCGCCAGTCATGTTTAAAAAAAAAATCATATTTTAAAATTGGCAAGCTTGCCATTCATGATTTCAAAAGAACTCACATTTTAAAAGTGGCGTCTCGCCTGTCATGTTATCAAAAAGTCATATTTTAAATTCGACAAGCTTGCCATTCATGTTTCAAAAGGACTCATATTTCAAACTGGCGAGTCGCCAATCATACTTTCAAAAGTCATGTTTTCAAATCGGCAAGCTTGCCGCTCATGATTTCAAAAAAAAATCATATTTCAAAAGATATATTTCAAAACTGGCAATTTGCCAATCATGTTTCAAAAGACATATTTCAAAAGCAGCAATTTGCCAATCATGTTTCAAAAGATATATTTCAAAACTGGCAATTTGCCAATCATGTTTCAAAAGACATATTTCAAAAGTGGCAATTTGTCATTCATGTTTCAAAAGTCATATTTCAAAAGTGACAATTTGCCAGTCAAATTACAAAATAGACGTTTTCAAAATAACGATGCGTCCATCATATTTGAAAATTCATGTTTCAAAACTCAAAATCATGTTTTTCAAACGGGACCTTGGCTCCCACATGCTTAATAAAAAGATCGAGGCATCTACGCCCTCACAAATTTTAAATCGGGCTTCTTCGCCCCTATGTTTTCAAAATGGGCCTTTGTGCCCACATCTTTCAAAATCGGGCTTCCACGCCCTCATGATTTCAAATCGGACTTTTACGTCCTCACATCTTTCAAATCGGGCTCCTCTGCCCTCATGATTTCAAACTGGGCCTTTGTGCCCAGATCTTTCGAAATCGGGCTTCCACGCCCTCATGATTTCAAATCGGACTTTCACATCTTCACAATTTCAAATCGGGCTTCCATGCCTTCATGAGTTCAAACTCATTTTTTTCAAATCGACATTTGCCAACCATTAAAAAAAAGGTTTCTGACCTTATATCTCCAAATAGATTTCCCCTGATTGTTGGCCACTTCAATTCACTGCAGGTCACCAATTCCAACTCCAAGATGATGAAACCAGACCGACGGAGTTTCCCGTAGGTCCTGAAGCTGATGGCGTCAACATAAACGGCGTCACCTGATGATGAAACCAGACCGACGGAGTTTCCCGTAGGTCCTGAAGCTGATGGCGTCAACATAAACGGCGTCACCTGATGATGAAACCAGGCCAACGAAGTCATTCGTGGGTCTTGAAGCTGATGGCGTCAACATAAACGGCGTCACCTGATGATGAAACCAGACCGACGGAGTTTCCCGTAGGTCCTGAAGCTGATGGCGTCAACATAAACGGCGTCACCTGATGATGAAGCCAGGCCAACGAAGTCATTCGTGGGTCTTGAAGCTGATGGCGTCAACATAAACGGCGTCACCTGATGATGAAACCAGACCGACGGAGTTTCCCATAGGTCCTGAAGCTGATGGCGTCAACATAAACGGCGTCACCTGATGATGAAACCAGGCCAACGAAGTCATTCGCGGGTCGTGAAGCTGATGGCGTCAACATAACCGACGTCCCCAGATGATGAAACCAGACCAACAAAGTTATTCGCGGGTCTTGAAGCTGTTGATGTCAACATAACTGGCGTCCGCAGATGATGAAACCAGGCCGACGGAGTTTCCTGTAGGTCTTGAAGCTGATGACGTCGACATAATCGACGTCCCCAGATGATGAAACCAGGCCAGCGAAGTCATTCGTGGGTCTTGAAGCTGATTGCGTCAACATAACCGACGTCCCCAGATGATGAAACCAGGCCGACGGAGTTTCCCGTAGGTCTTGAAGCTGATGGCGTCAACGCAACCGACGTTACCGGAAGATGAAACCAGGCCAACGAAGTCATTCGTGGGTCTTGAAGCTGTCGACGTCAACATAACTGGCGTCTTTAGAATATGAAACCAGACCAACGAAGTCATTCGTGGGTCTTGAAGCTGATGACATCAACATAACTGGAGTCTTTAGAATATGAAACCAGACCAACGAAGTCATTCGTGGGTCTTGAAGCTGATGACATCAACACAACTGGTGTCACCTGAATATGAAACCAGGCCGACGAAGTCATTCGTGGGTCTTGAAGCCGATGGCGTCAACACAATTGACGTCACTTGAATATGAAACCAGGCCAACGAAGTCGTTCGTGGGTCTTGAAGCCGACGTCGCCAATACAACTGACGTCACTTGAAGATAAAACCAGGCCAATGGAGTAGTCCGCAGGTCATGAAGCAGGTGTCAACAACCTTGACACTCGTGTTAAAAAAAATGAATGAAAGGGCTAAAAATAGAGATGCCCGTCGGACCTACTCAGATTGCACCGCTGAGTAGGGGTAAAAAGGACAAGAAAAACCCGGCCACGATGAAAACCCGAAAGGGCGTCATGGGCAAAATTGGGAACCCTGCCACGTGAAAACCCGAAAGGGCGCGTGGGCAAAAGCAAGAAGGGGCTGACTCCGGTGAAAACCCGAAAGGGCGCTTGGGTCAGTAATGTGGTTTAAAAAAAAATGTAAAAAAAAAAGTTGCAAGAAGAGGGAGTTCTATCTCTGCTCCCCCCAAGTGGACCTCCTTTTGTTATGTTTCCTTAAATCTAGAAATGCACTTTCGTGTCAAGCGGTCTTTATCATTTATGCCTCTCTAGAACCCTAGGTTTAGATACCACTACCTTTCCAAAACTACAGATAAAGCTCAACCTTGACTTCTTGCCTTGGCTGACCAATAGATGTTTACCTTTAGAACCCTTGTTGAAGCTAGCACATAGGTTTTTCTGGTTACCATTTTGCAATCAAGCCAAATAACCTCACACCATCTACCAACATCATGGTATGATTGGTGGTCGAGTTATATTCCATTCATGAATCTCTCTTTATAGTATATACATGTATACAAAAAAAGAGCAAAAAAAAGAGGCTTAAAATAGAGGTGCCTCGCTGGACTTGTCTAGGTTTCCCCTGGACAAGGGTAAAAAGAGCTAGAACCCGGCCATGGTGAAAACCCGAAAGGGCGCCATGGGCAAAATTGGGTACCCCGCTACGTGAAAACCCGAAAGGGCACGTAGGCAAAAGCAAGAGGGGGTCGGATTGGGTGAAAACCCGAAAGGGCGCTCAATTCGATAATGTGAAAAATACATGCCAAAGACAAGCAGGCTTCAAGTCTCTAGAAAGGAAATCCTGACAGAAGTGGTACTCGATAATCAAAGCTTATTTTCACGTCAGTGCCAGCCAAAGCTCGCCTTTATGGCAATGCCAGCCAAGGTTCTCCTTCATACCAGTCAAAGCTCACCTTCATGCCAGCGCCATCCGGAGCTCGCCTTCAAGCCATTTCCAGTCGGAGCTCACCTTCATGCCAGTTGAAGTTTATCTTCATGACAGAGTTGGCCGACAATCAGAGAAGCATGTGTCAACAGATGATGCCTCCAAATAGTTTTCAAGCTTCTGGGTGGAGAATGCTGAAGAAATTTGTCGATACCCAGACACGACAAAAGTTAAAAGAGAAAGACAAGAGCACATTAATCTAGCTATGAGCGAAGCGGCATTGATGAGGGCTACAAGATCTCCAAAGCGGCAGTCTAGTTATCACAGTTGGTGTCGACGATGTGGAAGCTGTCTACTTCCTCCCACGAAGACCTTACTGCATGCTTAGATTGTGGCGCATTCAAGGTGACCAGCCAGTTAGAGGGTTCAAAAAAAAGGGAAGCAGCAATGTCACTTACTGGATCTAAAAAGAGCCTCCAGATCATATGGCAAGCCAGCATGTCCCATCGGCTTATACAATAGACCAGCGCAATCCAATCGACAATGGTTTGCTGACTCATGAAGGCCACAAGCTCTCAAGTAACTTGTTAGTTCAATGGTCTTCATTGCCCTATTGGGTTTCTTCGTCGACTCACGAGGCTGTCGACTCTTAGCACCGACAGGAGGGAGGAATGCCGGCTCATAGTGCTACTGACTCGCTAGGCCTGTTGAATCACGATGCCTGCAAAGGGAAGATCTACCGACTCATGAGGCCGCAGAGTCATAGAGCTAGTAAGGAGGATGACTGTCGACTCAAGATGGCTGCCGACTTGCAGGGCCTACCAACTCAGGCCAAATCAAAGCCTCACCGACTCACAAGGCCAGGCCATTGAACAGAGGGTGCTACCGACTCAAGGACTCTACCCACTCAAAATACCACTAAGCGGGGAGTCTGCAGACTTACAGAGCTGCTGATTGATCAGCTTATCAAGTCAGAGCCTGTTTATCACGCAAGCGAGCCCAGAGGCTGCCAACTCGCGTTGACACCAACTGTCTCAAGCTGAGCACAATAATATGAACGCAATAGAAAAAGCCGAGAGACCGTCAGAGCATTGACGAGCCACAAGGCTGTCAGTACGAAGACAAGTCAATGACCGTGTGTGCTGACAAACTGACTCACATCAAATTGAAGATGAGACCCAGTTGACGTCGTGCAGGTTCACCCACGGGCGTCGCTCCTCTCATCCCTCGCTCGCACCACCTCTGGGTGGGGGGCATTTGTGGACAGTAAAAAAATGAAACAAGAAGACCGGTTCATCCCTTAAACTCTCTTCCAGATGGGCAATGTGGCAGAAATGAGGCCCACCAGTGAAGTCCCAAGAGCCCATGAGGTAATAGTCTTATCTCATCTCATAAAGGGGAGGTGAGGATAAACTTTTGTAACACCTCCCAAAAGGCACTTCTAAAAATGGGAAAAAGGTGCCTATGAGCAGGAGGGAGGCAGGAGGTTGGCTGGCCCCTTTTTGGGTGGAAAAAGCCTCTAGAAGCTTGGTGGGTGTGGAAGCACAAAAGGCCAAGAGAAGGTTACGGGAGAGGCCAAGAAAAGGGGCTGGTCTTCCTCTCCACCAAGCAACCTAGCAGGAGGAAGCCAAGGAGGGCCTGCGTTTTCTGGTTTCCAAGAGCCCTTCCCGTGAAGGTTTTCTGCAGAAAAGAGAGAAGAAAAGGTGAGAAGAGAAGAAAAAGAGAGAGAGAGAGAGAGCCCCTCCTCCTCTTTACATGTGTTTCTTTTCTCTTAGCTTGGTCTTGTCCCATCAAGAGAGAAGAGGGGAAAGGGGTGCCCACGTTGGAGTTTTTCCCCCCTTTTTGTTTCTTTCAAGCTTTTGTACCATTTGCTTCTCTCTAAGAATAGAACACTATTTCATATGTTTCTTTTGATGTGATGCATCATTCCTTTGGCATTTAATACATGACATCCCTTCTTCTTGCATACAAATCTCCAAAAGCTTCCTTTTTTCCTTTGGTCAAGAGGCCCCGGGATGTGAAGAGGCCACCCATTATATGGTGTGTCTCCCCATTCCAACTGGTCATATATGGGTTTTTTATGCTCCCCATGCCTCAATAAATGAGGTTATGGGAGCATGGAATCTCATCCCCCATTTAATGCATGTATGGCATGCTAAATCCCCCTTCAATAGGCCACGTTTCTTGTTGTTTTGGGCCTGTAAGAGGGTGTTCTATCCACTGTCCTAACAGCCCCTTAACCGCCCCATGCATGCCCTTTGGTAATAGTCAAGAGAATGAGCAAGTAATGTTCATGTTTTCTTGCCTAAACACCATCTCCAAAAGACCCTTCCAAAGAGATCATTAAACCTGGTTCGCCCCTCTCAATAGACCACCCTCATTGCGGTTTTCAGCCCATTTGATGTGCATTTCAAGTTAGCACCGAATAGTCTCCAAAGAGTCTCATTTTGCTAATCAAGGAGGTTGGGCAAATGATGCCTAAATCTCTTTGTTTAGCCCATCTAGCAATGGGTTGCAATACCATCTCAATATCCAAAATCACCCCGGCCATGAGCAAGGGCGTTCTTGGAGAGAGGCGTTGTCACCCCTTGCACAGGTGACTGGCTGCGCCGATTCAGCCTGGTTCTGGTTCTGGCATTCCTGTAAGACCAGAGCAGAGCTGCGCCGATTCGACGTCCTGGCCATTACGTTGGCCGAAATCACGTGAGCAAAACCATTGCTCTACGTGACACCGGCTGATAAACAGTCAAAAGACATAATATGAGACCCATCCACATCCTCGGATCGGACAATATGATGTTCGTGTCCGGACGGGTGGGTTCGCATGTGATTCATCGTCCCGCGGGTTGTTTGGCCATAGCATTGCCCGAATCTCCGTAGGCATGCCTGGGGGATCGAGGTCATAGGCCGTTGGAGTTACATCGTTCTGCGATGTATATTCTCTCTTTTGGTACCATCTCCACTTGTGGTGGTTGAGTACCGCGCTCTCCCCTTATCGACCACGATAAGGGGAAATGCTGCCGAATTTTCCTCGCGAAGGTTGAGTCGGCGCAAAAATCCCTAAAGAGGTCATTAGCTTCCAATTGAGTTGGCAACGTTATGAACGATCACCGATTCAATGATGTCTATCACTTCAGTGGGGTTGCGCCGATTCAGTTTTGCTGTCCGCCGCGCCGAATCGAGGTTGTCTGCAAGCCGCGCCGAATCAAGCTGTCTGCGAAGCGCGCCGAATCAAATGAACTCCGCCGAGTGAACAGAACTCCATTTCAAATGCCTCAAAAGAACCAAACAATAAACTGAAACCTTTTTATGGTAAAAGAATCACAAGACCAAATTGAACTCCTTTCAAGCAACTAAGAGCAAAAGACTAAATCCAACTCCTTTCTAATTGACAAAGATCACCTTGTGATTTACAAAAGAATGAGGGGTCAAATTAAATTTTTTTTAAGATCAAGGACCATCTCATATTTTGCAAAAGATCAAAGAGCTAATTTGAACCCTTTTCAAGCAAAGAGCAAACGGCCACTTCATGTTTTCCAAAAGAGCAAGAGATCAAATTAAACTTTTTCTCAAGTCATAAAAGATTGCATCACCATGCATAAAAGATTCAGACCAAACCTTTTTTTAAGCAAATGAAAGATTGCCACATGTTTTGCAACAAAAAAGAAATCAAATTGAAATGATTTTCAATAAAAAGACCAAATTGTATTTATTTTTAACAAAAAGTCAAAGAGACCACCCTTTTCAAAATTGTCTTTCTCAAATAGATTTAAAAGGCCGAATTGAACCTTTTTTGTGGTAAAGAGGACCAATAAATAAATAGACAAAGAGATTGGGTAGCGAGTTGAGTGAAAGGTCTAACGGGTTCGATTAGGCGTTCGTCTTGCTACCTAATATTTCAGTTCAATTATGCTTCGCACCCTTTATCGGATGTCCCGCTTTAAGGTCACGAGGCTTTCTAATCTGGCGATTAATCAAGGGTTTTCTCTTTCTAAAAGAGATGTAATTAACGTCGTTGCGCTCAGGCAACGACGGGATTTTGGTCCAGGACCCGACCACTCACTTTCGTTTGACGAAGTCAAACGGCGCGCACAATAGACTTAAAGTCCTTCGACTCACGGAGGCAAACCATTTGGTTGTCACTTCGGTGACTGGCACGCCCGCGCTGCGCGAATTGCCGATTCATCTCACGTCGCCATTGCTCGTGTAGCATTCGACGAGACTTGGATTCGCAATACGTGTATATCCATGAGAACATGAAACAACATGATAAATAGATTTTAAAATTTCCCATTTCCACAGTTATTTATAAAAAATATATATATGAATGGAGTTATATATGAATATTAGAAAATTCCAGTGTTACTTTTCACATATTTCTTTGTTTAGATTATTTGGGAGCCGTATGTTCTGGAAGATTTAGCACGTGTTGCTGCAATTTGTAGAGAGAGTTCAGAACTATGGCGGGTATATGTACCCATGTTTTGTATGGCTGTTATGGAGGTGCATATGCCCGAGAGAGTATGGCGCCAATTTGGTGCTCCTCAAATAATACCACCTGCACCGGAACGATATGATCGTAAAGATGGTCGTGGACATGCGAGGGAAAATTGGCTGTTATATCATGCTAGAAATATTGAAAGGTGGAATGACCGTGTAGACAGTATTAATTGTAGAAGAGGAAGATGAAGGCAACGATGAGACACAACGGCGAATGATTAGAGCTCGAGGGAAACGTGTGCTAACAAAGAAGAAGCGTTGATTTGTTGTGAACATGTTGTAAATATTTTGAGACAATGTAAATATTGAATGGTTAAATATGTACAATTTATTATTATAATGTTATGAATGTTTGTGATTGTGCAAAGATTATGTTTCATGATATTATGAGTTGTATGTGATTGATTTGCATTATATACAATTTATTATTATCATATTATGAATGTTTGTGATTGTACAAAGATTATTTTTCATGATATTATGAGTTACAAGTGAAGTTACAGGTGATTGGTTTACATTGTCAAATTTTGACAATTTCTCTGCTTTTTTTTCCTTCCCAGGACCAAAGACATCTTTTTTTTTTCCTTCCAGCAATGAAGTCGGCCAAGGGCAGGCCGACTTGCAAATCGGCCTGCCCTTGGCCGACTTCATTACTGGGTGGCGTTCCTTTTTTTTGCGTCCTTTTTTTTTATTTCCCAATGTAGAAGTCGGCCAAGGGCAGGCCGACTCACTGGGTGGTGCGCTTCCCTTCTGTTTTTTTTTTTTTTTTTTTTGAATTTTTAAACTCTTAGGAAGTCGGGAAGGCGCCATCCGACTTTTGTAAGTCGGATGGCGCGTTCACGACTGCCATCCGACTTTTGTAAGTCGGATGGCGCGTTCACGACTTCTTATTTTATTATTCTTTTGGGCCAGGCGCCCCGTCACGGGTCGAAACTGTGTTACATTGCTTTTTTTTTTTTTTAAGCTGTTACTTTACTTAAAAAGTTTTCAAACTATGTTATTTTAAAAGAAAACCCCATGTTAAACTACTCTACACGTTATCTCGTCCAGTAACTGGACGTCTTTGAATAACTCTTAATAAAAAGAGTTTACGATCAGTCAAATAAATGGAGACTTACTTTGATAGTCTAGATAGTTTATCGAGAGTATTTTTATCACCAATAAATATTGATAATTCTATCTAATCGTTTTCAAATATAATAAAATTATTACTATTAAAATAAAAAAATTGATAAACTAAAATATCTTATCTATAAATAACTTATCTACGAATAATTTATCATTGTGTTATCAAATTAACCTTACTCATCTTAGTTGTATATATATATATCAGAGGTGACATCTGGCCAGGAATCTTTTACCTATAGTTCTTGAGCTTCTTTATATAGACTCTGCTTAGAAAAAGGAACTTCCGATATGAGATTTGTACCCCCTCTAGAGAGAGATCATGCGTTATACTTTTTACCCTTAATGAGCCGAGGGATTGAGATAGGCCTTGGATCTGGCCCAGGGCCCATCAGTAACTAAGCATTAAGATATCACACCAACATGCGAACTTCACTGTGCTGATGCAAACAGAAACACCTAATGTGGACAAAAGTCTGACTCACCATGATTCATGCAGTATTTCTAGGTTATGGCGACTGACGAGGATCCATCGGGTAGATATATCTAGCATACTACACGTCAAGGAGATGCATGAGATGGTGTTTTTAATTTTCTAACTTTTCGTCAGCATGTTGGTCCCTCTTCCTTTTGATCGTCCACAGTGTGGCGTCCAAGATATTGAAACTTGCACCATTGGATTAAAAATAGTGATCTCCCTGATGCAGGCTTGTGGGCCATTTGATCATAGTTTAGTTCCAGCTACTCAAAGCTATTTCTTCCCAAGAACAGTGTCCAAGGCAGATAATACGACATGAATGATGCAAGCTTTAAAACTGATGATCTTGGTAGCTGAGAAGTCAGTTCCACGGCCATATACAAGTTAACCTCTGGGATTTTAGAACGAAAGAAACAAAAGTTATTGAAGTTGTTCGAAACTTTCTAAATCAATCGGATATAAGAAAAATAAAAGGCATATAATTATATAGTGTGATATTCCTCTTCATTGTTTTGAAGTTTCAAATTTGACAATAATCTACATAATTAACTTCACAAGAAGTCAGCTTTTGGTAAATTGAATTATTCCTTTCTTATACTTTAGTTTTGGAATATCTAACCAACTTAAAATTCCATGATCTAAAATATATATATACCATTCCCGGATCATATATATAGCTAATTAAATGGTCTTCACTCTCTCTCCCTCCCCCCCCCCCCCTCGGCACCCCTTCTCTCCCCCTTCTGGCAGTAATGATAATTTAGACAATGCAATTTTAAATTAGATAAATATTAATCCATAGTTAAAAGTGGAAGGAAGTGATATATGCGATTAACCTTTTTCTAGATCCAAACAACTCATAGTCTTGATTCAAGCCATACATGATAAAAAGTCTAAAGCTGGCTTACAGTATGTTGGAATATGGCTTATATATAATACATGTGACGCCATATTTGAAAAAAATAAGTTATCATTAGAAGACTCGATCATTCGAAGAAAAGACAAGTTAGCATGTCAGATTGAAAGGGACATATATAACACCCCCACATTGTTTCGTCTTGCCTTTGAAAAGGTGAAAGAATTAGTTAATTAATTGAACTCATCCCATCGAAAGATTAAATGATGGAAATTCTATAAATGTAGCATGTCTTGTCCTTCCAGATGAAGCACATGAGTACTGTTAACCAAAATGCCTGATCTGATGCATCTATCAATTAGGACATTAATTTGTGAGAGTTAATTAGTGCTCTTCAGAGGTGGCGAGTGATGAAGGGTCCACCTGCCTGGGCTTAAGAGGGGAAATGAGCTGATCACAGTCCATTTGCTAATCCTGCTACCAAGGAGAACTCTTGCAAAATGATCACAAGCACATGCATGCAGTTACGTCAAGAAATCAAGACCAAAGTTGTTCTAGTCTATTGTAACAGGCCTGTATTAATTGCTGAGGTATTATTTGGTAATATTTGTGAAGTGTAGATTTTACTTTTTCTCTCTTTAATTATCAAACAAGTAAAATAAATTTTAGATTGTGTAAAAATAAATTTTAAGAGAGAGGAAAGAGATATTGAGAAAAATATAATGATAATGTATTAGATTTTGAATTTTAAAAATTAATGTAAAAGAGTTTTTTAAGAGATTTAAGATTTCAAAAAAAATGAAATCTCTAAAAACATTACCAAACAATACTTTAGTGCCTTATCACGATAACTTTGTTGCTAACGCAATCAAACGGAAAGAACATGAACTTTGATATGATCATCATGAGATTACAAGGTAAGGATAGAAGGGGATTTGGGACTCCGGCGATGTGTAGTTCACACTTGATCTGTGTCTCTTCCGATGGGAGTACCCATCTATTTATAGGGCCTTCCACACATCCCCTCCGTCCCAAAAATGTAACCGCCCCAAAGATGTCGATCCGTTTCTGGATCTGGAGGAGAGATTTTCTCTTCCTTTACAACATTTGATGGCCATAACTTCTGTAACGTTTGCAACGTTCTAACATCTCCCACTTGGCCAACAAATCACTATACTCCCACTATCCGTGTGAAGTATAAACATTTATTCCGATACTCTCACTATTTATGAGATGTATCATTATTTTCATTATCCATGAAAATATTCCTTTAGCTCATATATTCTTGAGCCCCATTAAGCCAACATGCTTAATGAAATTTTCCGCCGGAATACCTTTTGTCAAAGGATCGGCAATCATATCACTAGTGGGGACATATGATATTTTTCACTTCCCATTTCTGCACAATATCTCGAATGTAGTGATATTGTATTTCTATATGTTTTCCTCGAGAGCTATTTGCTCCACTATTAATCAAGCTAATCGCTGCCTGATTATCACAATAGATCTCAATTGGTCCTTCTGCCAAATTTAGATCTAAATCTATCAAAAATCGTCTTATCCAGACGGCATGAGTAGTAGCCATGCTGCAAGCTACATACTCAGCTTCCTATGTGTATCTTGCAACATACCCTTGTTTCTTGCTACCCCAAGAAACAGCTGCACCACTAAAGATGAACAAGTGTCCCGACGTGGACTTTCCGTCATCTTTGTCTCCTCCAAAGTCTGCATCTGAATAGCCAAATACCTCAAGCATATCAGCTTGATAAACTAATTTGTGGTGCAAAGTTCCTTTCAAATATTTCATAATCCTTTTAACAGCTTCCCAATGTGTTGGGCCAGGATTAGCTTGATATCGACTTACCAAGCTCATTGGATATGCTAAGTCTGGTCTAGTACTCATCATTGCATACATTAGGCTTCCAACTGCTTCAGCATATGGCACCTTAAGCGGACCTTGTCCCTCTCTAGGACAATGCTCTTTTCCCAACCGTTTTCCATGTACTAACGGTGTAGGTGTCAGATTGCAGTTATGCATTCCGAATCTCTTGAGTACAGACCGCAAATATTTTTCTTGGTTTATACTCAACATTCTAGACTTTCTATCCCTCAGGATTTGTACACCAAGAACATAGGATGCCTCACCCATATCTTTCATCTCAAACTTTCCACTTAGTTCAGATTTGATTTTATTCAACATCTCTATGTCATTTCCGGCGAGCAAAATATCATCCACATACATGGATAATATAGTATATCTGCTGATAGCCCACGAATGCGTCGTTAAACACGTGACTAACAATCTCAAATATCCGGCCTACACTAAAGATTTTAACAGTAGTTAAGTGGTGAGAGCCGAGTCGAATCCACGGGAAACTAGATTTTAGAGTTGAAAACCTTAGGTTTTTATTTAGAAAAATAATGTGGTGATATTTAAACTAAGTTGCATTAAATAAAACTAAACTAATTAAACTAAGTAAATAGAGAGAGAGATAAAGAGTGGATTAGAGATAAAGAGACAAAGATCTGAAATTGTATTTCACTAAACAAAATGATCAATAAAAACTGTTTTATACTAAACCAAATAAAGACTCAACTATCCTAAGAAAATCTGGAAATTAGATAGAGAAAGGAGAGAGAGAACGAAAGAGAGAGACGAAAGAGAGAGAAACAAGAGAGAGAGAGAGAGAGAAAAGAGAGAGCGGAGAGAGAAGAGAGAGGCGAGAGAGAGGAGAGAGAAGAGAAAGAATAGAGACGCGAGAAGAGAGAGAGCGATAGAGGAGAGAGAGGCGGCGCGGCGCGGAGAGAAGAGAGAGAGCGCCGAGAGGGCGTCCTACGTGCATGCAAACGCATGCACGTAGGCGCGTGTGGAGGGCGGCCTGGGCGCTTGGCGAGAGGAGGCAGGGGCGCTGGCGCGGGGCGGCAGGCAGGGCGGCCTGGCTGCTGGCGCGCGCGGGCTGGGGCACTGGGGCGCACGCGGGGCCAGGCGGGGGCGCGCGCGGGCTGGGGCGCTGGGGCGCGCGCGGGCTGGGCGCGGGGCGGCCTGGTAGGCGCGCGCTGCTGCTGCTTGTTGCTTCTGTGCACCAGAAAAGAGAGACCGGGAGCGGAAGAAAAGGGAGGAAGAAGAAGAAGGGGGAGGGTGTGTGCGGAGGAAAGAGAGAGAGAGAGAGAAAAGTGAGGAGGAAAAAGAATACTTGTGAGAGAGAGAGAGGGAAGGTTTATAAAATAGTAGAGAAAGAGAGGAAGGGGGAGAGAAGAAAGGAAGGAGAGATTTTTGGAAAATAGGAGAGGAGAATTTTAAAAATAAGAAAGTGTTTTAAAAAATTAATAGAATCTCTCTTTTATTCTCTCTTGCTCCAATCAAATTTATTGGCCCATTTGACACTTCATTTCTTGGCCCATTAATCCTGCAATCACAACACAACATAGATTTGATCAATTTCCGCACTTGTAATGAAATGATAACAGAACTTATGAAATTATCAATTATTTGTTAATCAAATGGCACGATTATTCATAACAATTATGCAATTATCACACCCCCCAACTTACTCATTGCTAGTCCCTTAGCAATGCACATAAGTAAATAATTGGGACAAACAAGAGTTTAAAACATCATACTTCATGACAAGAAAGTAAGAATGAGAATGCTTGGTCATAAGTGTTTCAAGTTCCAATCGAGAGTGTCAAAGGCAAATATGTCAGTTCATGTCATTAGACAGTTCCTCAAGATACACACAAAGTTTCATGATTTTTTGTATAATGTTTGAGCATTAATAAGAGGATGCATGGGCTTTTTACTTATCACTCAAGGATGGTATCAACTCTACACTCCTTAAATTCGATCATCAAATTACAGGTAGCTTTCACTCTGCCTAATTTTTTTTTTCATGCTCTTTTTTTTATTTTCTTTTCATTTACATGGTGCTGCACTTCCCTTCACCGTTTGATGCGAGCCTCAACTCTTACCTTAGGAGCCACAGGCCCGGTTACTAAGATCAGGGGCATTTTCCATGTTTCTTTTTTTTTTTTTTTCACTACTACACACATTTTCACATTTATTTGTAGGCATGTAGCTTTTTCCTCACGATTGGTCATCAATAGGAATGTAGAATATCAATCAATCAACCTGAATGTTCGGTAAAACTCTCATCATCCATTTGAATAGCTCAAAACAATACTTTACTGTGTTAATGAAATTTCAAATGTATTTTGAGGAAGATGCTAAAAACATAACTAGTTAACTTACCCCTTCAACTCACCACCTTCACAAGAACATACTATGAGTCAAGCTAGAAAATAAAAATTTCTTGCATGAAATATGAAGCATGAAGCACAATGTTAGGGACAAAAATTTGAAATACAATTTGTCTCTCCCCCCAACTTAAATGACATTGTCCTCAATGGCATAAAAATAATGAAAATAGAATAAAGCCAATGTAAGTTAAGAAAGGAGAGATGCAACCTGATGATCACATGCGGGTGGTTGCACACTAGCTTCATCAAAGGATAGTGGCCAGCAAACACCTAAGACACAAAATAAAAACTAAATTAAGAGAAATCAATTTTCCTAAAAATATTGGGTTGCCTCCCAACAAGCGCTAAGTTTAATGTCTTCAGCCAGACACATGGAGGGAACAAGCTCACGTAACACCCCCAATCAATTGACGCCAAATTCTTGCTTTGTAAGGCATCATCGACCATGGTGGGTCAAGTGGTCCAAATGTACCCTGCAGATTAGTAAATAATAGAGAAATTGAGGCATTCAGGATCATATCTTCAATTGAGAAATATTCATTTGTACACTTAAGATCTTTATATGTGTTGAGCACTTCAATTTGGACCTTATTATTTTCATCATTTTCACCCACAACTTTCATTTTCAGATCCTCTTTCATGATGTGGTCAGATTGAGTTGAATGCTCAGAGGATTGCTTGAACTCCACAGGCTGACTTGAGTCAAAAATAGTAGCATGATCAGGAATGAAATGGATATGACTTTCAATACAATGATGCTTAAAAGGTTCAAGTGCAGTTGACCAGTCATCTAGTGGTAGCATGTCTATGATCATGTTGAATTTGCCAAGATCAGGGAGAGGTAGGAGTTCCATGTCTTTCTCGACATCAAGAGAGGCCCAGTCAATGTGGACTTCAGGCAAAATTTCTAATTCTTCTCTTACCCAATAAGAATGATTGATGATTACACCTAGCTCTTTCTCCACACTCACCTCTTCTTTGTCACCCACTTGAAATAATGCCACATCAAACTCGGACCCAACATCTAGATGACATTCTTTTTCCTCTCCCCCCAACTTGAGTTCAACTAACTCATTAGAGCTTTCCTCAAATATGACATTATGGATGGAGTCTTCTTGATGGTCAGTTTCAAGTTGGTCCAAGACCAAGGATTGATTTTTAGTGGCACCCATCTTCTCTTGATTTGACTCATTAATATTATCTCTCATTTTCCAAGTGGGTGTGTCCACAATCATGTTGGACTGAAAAGTTGTGGATGGAATTTGAGAGTCAAATTGTTGGTCACAATCAAGATAATGATGTGCATGATTGTCAATGGGCTGGCATGGTGACTGACTATCTTGCCTCCTTCTGATTTCCATCAGTTGAGTAATCAGGAGGTCAGTTTTGACAAATGATTGCTCCAATTTTTGTTGTTGTTGGGTGAATGTTTGCTCAAAGATTTGTTGGTTATCATGAAATTTTTGCATAAATTGCCCAAATTGATCATCGAAGAGGCCTAATTGCGAGGGAGATGTGTGAGTGGAATATGGATCTGCATGTCCCTCATGATGACTTTTGTCATGAATATCAATTTGGCATTGGGCCCAATGTTGAAAGTTGTGGATAGGTGGACTTTGGGCTTGGGCCAGAATAGGTTGATCTCTAAGTGTTAAATGTGGCATTAATTCTCCAAGTGGTTGGAAGGGTGTGCCTTCAGGAGCATTTGTTAAGCACACCGGTAGATCAATGCCAAAAAAATTTTGATCGAACCATGATATGATTTCAGCACCAAGAAATGGTCCTTGAATTTCCCCTTGTGGATCTTTGTAAAGTAAACTCAATTTCTCAGGAGAGACACCTTGATCAACTTTTGAGTAAGGAGTGGGTGTGGGCAATACTTGAAAGTTTTGGATTTGTTCTTGGGTTGAGGGAGGTGATGAGGTGTAAAATGGGTCAACATAGTTCCTCCACCTTGAATCATACATGTGATCTTTAATTGGGTGACCATGAATCAGATGGGCTTGAGTCCATTTGGAGCCATTGGACTGGTAAATAGAGGTTGATGGATAAAGTGGGTGAGGTTGAGAGTGCATACCATAATGGGCTGATCCAATTTGTCCAAATGATGTGCCCATTTCATAACCATGATTGTCAACCCACATAAATCCACTTTTCTTTTGTTTTTGTTTGTTTGTTTGTTTTTTTTTTTTTTGAAATATCTGATTTTTTTTATTTTCAAATAAGTTAACAAATAATTAATCCTATGACACCTATGGTTCCCTAGAACATAAACATTTGATTTCTCACTAATCAACTGAGGCCTAGCTCAAATCCACTCTCAAGCCCGTTAACTGGCCAGGTAAGAGGTGGGAAAGTGGGAGGTTCCCCCTGCTCTCACAGGGACCTAATTAAGTAACCACTTGTCCACTTAGGCGTTTGCCAATAAACCTCTAGCCTTAGACACCAGTCTCCAAACTTGATAGTGGGCCCAAGTGGGCCTAAGTCTCAAAGCGAACCCTAGGTCAAGTTTCTACTTTCTTTTATTGGGCTTGGGAATGCAAAAGATGCAGGAAGTTGTGGTTTGTGGGCTAAGGAAGGGTGATCAAATCCCCACCTTATCTTGTTAAGGAAACTGCCCTTAAAATATTTTTAGAAATGATATGCACACCACAAAATCAAGAAGGAGTTCTATGCAAGTATGGCAATGCATGATCATGCTTTTAAGAAAGTTGAAATTCTCACCTTGCCTCCCGCAATCTTCGACAAGAAAGAAAACTTTTCAAAAATGAAACTTACCTAAAGATGAAAGTCTAAATGATGCATGTCCTAAAGATGAAAAGTTTCTAATCTTGACATGACATCTTTTATTGGATTCAAGTAATTGATTTTTTTTTATTTTTTTAATGAATTATCTAAACATGACAACTAAAAAAAAGAAACTCAATCAAGAGGGTTTTAAGGGTACTTACCTCCAACGCAATCCCTCGTTCTTTTGGAAAGTAAAACAAATAGAAAGAGTGAGAGAGAGAGAAGGAAACTCACCTCACTTACCATTTTTTCTGATTTTTTGTGCAATTTTCGGATTTATTTTCCAAAACAGCCCCTTTTACTTACAGATCTGCCTTTTAGTGACAGATTTCTGGCAGATTCTCCATTTTTGTAATTTTCAGGATTTTTCACTTTTTATTTGATATCTACAAAAAGAAAAAGAATTGTTAGCATGAATATATACAAAAGACACCAAGATTATCAAAACTAAAAATCTAATTCCCCGGCAACGGCGCCAAAAATTGATAGCCCACGAATGCGTCGTTAAACACGTGACTAACAATCTCAAATATCCGGCCTACACTAAAGATTTTAACAGTAGTTAAGTGGTGAGAGCCGAGTCGAATCCACGGGAAACTAGATTTTAGAGTTGAAAACCTTAGGTTTTTATTTAGAAAAATAATGTGGTGATATTTAAACTAAGTTGCATTAAATAAAACTAAACTAATTAAACTAAGTAAATAGAGAGAGAGATAAAGAGTGGATTAGAGATAAAGAGACAAAGATCTGAAATTGTATTTCACTAAACAAAATGATCAATAAAAACTGTTTTATACTAAACCAAATAAAGACTCAACTATCCTAAGAAAATTTGGAAATTAGATAAAGAAAGGAGAGAGAGAACGAAAGAGAGAGAGAAAAGAGAGAGACGAAAGAGAGAGAAACAAGAGAGAGAGAGAGAGAGAGAAAAGAGAGAGCGGAGAGAGAAGAGAGAGGCGAGAGAGAGGAGAGAGAAGAGAGAAGAGAGAGAATAGAGAGGCGAGAAGAGAGAGAGCGATAGAGGAGAGAGAGGCGGCGCGGCGCGGAGAGAAGAGAGAGAGCGCCGAGAGGGCGTCCTACGTGCATGCAACGTTTGCGCGCGTGGAGGGCGGCCTGGGCGCTTGGCGAGAGGAGGCAGGGGCGCTGGCGCGGGGCGACAGGCAGGGCGGCCTGGCTGCTGGCGCGCGCGGGCTGGGGCATTGGGGCGCGCGCGGGCTGGGCGCGGGGCGGCCTGGCAGGCGCGCGCTGCTGCTGCTTGCTGCTTCTGTGCACCAGAAAAGAGAGACCGGGAGCGGAAGAAAAGGGAGGAAGAAGAAGAAGGGGGAGGGTGTGTGCGGAGGAAAGAGAGAGAGAGAGAGAAAAGTGAGGAGGAAAAAGAATACTTGTGAGAGAGAGAGAGGGAGGGTTTATAAAATAGTAGAGAAAGAGAGGAAGGGGGAGAGAAGAAAGGAATGAGAGATTTTTGGAAAATAGGAGAGGAGAATTTTAAAAATAAGAAAGTGTTTTAAAAAATTAATAGAATCTCTCTTTTATTCTCTCTTGCTCCAATCAAATTTATTAACCCATTTGACACTTCATTTCTTGGCCCATTAATCCTGCAATCACAACACAACATAGATTTGATCAATTTCCGCACTTGTAATGAAATGATAACAGAACTTATGAAATTATCAATTATTTGTCAATCAAATGGCACGATTATTCATAACAATTATGCAATTATCACCTGCTCCCACTTTTCATGACATACACACAGTTGTCCAACTTATTTGCAACAAACCCAAGTTGAATAACTGTCTCGTGGAATTTGAGATACCATTGTCTAAAAGATTGTTTCAAACCATATATTGATTTCTTTAACTTGCATACCCTTTCCTCTTGGCCTTCCTCCTGAAATCCTTCAGGTTGTTGCATATATATATCCTCCTTCAACTCACCGTTGAGGAATGCAGTCTTGACATCCATTTGGAACAACTCCAAGTCAAGATGCGCTACAATGGCCAAGATAATTCTTATAGATGCAAACTTAGCTACTGGAGAATACGTTTCCTGAAAATCTATACCTGCCTTCTGATTATAACCTTTAGCAACTAACCGGGCCTTATATTTATCAATTGACTCATCAACTTTTAGCTTTTTCTTGAATACCCATTTACACCCAATGGTCTTTCTATTCTTAGGCAAATCACATAGTTCCCACACTCCATTACTTTTCATGGAGTTCATTTCTTCCTTCATGGCCTCCAGCTATAAATCAGATTCCTGCGATTTCATCGCATCAATATAATTCACGGGATCTATATGATTTTCCTCATCTATGTCTACTGACAAACATGAAGGCTCACATGAATACAAATAGTAATCATCCATCCATACCGGTGGAGTTCTAGCTCTTTTGTTGCCAACTGCCGGTATATCAGGTTGTGCTTCATTCATAGGAATTTGTTCATTTTCCATTTCTAGTTGAGGTTCCTCCTCAATTCCAGGATCATTCATATGGATATCATTGTAATAATCATCATTTATTACAACCAGAGGTTCTTTCTCATTTTCATGAGATTCCTCTTCCTCTAGATTCTCTAGAAATGTTGCATCCCTATATTCAACGATCCCTCTTTCTTTATGGAAAAATCTATATCCAAACAATTTCTCACAATACCCTATGAATCTGCACTTCAAAGTTTTTGGTTCCAACTTATCTCTAAGTTGACTTGGAATGAGAACATGGGCTATCGACCCCCACTTCCTGAGATAACTCAAATGTGGTTTCTTTCCATTCCATAATTCATAAGATGTACTTTCTACGGACTTAGTGGGAATTCTATTCAAGACATGATTAGCCGTAAGCAATGCCTCTCCCCACAAATTCTTAGGGAGACCCGAATGCGATAGCATACATCTAACCGCATTCATCAGGGTTTTATTCTTTCTTTCTGCCACACCATTCTGTTGCGGCGTATAAGGCATTGTTACATGTCTTTTGATTCCATGTTCTTGACAATACAACTCAAATTCCCTTGAGTTATATTCCCCACCTCTATCAGTCCTTAACACCTTAATATTCCTTCCAAGTTGCCTTTCTACTTCCATTCTATATTTCTTAAAGCAATCTAATGCCTCAGACTTTCTAGAAATTAAGTAGACATATGCAAACTTAGAATAATCATCTATGAAAGTTATGAAATATACCTTGTTGTTATATGTTTTTGTACTTAGAGGGCCACAAATATCCGAGTGAACCAACTCTAACAATTCTTGTGATCTATGCCCTACCGAGAAAGGTTTCTTAGTCATTTTTCCGACTAAACAATGTTCACAAGGTGATAATTCCACCTTAGTTAAACTCGGAAGCAATTCCAATTTTATCATTTGTTCCATTTTAGATTTACTAGGATGTCCCAATCTAAAATGTCATAGATCACATTTTGACAAAACACACAAGGGTACTCAGAAACTTCTATTTCATTTATTTCATTGTCAAGTATAGGGATACAAAACAAATCATGCTCAGGAATAAATTTTCCCATAGCAAGCACTTTCTTTTCTTTCCCTATTGACACTTTTCCATTGTAGAATCTAACTTCTAGGCCTTTCTTCATTAGTGCTGGTACAGAAATGAGATTCCGCCGGATTTTCGGTGCATAGAACACATCCTTGAGGACCATGATGTTATCCCCAAGATCCAGCCTATAAACTCCAACACCTTCCACATCGAGATAGGTATTGTTGCCCATATATATCCTTTGTTCTCCAACATTAAGTTTCTTTAGTGACACCAACCCTTTCTTTGTCTTTGCAATGTGTCGAGTTGCCCCAGAATCGACCCACCATTCATTAGAATCAGTCAGGGCCGCATTGCATTCTATGACGTCGACAAATTCTCTCTTTCCAGTTCCTCCATTTCCCGGGTGATTGCTTCCACCCTTATTCTCTTGCTTATTGGGACAATTGGCCTTAAAGTGACCATATTTCCCACAGTTATAGCAAGCACCAGGAGGAACCTTTTTCCCTTTGTTTTGGAACTTTTTCTTGAATTGTGGCTTCTGTGGTCCATGAGGGCGATTTTGGGCAATGGGCTTCTGGTGTGCAGCATTGGCCTCTTCCAGATTCGTTTCTAGTCCATTTCTCCTGGCCAATATGTCTTGCTCAATTGATAATCTAGCTGGCAAGTCCATGACAGTTAAAGTAGAACCACTCATTCTTAATGTTGTGGCTGCCATGTCAAGAGAAGCTGGCAAACTATTCAATATAGTTGCCACTTGCATCTTTTCCGAAATTTCAGTTCCAGCAGTTGATAGGTCCTTAGCCATGACAATCATTTTATTTACATGCTCAATCACACTATCACCTTCCTGCATCTTACATGTGTTGTAACGATGCAATAGGAGTTTAGTATTCACCTCAGTCTTGGTGTCATACTTCTCCTTGATAGCTTTCCATAGTTCATTGGATGACTTATAAGATTCAAAGAATTTTATCAAGTTATCCTCCATGAACATGAGCATGAAAGTTCTAGCCTTTTTATCATCCGATAACCATTGTTCCCTCTTTTTCTTTTCCACTTCGGTGGACTCATCATTAAGTTCCGAAACATTGGTATCGATGACATGTTCTATATTGTCATGAATAAGGCCATATCTTATTTTCCGGTGCCACATGTCATAATTGGTTCCATTTAACTTGTCAAGTTTTGCCAATTCCATAGCAATGAGCTTACTGGCCATTAGGACTAGACAACTTCTGAGAAATGAAATTGATTTGGTTATTGTTTGCAATACAATCATGAATATTATTGTAAAAATAAATTTAATGTTCATGTTGATTAATTTGAACATATTTTTTGTGTAAGGTTTCACAAATTTGTTCTATCTTATTTATTTTGTGAACAAAAATATATATATACCAAATTTAAACTAAACAATTACAGCAAGAACATTTTGCAAGTAAAATATTCAATGTTTAATTTCCTAGTGTTTTACTATTACAACAAGAACATGACAAAAATTAAAGAATATGCTTTAACTATCCATGCTCATGAAATATGAATATTTACACATATATATATATATATATATATATATATATATATATATTAACAGTATAAAGTTTTAGCAGATTATTAGCAATATTCAGATAAGATGTATCCGTAATATTTTCTGATTTTCAAGTATGGTGGTAAAAGGATAGATATATAATTGTCTTTCAAATATTGGATAAAATAGCAATGTCCACTACTTCATGCAATTATGAGCTTTTGTCTTTTAGCAATCAACCCATTTTAAGGAATCGATGCCCCCTTCTTTCTTTAAAGATTTTGCAGGCTGGTTTTAAACAGTAAATTGTGCAACTCGGCGAGATCTAGCAGGGGTACAAAATAATTTCAAAAATAGGGTTTATATGTTATTCGCATGACAGCTTTACTTTGGCCTCGGGACTGGCAATTCTAAAGTGGGTTTTGACGCTTTGACCCCCTACCTGGTTTTCCAGAGAAGCTCACAGCAGTAGCGAAGACGGACGGGCGCGGCGTGGGAACCGCGGGGCGGCGCCTGGTGCTGGCACGCGGGTGGCCAGGCGCAGACTGTGGACGGCGTAGGAGCGATGGAGATGGCACCCCAGCGATGAGCAGACCGCAGGGTGGCGCGCCGGCGAACAGCTCGACGGTGTGCGGAGGTAACACACGACGACAGCGGTTGTGTTGCGCAGATGGGCGGAGGCAGATGAGGCCGGGTCGGCTCGCAGGTGAGCAGACGCGTATAGCAGCAGCGGCGGTGACGGACGTGGGGAGATCAGCACGGCAGTGGCTGGTGTGCGCGAGCAGCAGCAGTGCAACGGCAGCGGCAACAGTAGTATGCAGACGGCTGAGGTGGATGCGACCGAGGGCGAAACGTTGCCGGGGGCGACCACGGACGACGACAACAGCGCCGGATGAACGGCGTCGAGCACTGTGTAGGAGCGTCGACGAGCCAGCAAGCAACACGGTTCGGTGGCGTGCAGAGTACGGCGGAGCGGCGAACGGGCTTGCGGCAGGGCGACGTGCGTGCTCGCGGCGAGCGATGAGCAGGGGCCGTCGGCACACGAACCAGCAGGGAGAATGCTGCGAGCGCAGACGCAAACGTAGTAGAGCAGCAGAGCACGACGGCGGACGTACGATAGGGATGCGGAGCGGGCAGGCACTTGCGAACTGCAGCGGACTGCAGCGACACGGAGCAGGGGAGCGATAACCCGCTCTGATACCACTGTTGTGACAAGGTAAGGGGAGAAGGGGATTTGGGACTCCGACGATGTGTAGCTCACACTTGTTGTTGTGTCTCTTCCGATGGGAGTACCCATCTATTTATAGGACTTTCCACACATCCCCTCCGTCCCAAAGATGTAACCGCCCCAAAGATGTCGATCCGTTTCTGGATCTGGAGGAGAGATTTTCTCTTCCGTTACAACATTTGATGGCCATAACTTCTGTAACGTTTGCAACGTTCTAACACATCATAAACGAAAAATGTATCCGGCCGGTCTCAAAATGCAATGGTACATCATAAATAGTTTTTGCAACGAACAACACAAAAAGAAAATCTAAGACTGATTTAATCTTATCGAGTAATGTGAGCAATTAGTATTGCATTTTTGTGCTAAAAGGAAAGGTGATCGGACGATCATTGCAATTTTTTTTTTTTGGGTTAAAAGGAAAGGTGATAGGATGATCAAATTTGAAAATAGGTGCTTCATTAATTTTCTTGTATTAAGAACGGATGCTTAGATTAATACATCTTTAACCATTTGCATGCTCAATTCCTTGAGCTTAATTTGCTCTTCTTTTCTTCTTTACATTTTGTTTTCTAATATACTCAGCAACGTACTGATGGGTTTCCATATAGACAATTGGGCTTTGTATTTTGAATCAGGCCCCTCCTGATACTTGGGCTGCAGTTGCCAATTTTGCTATGCCTACCTTCCACAATATTAAACCTAAATTATTTGGCGAAACTTCTCACAGTGTGGTGCCAGTACTATGTGCTGAAGAGTAAACACCTCATGCAAATGCAAATCTTGGGTTTGATGATTTGCTGCAAATTCAAATCCTTTTAGCCTTAATTGAGAGACGGGGGAGAAAAGAACGTCTTAACAGTTAACATGCATGGTGTTGACACTTCAAGTCTAAATAACACAACACTCTCTGATAAATCTTTTAAAGCACTCTACGGTTTCCAAGCAAAAAAAAAAAAAAGAGAGAGGAAATACATCTAATTAAATTATTGAGATGTAGCTACTTTCATGGCTGAAAAGAATTAGAAAATAATGCTCATATTATCTTCGTCCCTCTTCCATCCTCATATACCTAGTTTTAAAGAAGACTCTAAAGATCTTTCCACATTGTATCGATTGCAAATAAATGCGGTTAATATTCGCCAACAAAAAGGAGAATAAAATAATTGTATGTAAGCAAGCAAGTTGGATGATCAGACTAATTATCAAGTATTCCGGTTGTTTTCTTCTTTTTTAATTGGGTAAATTAATTAGGAGTTTCTATCAAATTTTTGACTTATTTATTAGTCCCTAACAGAACTGTAACTCATTACAGTAAGTGTTATCACATGTTGCAGTATACGTTAAATCTTGTTACAGTAAGTACCTCCCTGTTACAGTCAGGGACTTCTAACTAATTTACTTTTTTTAATTTTATTTTTTATTATTCGATACAGATCCAAAAGTTAAATAGTAGAGTATGACTAAATCGCATTAACTAGCGCATTACACATATACATCGTCCGAGCAATCAAAGACATTACCAATAAATACATGTATATATACATTTGACCCATGTGTTATTCTTGACATTATATATGTATGTGTATAAACATATATTACAATGGATGTCATAAGTGTCATCTAAAAATGGAATTCATCTTATTCTAAGCAATAAAAATATTACAAATAAATGTGATAGGCTTTGATTATCGGGCCAACTTCGATAATGACTCATTACCAATCTTTTTTTTTTTGTTATTAGCCCAGTGATCGTCATTGGGAAAGTCCGGCGCCACCTGAGTTCGATCCCGGGTGAAAGCACCCATCTCTTAGAGTTCACTTCTACTTGTCTTGAGTTAGAAAGATTCCAAAGTCTTTTATGAGTACTCCAACTTCACCTCCAAGTACTTCCACCAAAATTCTATTATCCTACATCGTCTTGAAGTCTACTTTATGTAAGGAGTCATTTGACTTTTTGTAGGTCAAATTGCAATTGAAACCAACATCGACTATTTTAATTTCCCTCTTCATCACCAAGCTCCGAGTTCTATCATCTTGGATATTCGAAATCAATCTGCAACGTCTTCAAGACCTACTTTATAAAAATGTAAAAAGATTATATATATATATATATATGTATATATATATATATAAACATAGAGTAGTTTGTTATTATTTTTATCTTTTATTATTTACCGTTGATATGCCAAATCATATGCTTATATTATTATTTTGTTCCGTTGAAATTATATTCTTGGTGGAAAATTCTGTCGAAATTGTTGAAGTTGGTTCATAGATAACGCCCAAACCATAACCTAGCAACCTCCGCGCCAAGAAAATGGCGAGCTCGACCTCCTCCCCTGCTAAAAGAACCAGCAAGCGGGGCAGTGGGAGGTCTGCAAGTGGTGGGCAAGACGACGAGGGGACGACGGAGTACGAGAAACAGAGGCTCTCCAGAATCAGAGAGAACCAGGAGAGGCTGGAAGCTCTTGGCCTGCGTACCCTCGCTTCCGCCCTGCTGGGATCTTCTGCCTCTGGGAAGCAAGGACAAGTCTCGAAGGAAGAGAAGGCGGGTACTTCCAGGAGGCAGAAGAAGAAGGGGCATGGGGGAAACGCGGACGACGAGGATGACGAGTACCGACCGTCCGAGGAAGACCAAGGTGATGGGAATTTTTCCTCCGGTGAGGAGGAAACTGAAGAGGAGGAGGCCTCTTCTCCGGGTGCTCGCCGTCTTCCCAGGGGAAAGGTGGGATTTTTCGTGTCTCCCAGTGCATCTGTTCGATTCAACATCCGCCAATTTCTTTCTGTTGTTTGGCTCTCGTGTGTTTAGTATGAAACCTTTCTGCTTATCGGAGATCGAAATATATGGTGGTAATGACAGAGGACGAGATATTACATCGTATGCCTCCAACAATTGTTGTAAGCGCGTAATTATCAAATGCCAAGGAAAAACAAGTTTTTTTTAGGATTAAAATAATTGTGGAACTGCATATCTATGAATCCGGTGATTAACAAGAACTATTTTAAATTGGTTTGAATGCTTGTTGCAACTTGCGTAAGATACTCTCATCTCTGTAGAAACGGAAAGAATGTGGTGTATAATCTTATCTTTGGAAGGAGGAAGCTCCGAGTGCAAGTGTAAACACCCCCCCCCCCCCCCCCCCCCCACAAAAACCCAATGAAGAAGTATTTTAAGCCTTGTTGCCTTTCTTCTAAGGGAAGCATAAATTTGATTGTCTTTCCCCTCCGAAGGGCATCTCTACCCTTCCCTTATATACTAATCTCAAAGCTTTATTATAGTGGCCTAGTCGTGAATCCTGCAGGAGAAGAGAGCTACCTCATAAGAAAATCCTACCTGGACATGGGGGTGAAAGCATGCCCGTGTGAAGATGCCATGGTGTGTATCTACTACTGCATTGGGTGGTAGGGGAAGTAATCCTGTTACATTAGAAAGTTAGAAAAAGTGATGGGGCTATATATGTAAGATCTGGATCTGTAATACCTTTATGTGGCAGCCAGGAAGTGTCCTCTACCGCCAACATTTTTCATCAACTTGGTGGGGTGAAACTTTTGTCATATAGAAGAATTCCTTGAAGTTTGATATGTTTATCCATCCCTGCAATCTTTTCCTTTTTGAGTTGTAATAGGCCACTTATGTGACATATTTTCAGTAGAAAGTACACATTGTGTCACAGGTTATCCATTTGACCTATGTGGCATTCTTGACATATTGCCAGTTAAGCTTCATGATCAGTTCTGTCGTTAGATTATGATCTGCTCTGCCTGATGCATATTTTTCTCCTTCCATCTAGATTACTGATCTTTTTCTATGTTTTTTTTTAGACATTTTTTATGTAAGCATTGTAAGCTTTCCAATCAATGAGGCAATATGATTTTGCCTTTAAATTTACATTACTTGCTTTGATTGATTCTTCTTAGTTTTTTTAGCTTTCTGTTGTTGATATCTATGTGGTTTCTTCTTTCTCAAAGCATTAAGACTGTTGTTAATTAAGGGACAGAAGAAAGCATCTTCAAATGCAGTGAAAGTTGGGAAAAAGTTGCCTATTCAATCAAATATGGACCAGTTAGGTGACATGGATGATGATGCAGCTTTGCAGCAGGTATCATGGTGATCTTAGGGGAAAGAGACAATCCTTCATTTGTTGTCTTTTCTTGTCTTTGATTTAAGAGCTAGTGGAGCTAATTACTTTTATGTGGTTGAAATAACAAATCATTCAGGCAATTGCTCTTTCCCTTGAAGAACCAATGAAATGTTCAGCTGCAGAATCAAATATGGTTTCTCAAAATTCTAACGACTTTGTGAATACTGAGTGTCATGGAAAAAACAACGTCAACAACATTCAGCAAACACCTGGGAGAGGGAAGAGAAGAAAACCGGTTTGTGCTTACAACCAACCTCTTTTGTAATTCTCTCTTTCTTTTAGTTGTATTAACTAATGGTGTTTTTTTATGGGCAGAATGTTAACAGACCACAGATGAGTGAAGATGAGTTAGTTGCTTATTTCTTCTCAATTGATGGTATTCTTCTTTAAATCTAATGTCTATGGGTTTTCCAAGATTTTCAGATTATTTCTTAGTTCTATGATTGCCTTTCTTCTGCTTTCTTTTATTCACGATCTCTCTACTTCTCTTTTTCTTATTCATTCTTATGGGCAATGTTTTTGCCACTTGGTTTCCAGTTTGAATATATTGTTAATATTCTTTATCTTGGAACTTCTCTAACATCTCTAAAGGCCCATACTGTCTCATTGTCTATTAAATTATGTCCTTTTGGTATGGGCAAAAAGTAGTTTCTCTTCAACTTGCTCTTCATATGTGCTATGTACAAAGCTATGTGGTCAATAGTTGGACTTACTAAAAACACTGCGTGTACATGTGCACTCTGTGCATTTATATGTATTTGTACACACATTATATGCCAAACTTATGGTTTAACCAACCATGATCATCAAGACATTGGATGGGTGGATTTCTTTTTTTCGTATTGACTAATGTTAACACAACCCCGCCTCCAACAATCTTCCGGGTGCCTTGGGAGGGGCTGCACATATGTATATAATGTCCAAATGTTGCTAAACATGGTCTCTGAAAGATGAAATTCCATCTTGCTTTCATTGATGTTGCCCTTCCAGAAATCAGTCCGCATGATTCTGAACCTTCTTTTTGTTAAACCCATCTCCTTCTTAATGCCAAACAATGTTTCAGAATTTACATTCCTTGAATATGGAACATATTCCTTCCTTTTCAGAAATATAGGCCTTATTTCCTTTTTACCCTATCTTAACTTGTGTCTTTTCTATACAGAGTCAGGGAAAGGAAGCATCACACTCCGTGATTTGATGAGGATGGCAGTTGCTCATGATTTTTGTTGGACAGACAAGGAAATAGCTGATATGATTTATTTATTTGATAGCAATAAAGATGGCCAGGTCAGATATCAACCCACATTTCATGCAATTTCTCTATGAGGTCCAGCATGATAAGAATTATTTTCAAGTATATACATTTCTCCTACATAGTATCATAATTCTAGATGGTTTTACATATTCAGAAAGAAAGGAGAAATGAAATTAGCTTTAGATGGGCCAAAGTTTATGCAGATGCCTTTTCTATACCTGTCATTTGATCTTGACATGGAGCTCCCCCTGATACTAATGGTGGCTCACAGGCAGTCACAGACCCATTTGAGAGGACCACATTTTTTTTTTTCAGAAAACAGGAATGCGCCATAACATAGTTCTTAGAAGCAACCTACTCCTTGCAGAGAATTGCATTAGCTCTTTTAAAGCCTACAAGTTCTTGCAGTGAGACTGCCCTTTGAAAACCATCACCCTATATTTTATTCTTTCCTTTGTTCGTCTCTGCAGGATTTTTATCATCTCCTAATGACGACCACAAACTCAGACCTGTAAATATAGATTGAATGTTAAAAGGGCTCGCACATTTCTTCCCCGAAATCTTCTTGCATTTGCTTCAACTGTTACGGTGTTCTACTCATTCTTGACACTTCCCACATCTTACCCTTCTCATTTTATGCAGCTGGGTTTGGAAGATTTCCGGACGATCGCATCCCGGTGCAACATGATACGGGAGTCAGGGAATGGTTAAACTGTCTCTTTGAGATGGCTGAAACCTGGCTTCCAAAGCAATCCGCTTCATGATAACTAGCAGATCCCAGGCAAGCCTTCATTTGGAACTTGCCAGTGCACGTCTCTTCCTTCTCACTGGTGACCGGGCAACCAAGTTCATACACTTCTTTGTACTTGTATCTGGTTGTAGGATCTTTGATGCTTTCTACTTCCCAAGTCTTTTTAACTCATGCCAACTTCCATTTGTGGAGGCAGCAATCTCTTTGCAGGGGGGAGGGGGGGGGGCAGCACTTGGAAACGTTTTATTTTATTTTATTTTTTAAAGAGGAAACTTTTTTCATAATCACTTTTTTGAAAGAGTTTGTGACTGCTATAAGTTTGTCAGAAGGAGAAATAGCAAGAAAAATGTTATTTGAATTGACCTCATCCTTTTAGCATTTTAACTGCAGTTCAGATATGGCTAGATATAGTTGTAACTATTTAGCTATATTTAAGAATAATTTTGGCAATTTGTAGAATTTAGAAGTATATTTCTGCACTTGGGTTCGAGCAAGATTGGTTATTTTAATTAATATCTATATGGTGGACAATTGTACAATCATCATATAAGAAAGTTAATTTTGCAATTCTACCTTAAAACTGAAGCACAAGAACTGATATGGCGGATCCGAATACCTAGAACCCAATACGGATCCGAAGCAGCCAAGCAGGTTCCCCCTTTTCCGCGCCTCCGTATGAGAAGCTCCGCCTCCCTATATAAGTTGCCCGCGTTTGGCTTTTTCCTCGAACATCTGATCGGCGTTTACCGCCGCCGCCACATCCTCCTCCGCGGAAACCCTAGAGAACTTCTCCAATCCCGAGTTTTCTCCCGCTCGCGGAACACAAGCGGAACCCTAGAATCCTCCACCCCCCAGCGGCGGAGATGGGCGGGCATGGCGGGCTGAACATCCTGCCGCAGAAGCGATGGAACGTCTACAACTTCGAGAACCGGGAGAAGGTTCGCAAGGACGAGGAGGCCGCCGCCCGCGAGGAGCAGCTCAAGCGCGAGGACTCCCTCCGCCGCGACGCCGAGTTCCGCCTTGAGCGGCTCCGCCACGCAAGGGGCATCGCCGCTCCCGCCGCCGGTGACGCTCCCGGGTCCGGGGACATCCCGCCGGCGGATTCCCGGCACATCAACCTCTTCGAGGACCTGCAGGATTTCTCCTCCCTCACCGGATCGGGCCGCTCCGAGGCCGGGCGGGAGGAGGAGCGCGGAAACGGGAAGGAGAAGCGCAAGAGAGATGAGGGTTCGAGCAGGGATCAGAAGCGGAAGAGGGAGGAGCGCCCGGCGGCGATTGCGCCGGAGGATGAGAAGTATAGGATGGGTTATGGTGTGGCCGGGAAGGGCGTGAAGGCTCCCTGGTACCTGTCGCGGCCGTCGCTAGCAGAGGCTGCCGAGGAGAGCAGTGATGGGCGCGAGTCCGGTCGTGGGGGCGGGCACGACTCGAAGAAGTCGGTAGGTGGGAAGAAGACGATTGAGGAGCTGAGAGCGGAGAGGTTGGAAAGGGAGAAGAGGGAGAAGGAACGGGAGAGGGCCGTGCTCAAATCTTCGAAGAAGAGATATGTGATGCCCCGAAATGGTTCTGGGTGAAGAAAGGGGAGACCTTGTGGTTATGGCTTATGCTTCTGCTTTGCTTGCAGGCGTTGGTCGGTGGAACACACGGTCCTGTGGAAGGAAATGGAGATGAAAAGTCTTATGTACATGTTTGACATCGAAGAACTTGGCATAAACCTCTCTTAAAGTAAGTGATTATGCTGTCTAGCCTATGAAATGTGTCAATGATGAACTTGTAACATCAATTACATGCTGAAAATTGTAATGTTGATAAGAGCTTCCTATTCAGGAACAAAAAAAAAAACACACCGTTGTGATTGAAGGTTTGAGAACTGAGTGGGGAATCTTTAGGTTGGTATTACCCAGTGCTTGTCAGCAGGTGGCTCTTGGTTTTGTGATAGGGATGTGACTTGTGAGAACATGGTAGCGGCAGAGTGTTGTATGCCTGCTGATGTCTTTAAGCTCTAATAATTGCAAGATTCACCTGGGGACAGGTTGAAGCAGTGTATGAGGCTCTTAGAATCATACTTGTCCAGTTGCACATCGATTGGGTTTCTTTATATGATGTTGTTTGTGGATGGAAGGTTCAGTCTCCAGAGTTGCACATCGATTGGGTTTCTTTAATGATGTTGTTTGTGGATGGAAGGTTCAGTCTCCAGAGGGTTGTTCTGTGAGACTTTTAGATAGAAGCTTTTCACTGTGAAAGAACCAGAGCATGTCGATAATCTGGCTCCATCTTTTTTTTTTTTTTTTTGAAGCGTAAAGGGTGATATTCTTTCATTCATAACCACCTTAAAGAGTCTGTCAATTTGATATTCTGAAGACTGCAAATTCCACAATGTAGCGATTTGAGATAACCTGCCAACAGGGTACTTGGAAGATCGTACTTTAAAGACACTTGCATAAGTGAACAGTGTGCTTGCACCACTCTAGGTGGTTGATCTCTTTTCACTGCATCTAGTGTTTTCATGCACCTTGCCTTCCAAAATCCAAAGTTGGCCATGTTAGCAGCTATTTGAAATCGGTGAGAACCAGCCACTTTGTGCGTAGTACCTTCCTTCGTCTGTGCTCTAATGAGCCCATCCGGTTTCCCTGGGAGATTGCCAATCCGCAGGATGAGATAACTCTGTTGTTATGCATGGTTGTTCTTGACTGACATGGGCCATTGCTAATCCTTGGAATCTTGGATGTTAACTTAATACCGTTTGTTGAGTCGCTGTCAAGCAATTTGTACCGTCAGAGTTATACCTTTTCTAGGCTGTTGTTGAACGTTATAGTTGTAGATGGATGCTCTGGATTCTATCAAATCTTTGACCAACCGGGAGGACTGCCCTGAAGGAAACTTTTTTTCTTTTTTCTTTTTTCTTTTTAAGTTGGAATGGTCTGCCGGCGTGGCAATTTTTTGTCGCCCCTTTCAAATACCCAGGATCAAATCCCCATTCTCTTGACAGCCTTTGACTAACTATCCCATGCCCGCTTCCTGCTATCCAAATTGCCGCGGCATTCTCCTCGATATCCAAATTGCATGGCTCTGATCATGTTTTCCTGGAGGAGTCTTTTTCCTTCAGAAGGATTCTCTGGTGTTTTGTCCAACTTCTCATCATCTTCTGAAGGTGTCTTTACGTGAATAAGTGTAGTAAAGTTGCATTTATTTGGAAGTTATCATTAAATTCACGTCATTTAATGTCATTATCTGTTCGAAATCCAAGAGATACACATACAAACCGTGCTCCCATCTCAGTAGTGCCTAAAACGGGTACCTTCTCTCTTAAGGAGGGTGTCATATATTTGAGGGATATTTTGCAAAGATCATTCATTCTGTTGGGCTGAGATAACATTAAGGAATTAACAGGCAAGATATTCCAAGCATCTGTAGCATAGTTGGAATCGAGCAGCTGCTTTTGTTTCCTTGCTGAGCGGGTCGTCCTGGGAGAATTAACATCTAAACGATCGCTGCAAATGTCAATAGAATTACTAATGCCCATTGTTATTGGCTACCAAAACACACATGCCCGTCAACCAGGTCGGTCATAGAATTTGGGAGAAAAACTGCTACAATGGACTTTGGATAATAGGCATGCGAAGAATTTTTGGATGGACCCTGCGAAGAAGACAGACAGCGCGATGTAGATCATGTAGTTCCAATTGAGTTCTATGTTGTTGTTCGGGCCGTCTTAAGATCATATAATTAGTTACTCAAATGCTCGTTTGTGAAGACAATTACAACAAGCTAGACAATTACATGCCGTCAGCAGATGACTTCAACGCTACAAACGCTAGCAGAAGGTGATCAATAAGAAAATGAACCATGTCAATATCTTCTGTTTCTATGAAGATGGTCGAAGAGGATCTCAACGTTGTCACTTCTTCAGAAAGTAACCTAAGAGGATTCCTAACACCGCAATGAGTACCACAACCATGAGTGAGAAACCACCAGCACGTTGCCTACTCACTTCTCGCCTCAAGAGGTCCTGCACAGGGTAGAGGACAAGGTAAGTACTCTTGAAAAGAGAGAATGCTGCCATTTCGATCACATGTACTGTGCAACCATCTCTCTGGTATGTGAGATTGGAATCTAATTGAACATAAATTATTTAACCTTAATGCCTGCTAAAACTTGAGTGTAACCGGTCAAGTATTTAGTCACATAAGCACGACAACCATAAACTTGAAAGAACACAAATGAACACACACCATATAACCGAGAAGTAGATCCAAACACAAACTAAGGATACACAGACGAACACATTATATATAGCAGAGAAGTACATCTATACACAAACTAAGGATACTCGAATAATAAAGCAGAAGAATCAGTTGTTTGGGAGCAGTAATAATTCAGATAGGTAATTAGGCAGAGTCAAAACACCTTTCATCTTTTCCCAAGTAACGATCTCGTGGTTTGTAAAATCTCCCACGACAGCACTTCCACCGTTACATGGATGTTATTTTTTGTTACTCAAGTAAACTTCTTATCCAAGTGTACATTTCCTTCACTTTGGATACGGCAATACAGTGATGGCCAGGCCCAGAACACGAGGAAAGTGTAGATGAGATAGCCAGATAGAACCCATCAGGATTTGCCATAGATGAAATGGACAGGGTAAGCTAATTTGATTAGAAAAAGCAAGATAGAATTAGATCCTTCTGAACTTGCACCAATTCAATCAAACCATAGACTGGAATTTCAACTTAGCTGTGAGACATCGAAGTAGGAATTCACAATTGGACCATTTCAAGGAAAAATTCCAAACTTAGGGCAAATTATGGTATTCACAGAACTGCCTAAATTCACCAAAAACAAGAGAAAATGTATAGGATGTCACTGTGCGTGCTTCATTTGTGAATTATGGCAATACTCACCTTGTCTCTGTCTCACCTGTTCCTTCATCCATCTTCCCACTCATTTTAGCAGCCAGAAGCTAGAGTGGCTTCCAATGAAGGATCATATACATTTTCATGGCCAGTATGTCAGGCACAGTTCAGTAATAGTTCCACAGTTAGCTGCAATAATTTGACACTTGAGGGTGGCTCAAGGGAGCAACAGACTCTAACTTAAATCGTCAATTCCTTTCGGACTAGGTGAGTCATTTTGTCAGCAATAGCAATTAGGCCGTTAGTCCCATCCTGGTATTCATGTGTCACTCTCTGTCCATACTCAATTGGGACATCTCCACCCACTAATTTGAGTGTTGGCACTTTCATTGCATAATAACAATGCTGGTTCACCCATTGGGTTTCTGTTCTTTAGCCTCACAGTCATGCCTGCTTGACATGTGACTCCAGTCACTCCACCCAAATTCATCATTTTGGTTCCCATTTTTTTCCCCTTTTTTTCCCCTACTCAGGCTGGGGTGAGGATGGAAGAATACGAAGAACCAAGGTATTCACAAGGGAAAAAAATGATCTACTGGGCCACAGATAGATCATCCCTCAAACACACCCCCGCCTCATTTCTTCTTCTGTCTTCTCATCCGGTGAAACCCATTGACTACCCCTGTAATTCAGAGTTCGCAAGGAGTCGAATCACTAGGTGACAAAAATGGAACCATAAAAAGCCTACAATGCATGATGAGTTTCCTGTCCTTGCACGTTATAAGAGAGATTAAAACCTTCTTGATATGTACTTACACCCTGAGACATGCATATACAAGATTTCTGTGGAGGTTGCATACATAACTTTTACATAAGAGTCGGATCATACAAAAGACCCTGAACTAATTAAAATATCAGACCTAAACCTACTTTCTCGACTCAATCTTATGTAATTTACAGGTAGTTGTAATTTTTCCTGAATATCGTTTCTCAGGTTGTTGCAACAGCCATTAGTTCTATATCAGGCATTCATGCGCCATTCTCTGCTTATATTAGTTCACAACCCCTCTTCCCATAATTTAGGTAGTTTTATGTCAATGGCTTGCAATGAAAATCCTGATTCTCAAGGGTTGGTTCAAGACATCGGTACTAGATAAGGATGATTTTTCAGTTCCTAAAGTCTCAAAAATCTATAATACTACGATAAAGTGAGTAACCTAAAAATTTTCATTCAGGTAAAAGTTTCTTTAATTAACATGTCATGAATACCATCCTTAAGGGGGAAAAGATGTCATGGTTGTAACGTCATTTCTACTAAGAACAACAAGGGAGGAACAAAGGGACACATCATATTTCATTTAAAGTTATTCCTAGACCTTGATCTCGAATGAGACCAGGTCCAGCTTAGCAAAGTCCAAGCCTGATGCTTCTTGTTGCCAGGCCAGGCCAATTCTTTGTGAACCAAGCCTATTTAAACTAGGTTGGACTGACCGGGCCATTAGGACCTAGATATTCAAGCAACATAAAGCAATAAAAAATGGATGCCTATGAGTCAACTTTAGAAGGCTTAAATACAATGACAACATGAAGAAGAACTTTAAGCATGTTTTCCCAAATATTGAAATGAAAAACAGATCACAACTAAATAGAAAGATAATATAAACAAAAGTTAAAATGAATTCATCAATTCTCACCAGCTCCTGTCGAAGTTTATTATTCTGTTGGAGAATAGAATTCTTCTCATCAGTCAACTTTGAAATAAGAGCAGTTGCCTGGAAAAGCATATTGAACATATTTTTTCATTCAGACAATAAGAATGTTCAAAATGTTTTTGGCTTTTCAGTACATTCTGATCATTGATAACCATCTAAAATGAAATACCAAAACCAGCATCATAAAAATAAAAAAAAAACAAACAAACAATCCTTGCAACTATATGTCCACTTTGAGTACATATTTAGCTGTGCCAATGCAGAGATCTATGCCTGCCACATTTAAGTTGAAATCTTATTCGAAAATAGTGGAAAAGTTTTTGCATAGCTTTTTGATAAAATGAGCATCAACAAACATAATGATTAAGTCTTCTGATCTCATCATCACTTTAAAGTAATGAAACACTAACTGGCATGCAGCAACTTTCACGTTAACTATGACTACATCATGATATTTCCTAAATAATGCATAGGTTAAAATGACTAAACACATAAAACAAAGAAAACAGACAGACACAGCAGGAAAGATACAAGATTGATTCTATCCAGACAATATGCTCTCGCAGCATGCCACCACCACCATCCCGCTCCCTTCAGGACTCACTGCCTCTGTTCTAAAGCAATAACAAAGATGAGACAACCTGACTTTCTACCAAGGCCTTTTGTCTTTCGCAAGATAAAGGCAGTTGCTGAATTCCTCTCCATCACATGATTAAATTTCCAGTAGAACAGTGCCCCAACGAAACAAACAACTATGGACTTCGGCTTCATTTTTCTGGAAGGTACATTTATCTTGATGTTACTTGACATTTTGAGATCCGTTGGCCCCACAAACAAGGAGTTGAAAATCTATATATTATCCCTTTCACTCATCAAACCCAGATTTCATGAGTGACTAAATATTTTTCTATTTAAACAGGATAATAATTCTTTCAGACTTTTTTCTAGAAATTTCTAGAACCTTTCTAAATATATATTTTTTTACACATAAACTTGGCATGAAAAGGTAGCATAAGTGAAACTAAAAAGTGAAAATTGAACTAGAGAATAGCTCTTCCAATACCAAATTTTCTTCCAAAACTTCACCAGTTGATTTGTTGGTTAGAGACCCAGTACCCTTATTCAGTATCGTCGGAATGTTACTTGGTATAATGCTGGGTACATAATTTTCTTGTCAAAGATGAGGGAATTCAATAAGATAAAATGCCACAAACCCAGATGTTGAAAACCCATTTGAATCCAAGATTGTCCATTCGCATCTCCATAGAGGGACAAACCAACATACTCCTGCAGAACCTCTTAGCAAACCCTTTGACCCCCTATTGTTAGATGCAGCACAGCCAGTTCTTGTGGTTGAGAGGTTGAACAAATTAAATAGTTTTTCCCAACTATGTAGATGATGCCCATGAAGAATGATCTTGCAAAATTTGGCTTAAAAGCTGTTTGATGTGATAGAATGAACAATTAAATATGACTCTCAGTATGTCCTGGTGATATTGGATTCAATATTAACACACACACACACACACACACAGAGAAGACAGAAAAAAAAGTGAGAAATGATCACCTCTCCTCTTTCTTTGCACAAACAAAATTCAATGAGATGATTATGGCAGAGTCCACTAATCCAGAGGTTGAAAATCCTTTTGCACACAAGATTGGCCATTGGAGTGTCCAGATACAAGCATGGTAAATTTAGTAATGTAATGGTGAGAAAGGATTATGTAAGTAAAAAAACAGCCGTAAGTGAGAGGACCAAGAATCAATGACAATAACTGGGAAAACACAATAGTTGAAGAGACACAATGTAGCAAAACAGGAGGAGGAGGAGAAGTAATTGGGGAAAAAAATAAGGCAGAGCAACGCTGTTGAGGTAGCTTCCATGGATACCTCCTAAGGAATTTTGTATGATTAAAATCCAAATATACAAATTAGCATGTGTCTCCTTGATACATGAAGTAAACATGCATATCAAATTGCAGAACCCAAGATGACAAGACCTGGACGGTGCCTTGCCCAATAAAAACTTCTTATTCGCCACCAGAATTTGGTAATAAAATGAACACGAAAGGAGATATAGGCTACTGTGAGAACCATAATCCCTTGGTTTTTAAAGGTAAAGTTCCATCAGAAGATCAAAAGAATATCATGCAGAAATATCCATTCAAGTTCAACCATAAAAATATCAAAGAATATTGCCAATTATTTATGTGAGCCCCAAAAAAGGAGAAAAAAGTTACCTCTGATGGCCTTTCTTGTGACTCGGAATATGGTCTCGAAGCCTGTGTCAACTTGCTGAGTCATTTTACCAACTTCATTTTCGTGTCGCCAGAAAATTATATTAAAATGAGATACTCACAGCAAACAATTCTGAGGCACTTATGGCCCCATTTTCAGAAAGCGAAGGCCTAGGTGAAGAGCCTTCCTCTGACCCCTCAGGGACAGGCGATGGTGGCTGAGGTGGTGACACATAAAGCACCCTCAATCTGCACTCCTCCACAGTCTTTCCATATTCCTTCGAGAACTACAGATTAACCATTTTATTGTTTCCATAGTTAAAAGACAACGATAATGCAAAGCATATAGTAAGAGGATGAAAAAAAAAATACCATCTCCCCGGTGATGTCCTTGACCGTAGAACCTGGATTCACCATGACACTCTGAACAAGGAACTTGTCCTTGCACTGCATATCTGTGGGAGCTTCCTTTTGGGTTTGCATCGTCACTGACCGATCACCAAAAGGCATGAGCCCAAACAAGCAATTCAAGTCACTAACAAAGATGTGAATCGTGTGATCAAATGTGCGCAAAAGTTCTGCATGCCGCATGCGTTTATCCATCCGCCATACCGATTATGTCGCATGTGGATCGAGGTAGCACAACTCCCGTGTTCGGCCGCACACAGTACTTCTTCGGATTCGTCGTCTTAACCTAACAAAGCAAATTAAAAAAAAAAACTGTTCAGAATAGCGTGATAAATTCCGGACAAAAAATATTCCCCCAACCAGGGTTCTCTGATCAACGCGACTCAGATTTTTCTAGAAGGAACACAAAGGAAAAAAAGGGAACCGAAGCGGGAAAGGAGCTCAAAATCACCTTGAAGGCAACATAGTCATCCGTCTTGTTGGACAACTGAAGCGAACACGAGATCTGCTTCTTCAGCTCAACTGCTCGCGCAGGCCAGACAAAATGCGCAGGACATCAAACCCCAAACCCTACGGAAAACTCGCGGATCGAAAGAGAAAAGCAGAGAGAGATCTCACAAGGGAATTTAAGCTCTGATGGTTCGATTCCGAGGAGATCTGTGGAACCCATCTGGCTCTCCCGCACAGGGCACGGCGGTCGAGCGGGGAAGCAGTGACGACGATCGTGGCGGAGGAGAAGGAGAGGCGGAGATTCCCGTCCGCCGGAGCGGTCACCACGAAAGATGGGCGAAGAGAACGCACGGAAATGGAAGGGTGGGGGGAGGTGTCGATCGAAGCCTGTTGCCTTTTTTTTTTATAATCTTTTTCCCCCCAAACACTTTTTTCTGGAATCTCATCTCATGGAGTTTATTTTGAAATTTGCAAGTCTTGAAATATATATATATATATTAGTTGAACAACTAATGCACGGTAAATATTTATAAATATATTAATAAATTAAAAATATTTATTTATAAAAATATATAATTATATTCTGAATAATTATGTTATATATAAACATAATATGAATATGAAGATAAACGAAACAATTAAATCATAATATTTATCATGAATTATCAATCATTTTCTAATTGAGAGAATAGAGATATAAATATTACTTACAAAAATATATATTTTATAATGATATATTAAAGTGAATGATGAATATCATTTATGAAGATATATAACTGAGTATAAAGAATCTAAAACTACATTACCTAACATGTTTTAATGTGATGATAATAACATTTTAGTCACACATAGTTACATATAATTCTCAGGTTATCTCAACATTCCACCCAAATATTCCCCATCCAAATCGAGATGTGGAAGATGATATCATTTTATTAGTACCCGATATTGCAATATGTAGGGGTCTATATATAAGCAAAATCCTTGGCCATGTTATAATATATATAATTAAATATTTTACACTTAAAAAGAGAAAAACAACATATGATCCTACTCTTAGTGATGGGAATTATTTTCAGTTCAAACCCAACTGGCTGAAGTAAAAAGAACTTACATTGAGGCACTCCTTCACCGTATGATAGTTGATTTTGATTTGAATGCAATCTCATCATGTGCATTAATTTCACATAGTTATATAATGTTCCCCATGTGTATACCTATTTTTATCGAAATCTTTATCATATTCTTACCCCTTCTACATACAAAAATGAGTAATAATATTTGATAATCAAAAATGGGTAATAATATGTGGAAGCATCATTAAATTATCCCATCTATGTATTACTAAAGTCATAAAACACATTACATAATTGATAATGAAAAAGGAGCAATATGCATTACTAAAGTCATAAAACATAGTTAAAATATATCTGATGCATGAATCATTAATAATCTTAATAACAAAATGAATTACAATTTTATAAATCAAAATTTGTATAGTCTCTCATGTATCAATCTTTTTAGTCAAACATATGATTGTACAAAACCTTCAACATATGGTTGGACAAAACATCTTTTGTGAATGAAATATATAAATAATATCATAAGCATATATTTTAGGTTAGATTTAAATTATTATCTAAGACCATATAAATTTGCAAAAACACAAAATATATTTAAAATCGTGACCTAATGGAGTGAACCCCGATTATCTGAAATTTTTAATTTAAAAAAATGAGATTTTATTCTTATGTTAATCTGATCAATATAAACTAAAAACACATGCACAAATCTTAGATTAGTTTTAAATTATTATCTAAGCTATGACCATAAAAAATTGGAAGAACACAAAATATATATGAAAGTACGACCTAATGATAGAGATTATCTAAAAATTTTATTTTATTTTATTTTATTTTGTTAATTCAAACAATTATACAAACATTTAAAGAGTTTTTTAAATAGATGTTTTCTTTAATTATAAATATATAACTTAAAATATTATAAATATATAAATCAAAATACATTAATTAGAATCAACAACTCATGAATTGCACGGGTCGTATGATCGGCGAGCGGCGGATCGTCGGTCGGATCCCCGTATCAACACATATCAGTATGTGTAATTTTTTTATATTTGTAAAAAAATTATAAATCAAAACAACTAATCTTACACAATCAGATCTTAAAAAAATTAAAACTAATAAAAAATAAAAAGAATCTAAATGAATAGTAATTACTGTAGTGCAACAGTGCGGTTACTGTTGTGCTACAGTAACCCGCTACGCAAAAGAAAAAGAAAAAAAAATAAAACACAGAGAAAAAAAGATGAAACACAGAGACGACGTAAGGAAGAAAACTTTTGAGTTATTTTACAGTGGGGAGCGGGGGGAAGAAAACGGTCTGCATATATGTCGAAACATGGGAGAAAAAGATAGGAGAGAAGAAGTTGGAACATGAATTTTTTGGGCGGGAAAACAGTTAATGTGGTGGTGCCATGTGGCTGCCCCAAAACTGAGAATTATTGTAGTAGTATAGATATAAATGTTAAATTCTTATTCAGACGAACTGCCCTAGATAAGAGGTCTAAGGGATCCATAGGACCATAACTCCAGAGAGTGTGGATCTCTTAAATCTTATATCTGAAGATGACAAAATTAGTGCGACTTTGCCGTCCGTCTAGATGGACAAGAGATATTTCTTATATCTAAATAGAGGTATGTTCTCTTGTTTAAGTTAACACTCATGATTTCACTCTCTATTCTTCCTTTCGAGTATATTTTTTATTTAAGTATTTAACTGTTCTAATTATAGAAAGGTTAAAGCATTTAACGTGGTAACTTTGTATATTATAACATTCTATAATATAATATTCAAATGTGACAAGATATTAGTATACTGCCATGCTAACCTCGAAATATCTTATTTGTAACATTTTAAGGAAACCGAATGTGTTACACAATTAAGGTACTGCAAAATCGGATTTTTTTTAATAATTCATAAGTATAAAAGTAATAATATAAATAAGAAAGATAAAAGGAAATGTTGTCGCGGGATTCTTAATGTATCCGAAAGTCGCCTTCCCAAACGGAAACGAGAGGAAACCGCGAAATCCATCCAGCTGGGCGCGCGTAGCCGGGCTAAACGGGGCGCGGCGGAGCTCTGGAACTGAAAGGGAGGAGTCCAAAGAGGAGAGAGGAGGAGGGAGTGGTGTCGGCCGAGCGAGATGGTGGTGGTGGATCTGGGGGAGTTCGCGGAGGAGGGCTTCGATCCGAAGAGATGGATCAACGCGTCGTTGGAGGCGCGCCACCCCCAGGACCCCCTCGACCGCTACATCTCCGATCTGGAGGAGAGCCTCCGCTCCTCCGCCGAGAACATCGCCGACACCCTCGAGAAGGAGAGCGCCGACGCCCTCCGCCGCGTCCCCCTCGCCGTCCGCGACGTCCTCCGCCTCCGCGACGAGGCACAGGCCCTGCGATCCGTCGTCTCATCCATCCTCCTCAAGCTCAAGAAGGTTCGGTCTCTCCCCTCCTACCTCTGTCCTTCTTTCCCATCGCCTCCCGCTATATCCGGGCTTTTCTGTGCTGTTTCTGCGTTAAGAGGTGGGCAATTTAGACATGCTTTCGTGGAGTTTATGATGCCGTAGAATTGTCTGCAGAAATGATCACAGTGGTTTAGTTTGCACTGAGCATCACGAACTCAGACTGTAACGTGTATAACTACACTTCCTAGCTCAATTACAGAGATCGGTTGTATTTGGATCTAAATGTGGCCTAAATGTGGGCTGCTGGCAGGCCGGGGAGACATCATCTGAATCAGTGGCAGCCTTGTCTAGAATCGACGCAGTCAAGCGACGGATGGAAGCAGCCTATGAGACGTTGCAGGTATAGCCTACCTCATTCTGTTCCAATCTCGTTGACTGCAAACAAATGGAAACTTCCTGTACCTCGAAGTATTTACTTCGTGCTGTTTTGATCACCTTGTTGCTACAAAGGATGCTGCTGGGTTGACCCAACTAAGTGCGACCGTGGAAGACGTCTTTGCAAGTGGAGATCTTCCTCGGGTTGCAGAAACTCTTGCAAACATGAGACACTGCCTATCTGCAGTTGGCGAGGCATGTGGCCTTTGTTTTGCTTCCTTTACAGTTTACTATTTGAAAGAATTTAACTAAGTTGATAATTTGTTTCATTTCAGGTGGCAGAGTTTGCTAATGTGAGAAAGCGGCTTGAAGTGTTAGAGGATAGGTTAGAAGATATGGTCCAGCCTCGCCTTTCAGATGCCCTATCAAATAGAAAGGTTGTGCCCATGCCTTCCGTTAGTTCTGGATTCAGTTGATACCTGCAGCTGGCGGCATTTACCTGAATGATATGCATTTAATGGGTCTTTTGAGAATTTAATACTCCATGATTGTTAACTTAACGTGAACATTTAGGTTGATGCCGTGCAAGATCTACAACGAATTCTTATTCGCATTGGGAGATACAAGTCTCTTGAGCAACATTATACTCGAATGAATATAAAGCCCATCAGAAAGATTTGGGAAGAATTTGACTCTAGGCAGCAAGCTAATAAACTTGAAAATGACAAGAATGACATGGAGCATCTGGTCGGTGGTACATCTACTGTACAACTTTTCAATTTTTCTAGCTGGTTACCAAATTTCTATGATGAAGTCCTTCTTTATCTGGAGCAGGAATGGAAGTGGTTAGTATATTCCACATCACATGCTATATGTCATTTCATGTTTTTCATGAGAACCTACAATCAGCTGCTGCTCTTTCTCATAATATTGCCAATAAATGTCCTCACACATAGTATCCATCTTGTTTTTCCTTGAAATTTGACTCGAAGCACAGGCAAATCTGTTTCTATTTGAAAATTTAATTATCTTTTACTTACTGCCTTCTCTTGATCATGTTTATTTTGGATCTGGAGGTGTAAACATCCTTGGTTCTTTTGACAAGAGTACATGCTATCAAAAACCTTGCTAACTCTGCCTGAACTGACATGACCTCAATGAAACTACCAGTGACTGCTCTGATACTGGAAAAAAGTTGACACTATAAGAAGTCTCTTAAAAGTCGCATCTCAATGTGCTGGAGAATGTAGACTTGCTTGTTCCAGTTAATGCCAGAACTGCTTGTGAAAAGTTGCATATGGGAGAATGCTCTTGCATAGTCAATGCAGAGGCTGCTGTATGACCTGAATGAACAAACAAATTATTACTGGGGGGTAAGCCTAGGTCCAATGGATATACATCCAATATGAGGTGTGAGGTTGACAGAAATATGTTGAATTCAAGAAATCTGACCTCGTGCATTTGTAGGGCCTTAGGCAGCACTAACTTCTTGGGCTGACAATGGAGGTCAGTTCCAATGAAGGATATTTTCTTTTTAACTAGACCTAGTCTGTAAGTGGCGTCAAGCTGCACATCTTAACACCTCAGCTAATTCATTAATGGGACCTCAGAGAATGTTATTCTCCAAGATTTTGAAAGAAAGGCAATATCCTATCTAGAGTTTTTTCTTTTCCCTCCTTGTAGTTGTGTATTGTGCACTTGACTGTCATTCATGCAGTAGAGGCTCGAATTGGATGTCTGTCTAGTCAAGCAGTCATAATGGACCCCCCATGGTATCCCTCTCATACGTATGTTATTTTACCACCAAATCTACTGCATGCCAGTGAAAATAAAGAGACCATAGGCGCCTCAGATTTGATTTGATGGGGTTTCATCATGTAGATCATCTCAGCATGCCTTCAGCTGGAGTTTGGTACTTGGAAAAGAGACTCAGACTTCAATTTCATGACTTATACCATTCATGCAAACTCCCACACATACAGACCAGCCAGATGGCTGGAGAGCAGGCATCTGTCCAACTATCTCCCATCTTTCTACCTACAGTCCTTTGTATATTTCTTTTTTTGAAAAGTGAATGGTACCACAGTTGTCTAAATTAAAAAGAAGTGAGAATATACAAGAATAGGCTATACAAAAGGGCAAAATGCACAACCACCTATACTTCACCAAACACTCCCACCACCAGCCCCACACTACCCCCCCAACAACACAAAAAGAGAAGAGTCAAGGTGACTCACATACTCACATTACAAAGCTCGATTGCCCACTCCTTAACTCTATTACAAATTACACCAAAAAGACATTCAGCATCCCTGGCAGCCCTACGAAACATACGATTGTTTCTCTCTATCCAAAGCACCCGCAACGTAGCATGGAGAATGAGCCACCAAATTGTATTATCACCCTTGATCGGCCACCTTCTCCTCCACTTGAGCAGGAAGGAATGCACATCATCAACAGGAGGAATATGTCCACTAGTGGTAGCTGCCACGGCCTCCCAAACCACCCAAGCATAAGGACAACCCACAAACAAATGATCCATTGTTTCCTCTTCCACCCCACAAAGCACACACATGGACAGGAGCTCTGGAAAGAAGCGGAGGAGTATATCCCTGGTCGGAAGACGGCCAAGGGAGATTCTCCAGATGAGAACTTTTACCTTTAGCGGGGTTCGAGGCCTCCAAACCTGAAAATGGAGTCATGACGCAGCCCACCATCTGAGATAACGTGATAAGCTGATTTCACCGAATAAAAACCTCCCTTGTCCCACCTCCATACCCATCTGTCTGAAGCATCGGAGAGGGAAAAGGAGGACAACCGAGCAAGCAACTCCTCCAGCTGAAGGATCTCAATCTGCCGTATACTCCTCCTAAATGTAGGACCCTATTTGTCCACTCAAGTGCTTATCACCATAATTTCCTTTTCCATTTTTTGTGCCACTTATGATGGTGGTTCTCCATCCCTCTTCATGCTTCAGCTGACAGCTTAATCAGCACTAAACTTGTTTATTATGAAAGAACTCAAGCCATGGATAAACCTACATCAGCTTCATACTCCATGGTTATAACTTACAACATGACTATTCAGTTATAAAAGGATGGGCAATGATTCCATTTCTGGAGGGACAATATTCTGGATTAATATATTCCCAAGTTCAGGGTCGATATCATAACTGCAAGTCGATGCCTGTTCTAGACTCCAACTTTGTGTCTGATATTGGTTAAAACTGTGAAATGCCAAAATGTGAAACTTATTACACAAGTTTTCAGGCAAAGTTCAAGCACATGTTGCAACCCTCATGATTACCCCAGTATTTTAAGTTCTTGCAAATGACTGTTAAAAGTATGTATCTAGAGACCATAAGCTGATGTGGACAACCCATTGACTATTTGCACATGATAAATGATGCTTCATCTACATGCTTATCTGCATTGGGTCCTTCAAATTGTGCATTGCTTCACATCATTTACTTCATTACCTTTTGCATTTTTAATTTTTTGGTGTCTGATTTCTCTGGTTCTTTTCCTATTGGTTCATCCTGAAAGACAGGCCTTGATGCTTATGATGCTTATATGTCATGAGTTAAAGAGACAATTAATAAATTTACATTAGTATTTTGATTCCCTCATATTCGCCATGATAATAATGTGAAAGGTTGCAGGTGCATGGTCACTTTCCCTGACGATTATAAAGCTCTTGTTCCAAAGCTGCTGATTGAGGCAATGTCTGCATTGGGTGCAAGTTTCATATCTCGCATTAACATGGCGACTGGAGATGTCATTCCTGAAACAAGGATGCTGCATAAAGGTTAATCAACTTTAAATTCTAGTGAAATTTGGGGGTGACTTTTTATATCTTGATACATATAGTTATCTGATCTTATTTCGTGTTTTGCTTGTCATTCGAGGTTCCAACTAGCTATTTTTCATCAGATGAGGTGTTCTCAAGCTATACATTTCTCTTTAATTTCAGGCATAATGGATATCCTATCTGGGGACATGCCAAAGGGTACCAAGGTTCAAACTAAGCATCTCGAGGCACTGATTGAACTGCACAATATGACCAGTGCTTTTGCAAGAAATGTTCAGCATTTATTTTCAGAATCTGATCTTCAGCTGTTGTTGAGTACATTGAAGGCCATTTATTCTCCTTATGAATCATTTAAGCAGAGGTGAAGTTTTAATGAAACAAGTCTATTTTTTCAAGTTTTACTGCCTATCAGTTAAAACAGAGCATGAGTATCCACTCTTTTCTGGCAGATATGGACAAGCAGAACGTGTTATTCTCTCATCTGAGATTTCTGGAATAGATCTTCGTGGTGCTGTTGCACGTGGTGTTGGTGCACAAGGAATTGAACTTAGTGAAACAGTTAGGAGAATGGAGGAATCAGTCACGCAAGTTATCGTGCTTCTTGAAGCAGCTGTTGAGAGATGCATCAGTTTCACTGGTGGGTCTGAGGCAGATGAACTTGTTGTGGCCCTTGACGAAGTTATGTTGCAGTACATCTCTACGTTGCAGGAGACACTTAAATCGTTGAGGTCTGTTTGTGGAGTAGAGACTGATTTACATAGTGATGTTGGTCCGAGGAAAGATGGGCTGGGTAAAAGAGATGGAGCACGGCTGGTGGATATGGTGTCTGAAGAGGAGGAGTGGTCCATTGTGCAAGCAGCATTGCAGATTCTTACGGTTGCTGATTGCCTAACTAGTAGATCATCAGTCTTTGAAGCTTCCTTACGAGCTACTCTTGCAAGGATCAGCACTACTTTGTCTTTGTCATCAATTGGCTCGAGTTTAGGACCTCATGCAGCTGGTAATGATGGGAATATGGATGTATCTCTGGCAGGTAGAGCAGCCCTAGATGCATCAGTTTTGCGGCTCACAGATATGCCTGAGAAAGCTAAAAAGCTTTTCAATCTCTTAGAACAGGTATTGTCCTTGAATTTCTTTATGGCAGTTATTTTAGGCATATGTCATGATCATAAAATAAAGGTTAACCTGAAATATCCATCCTCCCTATCCAAAAGTTGGGTAAGATCTGGATATCTCTTATCATGTTTATTTTGGGTAAAGAAAACATGTTTCCCAACTCTAGAACTTGGTATTTCATCCTTGTGAACTATTTGAAGTCTAACTGATTGTTGCCTAGTGAAAACATAAACTTCAGAAACCCAAGGCCTAAAGTTTCCCTTTCCGCAATCCCTAGTCTGCTAGACTCCCTCATCCCTCATTTAAGGAAGAGAACCTCTGCTGATGCACTTCCACTATGTGCAGCCAACCTATAATCCAGGCTGCTTATTTTCCCATCTGCTGGGTTGTTCATGCATATGGCACTTGTGCAGTATGCACGATGTTGTATGTCATGTGTACACAAGATTGCACTTATGCACTATGTTCGCACGTTATACTAAATTGTATGCCGTGCACATGCACAATAGGAAATCTATAATTTTATCAGTTTTGGTCTTTTGAGCTGTACAAAATCCTATACATGTGTTTCAAAATTGTGTGGAACTCCATTTTTGTCCAATAATATGACATTTAACAGATTTTGATAATTTCTTTGGTAACGTGATAAAGGGGTTTATCCCCTTTTTATCACCAATGTTATGCCCACAAACAGTTTGATAATATGTTTAGTTTATCCCTTGAGTGATAAAAGTTATCCAGGATAAAAAGATGATAAAGAGGGTGATAACTACCTCTCCCATGTCGGGGTGATAAAAGTTATCCCTAGGGATAACTCATTAAATATTATTACTGTACTCTTGAAATTCGTGTGTGTGCATTTATACACAGACAAATGGTGTCAAATTAGGGATAGAGGGGTGATAACTATATACACTATGTCACATCACATCACATTAAAAGTTATCCCCTACATAATTATTCCTCATTTAAACTATCTCAAACCAAAAAAGCCCCTAAATGCGAATAACTTATACCTGATTTACTTATCCCCGGTCTTTTTATCTCATTATCAAAGAGGCCTAAGGCTCTTTAAGAGCAAAAGGCAGATTTCCCTCCTTTTTTTTAGGATAAGTCTGGATAAGGTTAGGGATAGAGCTATTATGTAGTCCTGCATAGTAAGTTTTTTCATACTAGCTATGATGTTTGGTCATACCCCCTCCTGGCAGAATGCTTCCAAGTTCCAGCCCACAAGCATCTAAATGCTCTCCTCATATATACATGCATTCCTGAATCCCAAAACATCTTCTAATTGGAAAAGAATGTTCTATAATTTTCTGAAAGAAATTTCTTATAAGCACAAAATGGGGGACACAGATTGATTGGTAAGGATTTCACTTAAAGTAAACTGTTATCAACCATGTTGCATGTGCACTGCACGCTGCAGTCAACTATTTCTATTGATTTCTTACCTGATTTTTATCTTACACTTCCGACAGTCAAAGGATCCACGGTTTCATGCACTTCCATTAGCGTCACAGAGGGTAGCAGCATTTGCGGACACAGTTAATGAGCTCGTCTATGATGTCCTTATCTCAAAAGTAAGGCAGCGTCTAAATGATGTTGCTCGGTTACCAATCTGGGCTTCTGTGGAGGAGCAGAGTGCACATCCTCTGCCAACGTTTAGTGCGTATCCACAGGCTTATGTAACAAGTATTGGTGAATATCTCCTCACTTTACCTCAACAACTGGAACCACTGGCAGAAGGCATCTCTAGCGGTGAGCCTGGTGCTGAGGAAGCTCAGCTCTTTGCAACTGAATGGATGTTTAAGGTAATAATTTGCCTTACCTTGCTCTTCTGGGTTGCAACAGCTAACTGTATCACCTTTTCATGTCAGAACCTCCTTTTATATATGATCATGCCATGAAAATCTTCAAAGGATCACCGATGTTTGATTTTGAGAACTACCAAGTTTTTGGCAAACATAATCGTTAGAAACAAAAGATGTGTATCTTGCAGATTGTTAGGATCGCGTAAATTGTGGGCTATAATTTCATAGTTTAATTATATCACTGTGGTCAGCGATTCACATGTATGCCCCTGTCATCTTTCTTTTCTGCCTTATCACAGGTAGCAGAGGGTGCAACTGCCCTCTACATGGAGCAGCTTCGCGGAATCCAGTATATAACAGATCACGGTGCGCAACAGCTTTCAGCTGATATCGAGTACCTAAGCAACGTCTTGTCTGCTCTGTCGATGCCCATCCCTCCGTTCCTCGCCACCTTCCACACCTGCGTTTCCACACCAAGAGACCAGCTTCCAGAGCAGATAAAGTCCGATGGAGGTAGCCAACTCGATCTCCCCACAGCCCACCTGGTGTGCAGGATCAGGCGTATCGCACTAGATCATTAACTTACCTGTTGTTTTACCCTTTTTTTTGTTTTTTCGGATTATTTATCAAGAGATGATTCTTAATAGAAGTATACGAGGCGTTTCAAGGGAAATGCTAGGTTACAGGGTCTTCATGTTATTATATGTGTATCGCAATTTATTGTGTTTAGCTCCGTTTTTTTTTCTTTTGACAATGACTACGTTCTTTAGTTCGATGTTCAAGTGATGGAGGTGGGATTATTTCGAATCATGGTCAGTCGCTCGAACAACCTTATGTCAAAAGAATCCAACAATTTTGTCCTGCCACGCTATACGACAGCATCTCTAGCTCTTCTGCAAAACATTTTTGTATTTATGAGCATTTTCTGCAAAAACATCTTTTAGAAATATTGCCTCAAAATCTTGCGGTATAAAAACGTTGAAATGCATAATCACAATCATTTGAGAGCATTCAGAGCTATTTGTCATTTTATGAAACGCAAAGTACACGTATGTACTAGATTATAGCAGTACGAACATAAAGATATCTATTAGCTAATACGAACTATGTATCTTGAAAAAAATTATGATTTCACCATTAATTTATCGTAGCCCTGAATTATTTCATCATTTACGATACAATACAAGCTCGTTTCACCATTTTACAACTGACACAGCAACAGTACTACTCATGGTATGACGATAATTTATTTCAATGGAACACGGGCCTTTAAGTCATCCATCCATTCCTGGGTTTCTATGGAATTTTTATACCTGTTCATGAGTTCGAGAAACATACCCTGCAAACCATGCGACTCTCATCAGCTGTATACCAAGAATCAGTACCCACCAAGAAACCAGGCCGCGAATGCTGTCCACTGCCCATGCCGGTGCACCGATCTCAGTTCCCAACCTCAGTCCTCTCATCAGCTGCAGCACTCGGTATCCCTCGTAAACAACGGGCGTTACCAGCCACACTGGCGATTTCCAGTGCCATGTTAGCATCTCTGTTAGCATCTGTGCAGCCAGAAGTAAAAGGTATGGCCCCAGCAAAACAGTAAACGGGATGAAGGGCAGATGAGGCTGGAGAAAGCCTCTGTAAGAGGCCAAAATCATCGCCAGAGGAACAACAAAGCCAATTACACTTGCACACATGTTCCAGAACATGTATGCGACGGGAACTTGGGAGCTGATATTAGGAGATGTCTTTGGTCTTGCACAAGCATCGGCCATGAGAAGAAATAAGGTCGCACCCATGTTAAAGATGCAATCAAGTCCCACTAATGCAAGAATTCCTGCTACATTGGCGCCGAGAAATACAGAAGATAATGGAAGCCATAGTGTAGGTATCATGCCTGTAAGAAGCAGTAGCGAGGGACCGAGAAGCCACATTGGCCATTTAAGAGGCTGATGCTGTGTGGGTGGCAGGCTTTTCGTGTCTATGACATCTTCTACATTCTCTAGGATGGGAACTTCATCTGCGTCCTGGCTTTTGAGAGTTTCAAAAACATTTTTTCCCATAATGATGCTAGCTCCTTCGCCAGCAAGGTCATCAGTGGGAGAGGTCTCCCAAGGGTACAGTTTACTGCAATGCAAATGTAGAGTTTTAAAACGAGCATGATAGAACTGATATCCAACTTTCTGCCTGGGAACTTGTGAAAATGCTTCCCCAGGGAATCTACGCCGAGAAATTCTATTCTTTGCTATGACTGGTGGAAACGAAGATAAAGAAGTGGCTGCCATTCTAATGACTTCAGGCACGCAGAAGAACAGGGTGGGCTTCCAGTGTCTTTCCCTGGAATTGGATGACAGTAGTAAAGCGTCAGCAAACCAAATAAGTTGTATTGTAGGAATGTCAACGGGATCGGTTTTATATGGAATTGCAAGAGATACATTCCATGCATCACATCGTCAGTCATCAAGGCCTCATACTAGAATTACTGATTGGACTAAATGCTTGAAGAGGCGAAGATGAGTGAATATCATGTTGTAATGAAAATAGGAAAGCAGTTAAACCAGAAAATAGCCACAAACAATCATATACGTGCGACGCTAAATAGACTTGTACTTTCAACAGTTTAAAATCAAGCGTCCCACCATAAGCTTACAGATAGACTAAATGGATAACAGTACAAATTGTTCCAGACAAGGAGGTCTTGTTGCCTTTGATGGGCTTACTACCTTCATAGCTAAATATCAGTTACCAATTTAACAGAGGTTAGGCCCATTTGATTGGGTTGTATCAATCCGTCAGTGAGAAATCTAATGACAGCTTCTGGCAGAAGCAGAAATGGATGGAAATGATGAACTGAACTTTGAATGAGTCACATATCTTATATGTCAATATCTCAAGAACAAAGAAAAGAACCTTCCAACACATGGTTGATCTTTTATTCAATGGTTGATCTTTTATTCAGTGGCATGTCCAGTTGCACGGTAGAAACAGACTACTTGTCCTAAATGTCAGGCTTCTTCAGATATCATATCATAAAACCCCCATCAATGTCCAAGCATGGAGAGAGTGTGATTCAACACATTTCTGAATTATCTGTGCATACAGATATCTTCCCTTTCTTTTCAAACAGAATCTCTAACTATTGAAAGTATTTGTCAATAAAGGTGAGCATGCACATGAACCCATTGATAAAGCAAGCATTTCATTCAGGACAAGTAACAGTTCATTCATGTTGTATTTGGCCTCACTGATATGGCAGGCTTCGCAGCAGAGTATTCTCTTTACCAGCATCGTATGTACATAGTGTTCTGGGTTCCTAGATATTGAAGTTTCTTTGACCATTTCTTTTTTGTTGATTGCTTGTTTTAATTTATTATTAGCATATGGCCTAAGCAGGCATAGAGTTATCCTCTACTTTTCATAGGTTTCTTAAGTGTAGTTCAAATCGGTTGAATGATTAAATATATCAGAGACAAATGTCTTGCATGAAATGGGTAAAAGAAGTTGGATCATGACCTATGACGTGCAAGCATTTCTGAGTTTGACTTGTGATGAGTTGTACCGACTTCTTCTAGCCAAACAGATCTGGCAAAGACTCTTAGAACACAAACCCCCAGTTTGATGGGGAATGCAATTATCCTAGGATAACGTAGAAAAACAGTCTGTCTCAGATAGGATTTTACTTTCATAACCAGAGGGCTACTTGGGAGCTAGATTTATTCCTGGAGTCCCAAGGAATGTGAATACAGGTTTTAACCAGGTTCAACCCCAATCTAACCCAATTATGTCATAGTTATCAAGGCGGGTGTCTAGGTGCCAAGGCAGTTTTGGAACCACAAGGCACTTGAGCACCTTTCTCACATGCACAAGGGCGAGCTAGATGGGCACCTATTAGATCATCTTGTTAACTATTAGTGGAACGGCTTTACCTTGGGTAGACAAGATTCATTTTGATCAATTGAAACGACCAGAGTCCAATCCATTTGTCTAGTAGTAGAAGCAGACTATGAGTAGTGTATGCTCCATTCCAAGCAATTTTCTAAGGCATTGTTGGTTATAAGTGTGTGATGCACCACCATTTCTAAAATCAATTCAAGCCACAATAATTTGTCAGAGGTGCAGAAGAGTAACTGCACACTGTTCCCACAGTTGTCTTACATTCTCATTGATCAAGGGGGAAATCATGAAGGTAAAACAGACTTTTGTCAGAGAAATGCTAAGATGCGGGAACAAAAACATCACAGGCAGCTGTTAAATAGTTGATCAAGCCCAGACATGTGCAGTGAGCCCACAAATGTTGAACCCCAACTTCATCATCTAGAGTTTCATCCCTCAAGAGATCTTCATCGAAGGCCTAATACTGCCTGAATTTCCTTAACCTTTCCTTAATCGAATGCCGGCTCGATCAATCATAACGAACTTTGATATAAACAATGCATCAATTACCTCCTAGGCACAAATTATTCATCCAATCGAGACACCCCTACCATTCCTCAGAACCCTCTCACCCCCGACCCAACCTACCCAACTGGGGCGTCCAAAGGAATCTAAAGCTCTCCTAGAAATTTCCACTACACTGACTGAACCACTAAGCGATGATCCATGCAGAGATCAACGGAACTAGAGGGGAATCGTACCGTAACCCAGAAAATGCAAGAATAACATCATCTTTTCCATAATTAGTAGATAGACTGAAACATTCATGCCCTCAAACAGAGAGAAATTTCTGGAAAAAAAAAAACAGATCCTTTCTCCGTCTTCTTACCTCAGAGACGACCCGCGCTTGACCTCCGCGGGGCCGAATTGGGCGGAGGGAGGGGGCAGATCGAGCGCCCGCAAGCTTCCGTGTCTTTTCCCTGCGAGCTCACCTTCTCACTGCTCTCCGGGAGCGCGCAAGTAAACCGTTTGATCAAGATCAAACGGTTGTTACTGCCCTCCTCAGATGTGACGTCCCACAAGTAAAATTTTATTTAGATTTTGGAGGCAATTTTAAGGGTGGGTTATTTCGGAGGCCTTGTAAAATTGGGTGGAGACGCTGGAGCCACCTGGTGAAACTAAACTAAAGAAATCTGCCTTCGGGAAGGGAAAAAAATAAGAGAAATTCCAAATTAAAACAAAGATCAATAAAATTTGAAGAATCTGTCATTGATTTTATATTACCACCGGTTCTTTATTAAAATTTTGTACACCTTTTGAGTCTCTATTTTTTCAACATTTTAATATACTATTAAATACATGCATATACTCATGTGGAAATGGAAAATTTTAATTTTATCCTAAATTATTTATTATTTATCATGTTCTCATATGTGTACTCACGTATTACAAATTCAAATCCTGTTTAGTACTAAGCAAGTCACTATAACGAAAGATGAACTAGTAACCGCGGAGCGCAGGTGTGTCAGTCACCGAAGTGACAACATGTTCTACCTCCGAGAGTCGAAGGACTTTGAGTCTATTCGCACGTCGTTTGACTTCGTCAAACGAAAGTGGAGATCGGGTCGAGACCAAGATCCTGCCGTTGCCTAAGTACAACGACGTTAATTACATCCCTCTAAGAGGAAAAACACTTGATTAATCGTCAGAATAAAGAATCTCGTGACTTTTAACGGAAACATCCGATAAAAAATATGCGTAAAAATGTAAATTTAATTACGCCTAGTGTAGGACGATCGAAAAGTAACATTCGACGCATTTTTTTAATGTTATTTCAGAATTTCCAACGAGATTGAGTTGGTTTTCAACATTATTTGATTTGGTTTGTTTTCTTTTGATCTTTTGCATTCTATCATGTTCTATCTTTGTTGGGACTATCCCTTTTTTTTGTTGTTCTTTTGATTTAATTTAATGCTTTATTATTTGATTTGAGGTGAGGTTCCTTATTTGATTTCAGATTTCTCTTTATTTAAATTTGTCTCTTTTTAGTTCATTTGAGTTTAAAATTTATTTGAATTTTGTCCTCAGAATTATTTGGTTTGATTTTTTTTATTTAAACTTGTTTATTCGATTTTTCTTGACTTTGGATTTATTTTGGAGTCACCTTTTGTTGTGCTTATCTTTGATTTAAAATTGTTAATGTCTCTTCATTATTTGATTTAAAAATCTTCTTTCAAAATCATCATGCTGCATTTTTTTTGAATTTGGCTTGAAGTTGTGGCGATTTAATTTATTTTTAGATGATTTGATTGATTTAATTCTCCTTATGAATTGTTGTTTGTCCTTCTTCGTTTTTTTTATTAATCAACGCTCTATTAGTCTCATTCCCCTTTTATACTCATTTTTTTTATTAAATGGAAGGTGGTAGGCGCAAGTGGGTTTATGTGGGTTTAAATAATGGGATTTTATGTATGCAGTAATGCAGGAGTTCCCTTTTTTTAAACAGCGGTGGGTACACAAAAGGGGGGCAGAACGGATGGCGGAACGGTGGGGGTTTTGTGCATGTGGAAACGGATGGGTTTGGTAGAACGGTGGTGTTTGTGGATGGAAAGAGTGGTGTGCTGAACGGTGGAGGTAGTGGATGAGAGGCTAAACGGTGGCAGTGGTGAAATGAGTAAACCGATGTATGGGCAAAGGGAGGAGCTGAACGGTGGCCATGCTTGGCAATTCCCCACTTCTTTTTTATTCCATCAATGATTTGTTCAATAATTTGGATGATTTTTTTTACCATTTTCTTTTATTATCTCTGCTCCATTTACTATTTATTTTTGCTGCTAGCTTTTCTTTTAATTATTGTCATCATCATGTTTGTTGTTGTTCTTTTCTCTTTGTTATGTTAATGTCTGTCAATTATTGTTATTATTATCTATTTATCATTGCTATTATAATTTCTGTAATCTGTCTCATCTATATACTCTCGTGTCGGACACGTTGATCGTAGTTGTACGGCACGCCAATATTCATTTATCTCGTCTGCATAAATATAACATAAGCCGATAAAAATTATAGCTGAAGAAATGAATTTTTTCATTGGCGGAAATCCAATCACATGATATAGCCTGACATGGTGGTAACCACCCCTGCCCACCATATGTTGGGGTGACACCTTAGTATGCCCACCTATCAACCTGAGGTGGAGCACACAGGACGATGTTCGCCGTACGGTGGTGACACAATGTTTGCCAATGGTACCGGGCCACAACACAAGTTGCCCGGTGACCATATCAGCACAAATATATTCGAAAGTCATCGAGAAAAAATTTGGCAGCACCTCCCCTTTAGTTTGCATGTGGGGGGGGGGGGGGGGGGGGGTTGCGCGATATCTGTCCACCACGATGGAGATGGTGCCAACAACGATGTTGATGCTAAGAGCAACACCATAGCACATGACACCGATTTTCCGGACGTACCCAGGAGGAGACCATTATGTGCCAAGACCGAACGACGTCACATCGGGACGATATATTACTTTCTATTTGACCCCTTTCTTAGCATATGTTCACGGATCGGTAGCTATAGTGACCACCGAATCCCATATATACATCAAGAAAAAGGGTAAAGGGGCTGAAACGATGGGTTTCCAATAGAGACAGACCTGAACGGCGGCCCCCAAGTCAGGTACAGTTCTGAACGGCGGCTCCCGTATCAGGCACAGTCCTGAACGGCGGCCCCCAAAGCAGGCTTTACTTTAAACGGAGGCCTCAAACAGAAAGTCACAAGATTCCATTTGACGGAAATCCCTGAACAGTGGCCTCATAAAACTAACAGGCGGTTCGATTTGAAGAAGGGGAGGGTAAACGGTGGCTTTGCATAGGCACTACACAGGGCCACCATTTAAACCCCAGCCGAAATGAAACAGTAAAAGATGAAGGCTTAAACGGCGGCCTCCAAGGTGAAGGAGGTGAGTGGATCAACAGTGGAGAAGGAGGTTGGACGGTGGCACTGCACAGGCACTGTGCAGGGCCACCGTTCAAGGCTTCAACATCCACCAGGGGAGGAAACAACCTGGCATCTCTTTGCGCAAAACTATTGCTCTACAAAAACATTTTTGGGGCTGCGAAATCAGCATTTTGGATGAGAGGAACAGTGTTAGACGCACCCGTTGGACAGCAGACCCTTCTCATATGAGGGAAATGAGGGGGTCGGTGGAAAGCTACAAACAAAATAACTTAAGCGATGGGGAACCAGATAACGGTTGAGCTGCTTTAATCCCAACACATAAGGCACGGGTATCAGATTACCCAACCCGAAAACGTCTAGGATTTTGATTGTGATATAAAGACGATATATAGATAAACAATGGGGGGGGGGGGGGGAATATGTCTGGCTACCAACGGGATCGCTTGGATTTAGTTGAAATGTGGTTCCCTATGAGATTTTCTCACTAAATATTAACAGGAAGTGCAAATAAGAAGAATAGTAGTGATCAATCCACAACGTGAAAACCCAAAAAAAGAAAAGAGAAAGAAATGGCATCTACCACCTCTCTTGCTACTCAAAACCGATGAAGTAAAGCGGCCAAGAGCTGCACAAATCGTTATAGACAGAGGAATTGGGGAATCAAACATAAACATGCAAAAGGGAGAGATTATCTATTGCTTCCACGTAGGCACCAAGGTCCCTTACATCCCTTCTCAAGCTGTAAACCCCATTAGAGGCTCATTCTTGAGAGTCGAGTTTCATCATAGCACATGGAAGGGTAGAAAATTCTTAGGGGAAAGAAGGTAGAAAAAAATAATAAAAAAAAGGAACGGATGATCTACTACCTCCTACTTTGCCCTCACCTTCTCTCACTCTCTCACCGAGCACAGTGCACACACACACTCCCAGAGAATCCAGCACCGGACCTCCTCTTCCTTTCCCTCTGGTGCTTTCTTCTTCCCCAAGGGAGAGCTGCCACCGCCTGGGAATCTCCTTTCTTTTCTTCTGTTATTGCTCCTCTTTTTGCTAGTTGCGATCCGGTCTCTTTTGCATGGGAAAAGGAGCTTTTAAGGGGCGCCTTTTGAGGGCTGAGGTGGCAAGGGCCACCCCTCAAAGCAGCCCGAGCTCTTCTTGAATGGATTTACCTTGGATGTCATTTGTCTGCTGCTTTCACAGATTATTTGTTATTGGGCTGCTGACCCATCTATGGCCCAGTGGTCACAAAAGAGGTGCAAACAACTCCTGGAAATTGTATGCTCATGCATATCTTTAAATTTTGGATATCTCCAATATACCTCATATTTAATATACACAACTTTGAAAACTACCATATTTTCATGTATATTGCTCAAAATTTGATCTCATTAAATATAACTCCTATTTACATATTAAAACATTGTCCTTGAAAAAGTTTTTTAAAAAAATTACAATTCAAATTGTGAGACGTGAGCGGCAGGATTCGAACCTGCGCGGGCAAAGCCCACATGATTTCTAGTCATGCCCGATAACCACTCCGGCACGCTCACAACGTCTGGTTTAGATTATCTTTATAAGTATCATAATTAAATGTAGACCCCCTAATGATTGGAAGCTGCTGTGTCGCACAGTCCAAAAGCACACACGTTTTCGGCACACGGCCAGGGCCGGACGGTGTCTTAACTAGCCGGTGGCTGGCTTCCACCACCCGTTCAACTTTAGTTTCTCCATTTATCATCTATCTTTTGTGGGCCTTAATGGGTGGGTGTGGGCCGTCTCAGTTGATGTCCCATCCGTATTGTGGGCCACTGCTTTCATGTCCCTATACTAATTAACCCTGGCTGCGACCTCTCTCTATTACGGGCATGCAGACCTCACGTGTGCATGTGGGTCAACTTGACCGCTTTCCACATGAACAGGTGGAACCAAGCCCCAACTCTTCCTAACCCTCTCTGGCTCTCTCTATCAGTCCACCTGTTTCCCATTAGAAGCTTCTTATCGTCTGACGAAGGATAAACACAAATGTGAGAGTCGTTTTTTTCCCACCCATTCTAATGCATTAAAAGTTGTTGTGTGATCTGATTTTATTTGGAACGTTTGATTCCGAAATCGTAATATGGGCATTTACAAATCTTCATATTCACAATTCCATTTGTAGAATAAGATACATACTTAGTAGTATCTAAAGATGGATTGCCTTCTATACAATTTTATTGATTGAAAAAAAAGAGAAATTTTTTTATTATCAAATTTTTAATTAATAAATTATTTAGAAAATAATTTATATCATTTGTATTACCTTATTTGAAAGACACTAAATATTTCTGGTAGAATAATATCTTTTGACATATCGTTGCCAAAATCTGCATATGATTTGATGTCACATCAGTCATTATAGCCACACTGATTTAGGTTGCTCACCATTTAGTCTTTACTTTGTTACATGGACATTTAAGTGTGATGTTACATGCTTCTGTAATTTGATTGATGATTAGATATTAATCTAGAACTAAAAAGTAACTGTATATGTCAATAGATATAGATGTAACATCTGGATGACTTGATAAGACCTGATGTGATACGTTTCAATAACCACACACTATAAAACTAGCCTTGAAATATTTTAAAACATTTTTATTCAGGGGTCCCTGCAGTCCTGCACGATATTATACATCAACGGATCTCTTTCATAATTCTCTATCTAGTTTTAAGTTTTTGGTGACAATTTCTTCTTCTAATTTTCCATGTCAATCATGTCTGAAAAAAATCTAATTTTATCACTGAAAAGTACATAAAAATGAAGCCAAAAATTTCTCAAGTTCCTGCAGTAGTAGTAAAATTCTGCATGTCATTTTTTTGATGTGCCACAGTCATGCTCTGCTCACACTTCCTTGTCCATACTTATTTGGGCTGCGGGCCACTCATTATGGGCAGACTTTAGTCCTCACGTGTGCATGTAGGGCCAATCTTTCTCCATCAGATCCCCTGCCGACCCCAGCTTTTCATTACTCCAACAGTCCATCTGTTCCCCATTGCAAAGCTCACCGCAGAGATGCCATCCGTGGAGTCGAGGTAAATAGCCAGCAGTCCATTAATCCACACTTCAGATTTAATACCTATTTATTTCATATGAGAATGTCGGGACATCCTTTAAATCCGCTTCCTACATAAACCCAAAAGTATTTTTGAAGGAAAAAAGATCTGACATGTAGGAGCAAACGACACTGTATTTGATGCACCACCTTTATGATTTTCTTGTGATTTTTCCGTTTTAATTCCACAGAGCAAGTTCTTTCTGCTGTAGCATTTGACTAACTATACTCATCACGTACGTATCCATGCACATGTTCAGCATTTTATGTGAGCAATGGCTTCTCACATCACACGTACGTTTTTGTAGCAAAATTAATCCTGGTATGATCATATGATTTGAGAATGCTTAATAGACGTGCCAAAGATTTTCCACATGCAGATCTTTCTCGTATGATCCATTCTTCTGGAGAGGACAAGAAGTATTCTAGCTCTTTAATATATGTACAGTTGTTACAGCTGAATTGGGGGGATGATATCCAGCTCCAAAACTTAGGAAGAAGGAGAAGAAGCAAACAGGCACTGAAGCACTCATCGACTAGACCTTCTCCTCATCGACGTCCCTTCTTCTCGTCACCCGGATGTAGCAGACGATGGCGGCGAGGAACGCCGTCGCCAGCCCACCGAGGATCACGTCCCCGCCGACCGCGTTGGTCGAGGACCGGTGGGCCTCGTGCTGCTGCCCATCCTCCGCCGAGTACTTTTCTTCTGATCGAGAAGGCGCAGTAGCCATCTCGCCGTTCTTCTTCGTCTCTGTCAACCAAGGCGATGCAGAGGCGGCGTCGGGTCTGCTGCCTCCACTGGAAGAGGGCTCGTTGACAGGGGTGTCTCTGCCGTTTTCCGGTGCGCTCGGAGAAGGTGAACTGGCGGGGGAGGACTGGTCGGAGGTGAGCCTGTTGGGATCTAGAACACATCCGGGCAGCAGAGGAGAGGGAGCCATGCTGCCTGGTCTAGAGAGAGAGAGAGAGAGAGAGAGAGAGATGGGTGTGGAAGTGTTGGAAGAGAGAGCTGGCAAGCCTTATATATAGCTAGGGATGGTGGGATGGCCACAAGGCTGCCCCTCTGCCCTTCCATCCGTGTGGTCGCAGCGTTTCTCTAATCTGTTAATCCATGATCATAAAGAGGCTGGCAATAATAGACGGGGGCCAAAGCTCTTGCTGTTGTTCCACTTGTTGATCATCTGGTGGGGGTACGCCTTCTATTTTTTGGCCCATGCATGGCTGTATCCTGACCAACACGGTGGCCGGTCAAGGGCGTGAGCTCTGTGAAAGGAGATAGAGGTTTCACTTTCACAGGCAAGTGCCACTGGAATAGTATCTACAACTATTGTATTCTCCTCCACAACTCTGAGGACCAAAACAGGTGGCGTTCGAGCCAGCTAGCTAGCGGGTTCCTTCCACTCGCAAGAACAAGACCATGCACACACACGCGCACACCCACATCGTCCCTTCCCTTTCTTCACCTGTACGAGCATAATTAGCATCGACGTAGCCACCGCCATGGCCACACTCCAAAGGTGGTCGATCGGACTCCTCGATGTTAACAACGGTAGGTGAGCAGTTAGCGTCTCCTGATTAGAGCACAGCCGCTGATGGTCCATATATATATGCGCCCAGAGTCTGCACCACATATTTGTGTGTGTGTGTGTGTGTATGTGGGAAGATGGTGGGGTTGTGCTGGTGCAGTGGGCGTCCAGGGAGGAAGGGGGGATCGGAAGGGGAAAGTGCCGACTTCGCCGACTGCGGCGATGCCGTGCCAGATGTTGTTGCTCATCCAAAGACTTAATTGCATGTGTCTATTCTGTCTTATAAAGAAAGACACACCCCTTTTGTTTTATATGCATGTGATCGGATAAAGAGAAAAAGAATGGAGGTAAGGGTAGCAATCGACTTGATTGGGTCTGCTTTTGAGAGTGGGCAGGGCTGGGTTTCGGTCATGGGCCGACATTGATGGTGGTATTTTGGTGGAGTTTCTAATTAGATATATTTTTTAGGCTAGCTCTCTTTACAATCTCCAGTACTCCAATTATTTGAAGGTTGGGGATTGCCTTAATTAATTAAGTACTCTTGCAAGTCATTTGTATGGTTATTTGGTAATTAGTTGCCAATGTTTAAATAGAAGTTTTGAATATGAGACTTCTTAGATGGAGATAATTAATAATAATGGATTGGAAGAAGGTTTAACCTTTGAATACTAAGAATTTGACTCTATTCATCCTCGCACAGAATTTTTAATGCATGTTAAAGTGGAAAGCCGATAGTAATCAATTTTTAGAAAAAAGGTTCATCAAGATATATATCCCAAAAACCACTTGGTCCTAATTACCTGAACCACCTTCAGGTCATAATTATCTGTGGATCCCATGTTTGGTTTAGATCAAGGTGAATCAAGGTCGATTTATGAAAAGAAAAATATACGTACGTATCAACCAGGTTAAATCTCTTTTTTGTTTTAATTTTTTATATATTGAAATATTAGCCTATTATATTATGGGGGATAAACTCTCGAAAAATCTTTACAAATTTGATATTGTTGGGAGTTGAACTAATAACTTTCGGATACACGACGAAGTGTCCAACCAACTGAATCACTCCTCGTACATATCAGCCAAATTAAATCAAACCAATGTTAAAAACTCTAAAAGAATTCAGATTTGAACCTGATTTAGTGGGGACTGGGGACCTTAGAAAAAGGTCAGAACAAGTGACCCCAACTTCCACCAAAATGAGCTGATCTTTTGGTCTACAATATTGTGATAATCTACTTAATTAAGCTGATTTTTTGGTCTAACTGTTAGATGAACTCATGAAATGTGTAGAGACCAAAATGTGGTCCAATGAAATAGATAGTTTGATTTTTGTGAGCTTCTAAACTTGTTGAGGAGAAAAATATTACTAAGACTTGCAAATAAGAGAAAGCACTACTACTTCGAAGGAAGGGGGTTGTGCATCTTAGAAGAAAAAAAAAATCTTTAGGAACGGTGGAGAACAAGGGGAGTGAGAAAATGAGAAGTAAGTTAGACGCGCTTGTGTACGGGTGTGTACGTGGGTGGTGTGAGTGAATAAGCTCTGAACCATATTCTCTATTTTCAAGATGTATTTTAATAAAGTTCATAAAACCAAATCAAGGTCTAAACCAACATGAGGAACACCACAAAGCATGTGGTGGTGCAGATCATAAAATTAAGATGCGTATGTTTGTGGCGGCGGCAAGGTCTCCGTCAGCACGTGAATGCCTCCGGCCGGCATGTGAATCCCTCTTGAAGAGACCGGAAACTACCGATAATACCATTAAATTTGATGGTTGTGTGCGATCACACGATTGGTCGAGTGTTTATATATATATATATATATATATATATATATATCCTTTTGATGACTAAAATGAAAACCCATTTCACTAACTGATCAATTCTCATATCTCATCCAAGTCGAGAGAGATAAATTTTAGAGAAATATTATACTCTCAATTAATCGAAAATTAGTCGGAACATAATTTAACGGAGAGAGATTAATTATATCTTTTCATAACGTGTCATGTGAAAGATGCGATTCCAAATATATTTAATGTGTTATTTTTTATCTTAAAATATATACATAAATAGCACATGTATTAAAATATTATTTTAAGATAAAAAATAATATATTAAATATATTTGAGACTACAGATCTCTCTACATGATGTGCTGTGAAAAAATATGATTTCTTCACATCAAATTATACTCTCGATTAATCAAAAGTATAGTATTACTTTAAAATTTAATATGTCTGGTCTATCCAAGTACACCTCGCAATTGATGTAGAGATGTATATATCCTCGGCTTTATGATCACAAACTCTAGGATTGTAGCTGTCGCGGTCCTACCCTGTATATATAGAATGGTGGGTCATATATATCCATGATTCTTTGAAAATTAAACTCGGACAGGACTCAATAAAGAGTCGGTCAAGATCTTCATTGCATATATATACACTTTGACGTTTCTTTTAAAAATGTGTAACCTCCAATAGCTGAAATTTCTAACTCTATTAATTTTGATACTCAAGATTGTACTGCTCAAGGGTTATAATATTAATTAATTTTTTATTATAAAATATATGAGAAAGATTTATTGTAATATTAAATTAGGTAAGTTAATTAATAGTCTCTGACTGTAATATAAGAGGTCCTTACTGTAACAGGACTTAACATATGCTATAACAAATGATAACGTTTACTGTAATGAGTTACAACTCTATCAGGAATTAGAAAATAAGTCAAATATTCGATAGAGACTTCTAATTAATTTATTCTACTAAGTTTATAATAATAATGAAGTTGATTACATGAAAATAATCTTATTAAACAAAAGTAGATGTTTCTCTCTCTTTTCTAATTAATAAGTTTGTTTTCTTGTAATCTACGCCATCATTATTATAAGAACATTAGTCTTGTAATAAATATTTCTCAAATAATGTTTGATGATGCGTGAAATTTTAATGTACCCAAAAAAAATATTATCTCCGTTTGAGATTATATATATATATATATATATATATATATATATATATATATATATATATATATATATACTTTTTTTTGTTGGGTTGGAGGGGGGGGGAAGGGGCCTTCTAGTGAAGATACGATGTGAAGGATCTTGTTGCGACAAGACACTCGAACATAGCACTTGACCTCTTATTCGATTCTCACATACAACATTAATGATGATACATAAAATTTCAGTATACCTCCAAGAGATATTGTCTCCGTTTGAGATTTTATATTTTTTTATGAGAAAAATACTCTCTTAAGAGATGAGAAACAAATCTTACTTATAAATACACTTTGAAGGTCCAATAATATGACAAACCAAGAGAGGGGTGAATTAAGTTTGTCTAAAAATAAATTTAGACGACACCCAATTTCAATCCCACAACTCAAATCTATCTAAGATGAACAGAGACTCACACCACCACAACTTTGCATAGAGGTAAGAAATAAATTGAGTAATTAAAATTGTGTGTGCAAACTTCAATTGATCAATATATCATAGAGATGTCAAAAAAGATGCAAAAATAAACTGTGCACAAGAAAGGGGTAGGAGAGATGGATAAATAAGCCACTGCACAAAGATTGTTAGGTAATTTGACCTCACTTAAATGAGATCTATGTTCACCCATTCACATAAAACATAAGGGGGGGGGGGGGGGGGGGCGAAATAAGAAAAGCGGTTGGGTCTCCTAATTCACTTTGCACCTGCTCAAAATTCTATGCACTTGATCTGTACATTTCATGTAATTAAGTGTCAACAAACATCATGTCAAAATTCAATAACACTTGGACATGAATCACTATCAATTAAGCTCGGTTATTTACAGCTATTTGAAGGTTAAAGTATATATATAGTTGTTAAAATTTATTTTGTCATCATCAAAATTTATTTTTTTCATCAACAATAACACATTTATTTTCACTACGTTTAATATGTCTCTATAATATAGAGTCAAAACTCACCCGAGGGGATTTTAATCTATAAATCGGTGGCAGTCTACTCTGGAATTAATATGCCATATTAATTAGAGGCGAGGTTTTCAAACAATTTATTGTTGGCATAGTGATTTATATCGGTGGAATAGTTGCTCCTATATATATGACGCAAAGCAGTGGCGGAGTCAGGGGGGCAATTGCCTCCCCTTATTTTTTTTTTGCATAAATTTTTTTTATTAATTTTTTGCATAAAATTTCTCTTCATAATGGACATGTGAAGATTTTTTTTTTACTTTATTAATTATTCCTCTTGCGTTGAGTACTCATAAATAATTATCTTATTAATTATCCCCTTCTAAATATTTTTGACTCTGCCACTGCCGTAAAACTGTGCGCAGAACATATAAATTTTCTTGTGAGGAGAAATATTAAAAAATTTACTTGAAAATTGTGAGTATTCTAAATAATAAAAAATTGATATCGAGTGATTGTTGACTGAGTTGTATCTTGTGATGCATGGATCTACATCTGGCGACCAAATGAATCCATTTCAATGATTGGCAGCAACGTTCTTATGACGCGTATGAGTCGGCATCACCAGAACACATCTTATAAATTAGTTCATCACCCACCAGCTGTATGGTTGAATGCGTTCGTTCGCTGGGGCACCCGATAATTAATACCTAAACCATCAATTCCACTTTGTGTAGGAACCAGGAATCCGAACGCAAAGGGAGAAGAAGTGAGAAGAGGTCGTCTCTCCATGTACACTGGGTCAAGCATGCGGTTGTCCAGCCTACACAGATGAAACACAGGGCTCACATTACCTGTCGGATGCAACACTAGATCGCTTTCAAAAAGATGCAGGGAAATTTGTGGGGATCATATGGCATAGTTTGACGAAAGCAAACCATATATTTTGGTGTACGGGAGGAGGAGAGGAACACTTGGGAGTTCACACCTTGCCGCCAGCTTTGATGGGTCCTCCTTTCACTGTCGTATGCATGCCCAAGTTTGGTGGGGGGGAGATAATCTCATATCGAAAACATCATAGTTACTTGTGTCATATATGATCTTTTAAACTTCAAAACTATGGTATCAAGATTGAAGAACCCAGAATTATATGGCACAGAGAACTCATGAGATTTTCGATTCAAGATTATCTCTTATTGGAGCTCCAATATTCTCTCTCACAGTTAAGATGGGTCATAAAATTAGATTAAAAAAGAGGTGACACAATTATCATAATGGGTCTTGATCTTATCTCTAATATCATCTTACAAACTCTAAAATCATATGGTGTCAAGATTGAAAGACCTAAAATTATATGACACAAAGAACTCGTGAAATTTTCGATATGAGATTATCTCTCATCGGGGCTCCAACAAGATGAGACCCACATTAGTTCGTATATATCGTTTGTGGGATTAAATGCATGCTACTTTAGCTGTTTGAGAGAAGCCCCAACCCGACAATCCTCCAGCCTTGTTTTCGCCATTCTAGACCTTTGACAATTCTGATTAATTAGATTCCTTTTTGCTCTGTAGAAAAAGTTCTCGAGTGGGACATACATACCTCCTACTCCAGCTGCTTCACTGGATGACGTGGAAAACTCTGACTAGATGTGCTTTGCTAGACTTTCTGTTTACCTCTTTTTAGAAGGGCTTAAGATGTGTTGTACCAGATGTGGAGGCAATCCATTTTCAGAAGATATACATAGAAATTTTCATTTCATGAATTCGTGCATGATATAAAATTTCCCACAGATCCGAAATTTATCATAAACAAGTAACTTCAAGCAGGACACCAACTGAATAGGAACTGAGCTTTTACCCTTGCTGCCACTGTGAGGCCAAGCTAATCACTTAAAAAGCCCTGTTTGATTTGGATTGGGCCGTGGGAGGAAGGGGGTGCTTCATCTGATTTAGTTTGAAAGGATAACATATTTCATCATAGATATGAGCTCCTTTCTCATAAGTAGCTCAGGAACTTATCAAGTCAGTTTAGGATCAAATTAATAATGTACTTTTTCGATAATATTAGGAGCTGGATTGGGCATCTTTTATCGCATCATTCTCTCAGACCATCAGAAGAAATGGAGAATCTGCAGATGCAGGTGGAGTTGGGGTTGTTTTGGACTACCATGGTGGGACAGCAACAGCAGCGAAGCAGGAACCCTGAAGCCCAGGTGAAGCTACGGAGCAAGGAGACACGCAGAGACACAAAAAAGTGATCATATACATGTTACAGCAACAGAAGGCCAAGGCAACAGAGAGCCACGTAAAAGGGATCTAAGTATGTTACATATGCATCATCACATATATTTAGCTGCTCTTCTTTAAATGTTGAGCTGCTTCACTCTTCTTCTCGCTAACACAAGAACCCAAAACAGAAGGAAGGAGGTGGGCTTGGGGAGCCATTCGAGAGCGCTGCTGTTACTCCTCTTCGCCGGCTTTCCTCCTAGTGACGCGGATGTAGCAGGCGACGGCCGCGAGCATGGCCGTCACCAGCCCCCCCAGTATCACGTCTGCCCCCGCCGCCGATCGGTCCCGGTGCCTCCGGATCATGTGCCCGAACACCGCGGGCGCAATGCCGATTCCCCTCCCAACGACGACTCCAATGGCGAACGAAGAAGGTGGGTCGGCGGCCAGCGGCCCACCGGATTCCATGGTGGGCGGGGCGGCCGGCAGGTCCCTGGCCACGGCTAGGCTGGCCAGAGCACATGCAGCGGCCACCCAGAGGAGTTGGAAACCACCCATTTAGCTTGCTCGCTCTGGGGTAATAGATTTGGGGAGCAAGAGCGCAGTTTTATATAATAAGGGTGAGCTACTAATTGGTCTCATCAATGCAGGAACAGTATATATGTAGACCTTGGTCTTGTTGTATTCTGCCCACTTGGAATTGCCTTATTCTAATCTGCTTTTTAAACTCAGATCATGAGGAGAACCGGGGAGGTGGGGAATGGGGGAAGTGGGTATCAGGGAAGGGCAGTCCAAATGCAGTCATACCTGCTGCAGAGAAGCAAACAGAGAAGATAGATTCTCCAACTGCACTAGAAAAGAGGGGATTTCAAAGAAGAGCATGAGCCATGAGGCGAAGAAGCCAGTTGTATGCACTGTACAAAAGTACTCATATTATATTTGCCGTCCTCTCTCATATCAGCAAAAACAAATATCAGCAGCCGTATTATAGCGCCGTCGTCTTCTCAAAAGTCGGGTGTGTGGAAACAACAGCGACTCGCTCTGACCACTCGGCAAATACTAAACAGTGTTGTGCAGGTGACATGTTATAAAAGATTAAGAAGCGTGTGGGAGGAGGACCTTTTAGATTTTGAAACGCTTCGACTGAGGACGTAAGATGCCCGGCCCGTGTGGATGTTTTCGCCGACCCACCATTGAGATTGTTTAAGTATTATGTATATAAAGGTGAGTTCTGTACGCATGAGCTAGCATGTTTATATATACTCACTGTAATCGATTAAATTGGATACTCCGAAAATTGGCAGCATGATATTAATGCATCATCTTCACCATTCATACAATTTTATCCGCGTCAGATTGAGATATGGGATTTATGGGAGTACAACAGATGAAACTTGTTATCATATGCATATTCTTATAATTGAGTCTCTGATAAACGTGGTGCTGAACTCAGTTGGGCATACAAGGGCGATCTTATAACACAAATAAGACCTAATTAAGTTGGTCTACATGACACTTGTGTTTATGGGAAGTTTTGAAGTTTGGTGAACAAGGTGTGTTGGGATGCGAAAGACGACAACTCAGATATGTGGGCAAAGTTCTCTCTCCGCTGCAAGTCTTGTACCAATCTCTGCCTTCGATTTCAAGATCTGGCAACCATTAGCTGGAGCGCACGAGAGGAATGTCATCTGAGAGTGCTGGAACCTGGCTGGTGCTACATCAATTCTCCAGTCAATAAACTGATCACAGGAGGACAAGAAGAAACAAATATTGAAGAACAAGTAAAATAGATTAGAGCACGCCAGTACATTAATTATCCTATGGTACTCTGCGTGTAAACCAACATGCAGGTACTAACGCAGGTATTGATGTCATTATGGGCTGTTGCTACGAAACCTAGAGAGCAGGGCAGAGCTGGCTGCTCGGCCATGGCAGCTCACGGATGGCGCCGGATTAAACACGATGCCAGCTGCCGGTGGCAGATTTATCTTTAAAGAACACGAAGTAATTAAGAGGAGATGCTGCCGTGCAGTGTCCATGAGTAGGGAGACCAACACGCTTTTCTGTTGTGTGTGGCGACTGGCGAGGCACGGCTCTGTCGATACTCCTAAGTGGATCGATGCTTCTGGGTGTCACCATGACTAGAAAAAAAATAAAATGTTTGCATCTGCTGACCCAAAATGCCGACAACTTAGCTGAACTGCCACAGACACAGCTGCAGCAGCATCCGACTCGGGGGAGCATCTTCGTGGTTGGTTCTCGACTGTCCCTCTCATGTTCTCCACTGCTCCCTGCTGTTTTGTATGAAGGGAGGTGGATGTAGAGAAGTTTGTCATCATCTTTGCCGATGATCAAAAGAAACGCCTAGACGAAGGCATTTAAGAGAGTATATAGTTCACATAGTGGTGACTTATTATGTTGAGTATTTCATTAATTTGGATGTTTCATCAGATCATGAAGTGTGTACTGCGAAGGCATTTAACTTTGATATCAGTTCTTCTTTCTGAGAATCACTTCATCAGGTGTGGCCCAGTTGAATGCTCTCAGATGGTCACTTTTTATCAGGTGTTGCAGAGTTGATGCTTTCTAGGAAGCCTGTCCTTGGGAGGAAAAGAAGACCCATCAGCAAGAGTGATTCCAACGCCAAATGTCTACTCCTTTCTCACCATTGCTGCCGGAGCAACGCATATCAGTGATCTGTCAAGTCTTTCTGCATATTAAATTTCCCGGTGGATATAATTGCTAAGAACCCACGTCATAATTCTGAGATCTCGGAAGAGCAGCATTGGTAGAGTAACCATGCTGCTAGCCGCCGGTGACAAAGTTCATGTTTAAATAACTACGTTTCCGACTATAACACCGCAGCGATGGCCAGTAGAAGGGCGACAACATTACATTAGTGTTCTTCTCTGTTCTGGGTGGAGAGGCAGAGTTCTTCAGTTCATATTTTAGTTCATCACCTGTTGGCACTTGCATTAAATGCCAGGTTGGGTGAGGCATCCGAGGACGATCGAGTTGTTCCCCTGATTTATCATGTTTGAGGGTGTGAGATAAAGTTATCGGACTTATCAACATTTAGTGGTGGTAAAATTAATCTTTACAAATTATCCGAATTATCAAAGCAACTCTCGATTTATCAATATTGATAAACCCTTTTTTATCAGAGATTATCTGATTAAGAAAGGCGCCCCAATAGATTTAGCAAACTAAGGAAATGTACTTATTCATTATTATAAGTTTTAGAAAATATCATATATCAAAATACCGGACTAGGCAATGCTTGGGAAGTGCAATTGAACAAGGCCCAAGCCCAATCGCTGAGGCTTTCGGGCTGGCCCACTTAAAAATAGACCAGGCCCTTTTGATTGCTTAGTTCCCGTTAGGTATGTATGGGGCCGATCCAGCTCAGCAGTTATTTGATGTATTAAAAGACAACGCAGAGAGCCCTAAGTTATGTTGTGATAGATTTGTTAATACTTGAAATGTGAGAAAATTTTACATTTCAGAGTCCTGTGGATCATGTGATGTGATGCGACTTTTGAAAGTAGTAATAATGTACGATAAATAAAACTATATTCAGTAAAAAATATATCATTAAATGAAATTTTACTTTAACAAAAGAGAGAGACTAACTGTGCTTGCTGTAGTCTTATATGGCAACCCGCAACATGACATCACACAGATTACCACATAAGTTGACAGAGAAAAGGGAGTAGCAAGTAGCAACTGGTGGCAGCAATCAATAGCGGAATCTAAAACCACTATTTTATAGTTCTAAAATTTTTGTTTTGGAGTTTAAAATTTATATTTTAAAATTTAAATTAGTATTAAAAATCTAGTCAATATTTTTAAAATTTTTTATTTTTTTTAATTTCTCAATCATCAACAACTGATCAATATCACTGATTGTCGACTATCGTCAATCACTGTCTCCTACTCTCCCCTATTTAACACTTTTAATGGCGTCGTGTAAACGGTCATGTTCATGTTATAACCTAAATATAATAAATATACTTCTGATTGTTATATTCCAATGATATCTCACCACTTGAAATAGGGGTGTACACGGTTCGGTTTTCTCTATTTTTGGAGAAAATCGAACAGAACCGAACTCATTCGGTGAACTGAATCGAATCGAACCTCGGTTCGGTTCAAACTGAAATCTGGCATTTTTATGGTGTTTTTCTGATATTTTTGACATTTTCTAATATTTTTCTAGTATTTCTCTAAAAAAATATGCAAAAGATGTGTTTTTCAGTGGTTTTTATATAATTTTATTATTTATATAATTATATATATATATATATATTCGATTCATTTCGATTTTTCAACTTGAAAACAAATCGAATCGAACCGACCGATTCGGTTCAATTTTTCGATTTGAACCATATTTTATATAGCCCTAACTGGAAACTCCACGTAGATTTGAATTCAAGCCCTCGCGATCCCACCCCATCTTTATATCCCACCCGCCGAGACAAATATAATAAATACACTTGGTCAAGTCTTAAAAAAAAAAAAAAAAACAAAATGTCTACAATGCAAGCACGGCAATGTGTAAAGAAGAACAAACCTATGTGCTTATAGCAGTTGAGATGGTGTTTTCAGGTTATGGATGGCCTCTTGCCCTTATCCTCTCCATCTTATCATCATGTACTGTTTGCTAAGTGAATGATATGTTATTTTATTAGTTCAAAAAAAGTAAAGAAGAACAAACGGCCAAAGGAGCTATCAAATCTAGTGTTGTCTGATATATCCATTTTTCTAACTCAGTTACTTGCTGCACATAAACAACACGAGAGTGAGCCCCCGAAGAGTGCGAAGTCAGGAAGGAACCATCACCATCAGCATCATCCATTTTCTAATCGGACAATCACAACCGTCGATCGATCCAACTGTCTTATCGTCAACGTGGCCTCGTACGCTAGCGCCACGTAGACGGATCAATTCACCCCGGCGACGAGATCGAAAAATCCTCGTTTCTGATCTTCCCTTCCACGCCTCCTCCTCCTCCTCCTCCTCCCCCCTTCTCTGCTTTAAAAGCCTCTTCTCCTCGCTCCGCCCGCCACTTCGCGGTCGACGTGATTCTACGGCTTGCCGCGGAGGGGAGAACACCGGCGGCAAGCTCATCCCCGTCGTCAAGGTACGGTTGGTGCTTCTTCTCGCATGTTCCTTGGTGGTGTTGATTTTGCTCAGTACTGGAACTGGTGTGGCGGCCGTTTGTTTCCGCGATTTCTTGCCGGAGGAAAAGTTCCTGCGCAAGGTTCTTTCCGGATTACCTGCGCTTCTGTGTTGCTCACTCTTGTTGTTTTAGTTTGGTTGTGTATGAACGTGTGTGGACGCCGGGAACTCGGGCTTTCAATGCGTGAAACGTGGGAGAGGTTATTTGTGGGTGTTTTGATTGCAAGAGCAGTGAGAGGCTGTAGAATTGTTGCTTCATGGGATATATGTTACATACTTACAATAGTTTGGTGATTGCTTGGCGAAAGTGGTGGATTTGACGTAGCTGATGGTGGGGAAAAAAAAAGAAAACCTTTTTTCCCCCTTACTATTGGATGTAGCTGATGATAAACTCAGAGAGTTTGTGCAGATTGTGTAGTTTTCATCTCTTAATATTGACGATGATATATCCCAGTTCTATTGTAGGATAGTTCTCTGTCATGTACAGTGACTACCAAGCATCCGTCCTATCTTTTGAGGAACAATGGGGAAAAGATTAAGCAAGCTATTTGTTTTGTAGCAGCATACATGAGAGACTGTCCTTTATTGTTGGTCCTAACGCCTTTTAGTTTACCTCATTTCTATCTGTCTTGATATACCAAGAAAATTAGCTTAGCAGTTGCTTCTTGAAGGATCTAGGTAGACGGGCCCTTCTTGTTACGTTGCTTGATAGTTGATATCAGCCATGTCTGCCCTGATTTATGTTTTTTTTTTACAAATGCTCGTGCTCCTCATTCTTTCTGCTTCCCCTCCGTTATGCGATAACATTTTGTTCCTCCTTGCAAAATTACTGTACGATTTTTTGTGTTTGTTCTTTTAGTTCATTTGATATTGGAAGAATGTCAATTCACGCTCTGTTAGGGATGAAAATAATCAACTTCTGTTGAGCTTTACAATATTTACATTTGTTACTTCTTTGTTGTATATTGCAGAGATGGCGACTTCATCAATGTGCCTTGCTGCCAATATGTTGTCTCTGCACAACAATAAATTTTACATAAACAAAGAAGTTTATGGTACACAAGTAGCCTCATCATCAGTGTTGCCTTCTCAGACTACTCCGTCAAAACCTGTCTTGGTAACTGCACATGTGGATCAGAAGCCACGTGAAGGAAGAAGGGGTTTTCTAAGGTTACTTCTTGGAAATGTTGGTCTGGGTTTACCTGCTCTAGTGGGTGCACAAGGTGCTTCTGCTGATGATCAATCTGCATCTTCTTCGCGAATGTCATATTCTAGATTTCTTGAATACCTTGACAAGGAGAGGGTGAAAAAGGTAGATCTTTACGACAATGGAACTATAGCAATTGTGGAAGCAATTTCCCCAGAACTGGGTAATCGAGTGCAGCTAGTTAGGGTGCAACTCCCAGGTCTCAGTCAGGAACTTCTTCAGAAGTTCAGGGAGAAAAACATCGACTTTGCAGCACATAATGCCCAAGAAGAATCAGGCTCCCCTCTGTTGAACTTGATTGGAAACTTGGCTTTCCCTATAATTCTAATCGGTGGCCTGTTTCTTTTGTCGAGAAGGGGTTCCGGTGGGCTTGGTGGCCCTGGAGGAGGCTTCCCATTTGCTTTTGGTCAGTCCAAGGCGAAGTTCCAAATGGAACCAAATACAGGTGTGACATTTGATGATGTAGCTGGCGTAGATGAAGCCAAGCAGGATTTCATGGAAGTAGTGGAGTTCCTGAAGAAACCTGAAAGATTCACTGCTGTTGGTGCTCGCATCCCTAAAGGTGTTCTTCTCATTGGCCCACCTGGGACTGGGAAGACATTGCTTGCGAAAGCCATAGCTGGTGAAGCTGGTGTTCCCTTTTTCTCAATATCAGGTTCCGAGTTTGTAGAGATGTTTGTTGGTGTTGGTGCTTCACGGGTTCGTGATTTGTTCAAGAAGGCAAAAGACAATGCTCCATGCATTGTGTTTGTTGATGAGATTGATGCTGTTGGTAGACAACGAGGAACTGGAATTGGCGGAGGAAATGATGAAAGGGAGCAAACACTCAACCAGCTTTTGACAGAGATGGATGGCTTTGAAGGCAATACGGGTATCATTGTGATTGCTGCTACTAATCGGGCAGACATTCTAGATTCTGCTTTATTAAGACCTGGGCGATTTGACAGACAGGTCAGTCTGCCGCTATGATGTGCTGTGATGGAGCCACTGATAATACTTTTCCCTAAAGATTCTTGTAATTTGCATGTTACTCTGCAGGTAACTGTTGATGTTCCGGATGTGCGTGGACGAACAGAGATATTGAAGGTGCATGCCGGCAACAAAAAATTTGACGGAGATGTTTCTCTTGATGTTATAGCCATGAGAACACCAGGTTTCAGTGGGGCAGACCTTGCTAATCTCTTAAACGAAGCAGCAATACTAGCTGGTCGGCGCGGGAAAACGGCTATTTCATCAAAAGAAATTGATGATTCAATTGACAGGATTGTAGCTGGAATGGAAGGAACAGTTATGACAGATGGGAAAAGCAAAAGTCTTGTGGCATACCATGAAGTTGGCCATGCAATCTGTGGGTAGGCTACCCTACTTTAGTTATATTTTGATCTTCAGTTTCTAGGAAAACTTTTTAACTAATGTGCTCATCATGCTGAGGTATATGCTACTCATCAGATTATTAGATAACTTTTCGGCTTTCCCACTTGAGACCACTTCTATTGCATGATTTGCATAACAGGACTAGTATGCTGCAGAAACATTTAATTATAGGAAAATTATACTTTTTAACTAATGTGCTCATCATGCTGAGGTATATGCTACTCATCAGATTATTAGATAACTTTTCGGCTTTCCCACTTGAGACCACTTCTATTGCATGATTTGCATAACAGGACTAGTATGCTGCAGAAACATTTAATTTTAGGAAAATTATACTTATATACCCTTAAAATTTATTGTATTCGAATGTATATCCCTGAAATCTTCATAGCATAATACTCCACACCCTCAAAATTGAAAAAAAATCAACAGTTATATCCTTGTGCTTAACAATTTGTCAAAATGGAAGGAATATTCTATTAACATATAAACATAACCATTAAATAAGAGGTAAAAATACTAAAATATCCCTCTTCAAGAAAGGGGGGAGAGAGATGACCTAGTGAACTTGACCGGATGGGGCTGGGACTTGCAAGTAGTGAAGAGAGAGAGAGAGAGAGAGAGAGAGAGAGTTGTAAAAAAAACTATTTTTTAGGAAGTTGTAGAGGGGCAAATCAGTCTTTTTGTCCTCTTTAATTCAATTGTGGTTGGGTTAACTGGATGGAATCAAACAATAGGGGCATACATGATAAAATAAATGGAATACAGGGATATAAAATACAATATGCAGATTTCAGAAATATACATTCGATGTATTTTATGGGTATATATGTAATTTTCCCTTAATTATATTTTGAAGATGCAGTTTTCACTGCATCCATTGGAGGATCCCACTCCATGGTCAAATATGTAATCCTCTGGATATGTGTCTATTGATATCCTGAAGTGTTTCATTCTCTGGTGGTACAATATGCTTCCAGCTCAATCATATAGCTTCTGTTGAAATTTACTTTTTTGCCTTTCACACTGTTCATGTATATATTCCACACTCCACGCCAAAATAAAAGGAACAAAGGAAAGAAAAGAGTAACGCAGATCATACGTCTTTGCTCTCTTCCCTATTCCTGGTGAAAGATTTGCTGTCCTTTTGCCAGTAATAGGTCAATAATGTCCATATTAAAGATTGAATATAAAATACTTGTATTTAACCAATTGCATTTTATTTTAAAAATATTAATATTAGGGCTTTACCAAAGGTTGCAAAAAGCAGTGTTCTGTTATTGTATTTTATGCTGATACTAACCTGAAGATGCAAATATTTGGTATGCATCTGTGCAGTACCTTGACCCCAGGACATGACCCTGTCCAGAAAGTCACTCTCGTCCCACGTGGCCAGGCACGGGGACTGACTTGGTTCATCCCTGCTGATGATCCGACATTGATTTCTAAGCAGCAACTCTTCGCTAGAATTGTTGGTGGCCTTGGTGGTAGAGCTGCTGAAGAGATTATCTTTGGGGAAGCTGAGGTGACCACAGGTGCAGTTGGTGACCTGCAACAGATCACTGGTTTGGCAAAACAGGTGATTTAAAAATTCAATTTACTATCTGATAGTTCCATCTCTCATGTTATTGCTTTTATGTGCTTCACATAAGAAAATAGCACAGCATATTGCGAGCATATCAACTGAAGGTGTAGGAGGTGGTCATTTCTGTCATTGGTGAGAGACTTCATATCCCTTGCCTCCGGCACTCTCCAAGTTCTTGGCACACTAACAGGCAGTCATGAAGGTGTGAGGATGATGTAGGATTGAGATGTAAGGAGGGTAGGCTTCTGGCTTCCTTTCTCATCTTCCTTCCTTTCTCTGGGTTTTGGTGGTTGCTCATCATGCTAGCCATGTGTGAGGCGTCTTTTGCTTCTTGTTAGGCATGCTTTCGTGCATGCACAATCTGCATTACATCAGGAAGTGCTTTTCACATCAAAGAGGGGAAGAGGAAATTAGCACGACATCGTGAAATATTTGCACAGATGCACGATTGTCTCAGAACATCCCAGAGTTTTCAAGTTATTGCACTATCTTGGTCCTTACCAAATTTCTCTCTACCCGATGCGCTGACCCTTTTTTTCTCCTGATCATTCCAGATGGTGATTGCCTTCGGAATGTCAGAAATCGGCCCATGGTCGCTTATGGACTCCTCGGCCCAAAGTGCAGATGTCATCATGAGAATGATGGCTAGGAACTCAATGTCAGAGAAGCTCGCTGAAGACATCGACGCTGCCGTGAAGCGGATATCTGACAGCGCATACGAGATTGCATTGAAACATATCAAGACCAACCGTGAGGCCATTGATAAGATCGTGGAGGTGCTTATTGAGAAGGAAACCATGACGGGGGAGGAGTTCAGAGCAATTCTTTCCGAGTTCGTGGAGATTCCTGCCGAGAACAGTGTCCCTCCATCAACTCCCACAGCCCTCCCTGTGTAAGTTTGTTTTGATAGGAGTTATAAAAGTTAGATCTTGCCTGCATCACCCGTTCACTGCCCACCGAACAACATGGGTGGCATTCTTGCTGCAACACATGTGACGTAGCTATGACAACATTCCCTTTTATAGTACATATGTTTTTTTTCTCCCTCTAACAGGAAAGGGTAACACACTATATTATAAGGAGCGTTCCAGGTTTATGCTTCTCTTTTTTAACCTCTGGTCATCGGGTTTTTAATACTCTAGTCAGATGCATGAAACGTCTCAACACCAACACCATGATCCTGCGATTTCAAGCTTTGTTAGGATGTAGAATTTTCGGGGAGGAGGGCGTGGTTCGAGGATAACAAAAACCATTTTGACCTTCTTACAGTACCTAGACTAAAGGATTCAGCATTGTTACTGGAGTGCTAAATTTCTTTTAAACCAGCTCTTCCTGAGATTAGAACCTGCAACCTCATTTTGATGCATATAGAGGAATAATTATCGAGAAAGATTTACTGCAAGGATGAAAGTGTAGTTCTATCACATTTAAATACACTTCGAGAAGTTCATTGATCTATCTCGCGTGGCTCGTTATGTCGTACTGTGCCTATTTTTTTTTTTTGAAGTGTAATTTTTTTGGAGTACTCTTTGACATCCAAGCTTTTATTTTGACGCCCAATTTAATTCACTGAATCAAAAGTGAAATTTGGACATCAAAATAAGAATTTAGGCACAGTAAGACGTAGTGAGCTACGATGAGATGGATTAATGGATTTTTTTAAGTGTATTTAAACGTGACAGAAATATACTTCTCTCGGTGCATTAAACTTTTCGCCTAATTATTAGGCCATTGTTCCATTGAAAATGGAAATGTTAACTTATACGCAAAATCATATATGGAGAGCACCTATTCCATGAGTTAAATATGGCAGCGGCGATGATCCATTGTTCTCGCTCCATGGCATATCATCTTCACCCATCCTAATGGGCTGTGGGCTGCTCAAATCTCCTCGTCTACGGTACAAACGTACTCTTTTGCATCTGTTTTTTTTTGTCCCCTTTCTTCAGGTCATATACTTGTGAGTGTCTGTCTATATTCACGTAACTTTTACTTTATTGTTTTAATCTTCTTTTCGGAATGTCATATTTTGTGAGTGTCTGTGTGGTCATGTGAAAGAACAACCCGTGTGGAAATTCTCTACTCAAATCTTCACTTCAAAGCTAAACCTACCAAAACCAATTGGGACAAAAAAAAACAATCTTACATGAGAAAAATCTGAGGAGTTCAACACGGCACGTCTCTTAGTCCCCACCGGGTGGAGAACACGAGCTCCACTCCACTCGTTCTTGCCACTGCAATCAACTCCTAGCTATAGAGACCTTCAACAAACTCCGAAATGGACATCAAACCACCTGCCCACCAATTCCTATTAGAGAATTCTCCCATCTGCCAACCTATGAATCTTCTGGGGCTGCCACAGCCAGCTGCCGGGGAGCGCTTTAGAAGGTCGGCTTTACATCATCTATAGAAGGAGATTGTTTATCCTCTCCATGCTCGTCGGTGTGGGTGTGGCCAGTGGCCCCAAGCCATGGCATGGACCAGGAGGAAGCATACTACGAATTGAGACAGAGGAGGGAAAGCTTGTGATGTCATGGTGGTATCTTCGGGTCAAACATCCAATGATCAATTATATTTTCTTCTGGTTGTTGGGGTGGTGTTGGAAAGCTTTATCTTGAAGCTGGACTGATGCCTCAACATGAGAGTAGGGCAGTTCTTAGTAGGTGAGCAGAGAAAGGCATGGGCTTTCAGGGACCGTTTCTTTTTCTTATTCTTCAGTTAGTGACACCAAAAAAGTAGAGCAGGGACTGATCACAAAAAAATGGACATTATAAAATAGAGCATTACTTTCTACTCGGACATTAGGTAAAAAAGAGGGGTGACATATTTGGTGGCATCTCCTATTGGTGGGGCGTCAAGCCCCCACTCATAATAAAGCACTGCTTTCTATCCGATTATTTGGTAGAAAAATGGAGGTGGAGTACTGTTCAGTGACGCCTCTCATTGATAGGACGTCGGTCCCTCACACACTCTACTAATGGGAGGCACCACCGAACACTCCACCTTAGACTTAATATCTGATTCGCCAAATATTAAATATTCTCCTTAAAAAATTATTTCACGTGATTCGAACTAAGGACATCATGTCGACATGTGTGTTTTCCAAAATTAGTAAGTTGGTAGAACAAAATTCTCACTTGTTTATTGTAAATTATTTTTAACTGATTTCCCTAAATTTTATTTATATTTATTTTCTTTTTTTGGGGCTCTTTTAGAAGCATAAGAAAGTTACAAATGTTTAGTATACTTGGATAGTGGTGGAGTATATTGTCAACCACAACTAGCTAGAGAGCTGTCGTACAAAGAAGACACGTGGAACTCTATTTTGATTAGTGTAAGAGAACATACCAATTCAAGTTAGAAATGTGCCTTAATCGAAATGTAGATATGAGCTGACGGTACTACAAGCTGCTGGTGTGCATAAATCTTTCATTAATCTCCAACCCCAGGAGGCGAGACCAATAAGGTAAATAAAAAACATGTTACAAAATTGGAACATCCTTATATAAGTTAAGAAATTACGAATAATAAGTAAGATATATACATCACGATCTATCCCACACCAATGAATTATAATTTATATGCATTTATGGTATTATCGGTATTGAGCGTTGGCATTGGCGTGCATGCTTAGCTCCGTACGATCCAACGCCAGCTTTTAGCACAAGGACATCACTGTCTACTGACATCTTTTTTTTTTCAAAAACCTGCGTAGAGGGTCCATATATATATATTAATCCATGGGTCGGTGCTTGCTTAAGGTAGCAGTAGCAGAATTGCAAATTGGATATATAATTATCACAAGGATAGAATCTGATGCTCCTGATATATAGGTGTGCAATAGTTCACGAAGATAGTTGTTATTTCTATCACCCTTGCAAGAGTTTTCATGACCTAAGATCTCTCTTTTTTTTTGTTTTTTGACAACGACCTTTCTCCTTTATAATTACTACGTTTTCCTTAACCTTGTAATCTCCGTGTTCATTAGAACTTTTCATACACACTAACAGCCTTCAAGGGAGGTAGTATTAATCACAAAGTTGAACTTGCAGAACCCAAGGGAGATGCCTAAGAATTAATACACTCTACAGAATCATGCCACAACCCTTAAGACGGCCAAATCAATTGGTTGGTAGCCTGTTCTTCTGCCTAACATTTTCCTTTTGATTACAGTACTATCAATTCTCTTATCTGTTGGATTGCCAATAGGGACAGGCATAATTAATTCTTGGCATATATGTCGAGTAGTTCAGACAATATTGGTCCTTAATTTCTTAATAATGTCTACAAATGGCACTCACCTGCAAGGAATCGGATTCTCTACGCGTTCAATTATCCGACCCATATTTTTTTTGTCATCTTCTATCTGCATTGAAACGTATAGCTCCAGAAGATAAGCAAATACTATTATGTCTGGTCACAAGTTAAGCAAATACTATATACCACGGTGCACGGAGAAATTAGTAGGATAAGGGAGCACTTTAATGGGGGATACCTACCTTGGGGAATAAGGGACTGCACTGCACTCTTCCTAGATATGCCAATGGTAAGAAAAAAGGTGTATAAAAGATGAAATAGTAGCCAAATTTCCTTCCCAGTCACTATTGTTTAAGAGGAAACAAGTATGGGAAGGGGATCACATCAGGGTATTCAACCTTGTTCTTACTTTGAAAGCAGGAACAGAAGGGGGCCCATGGGGATGATGGCCATGACAAGGAACAAATACTGACAGGGGGATGTTCTCTAGGAGACTAGCTAGCAGTGAGCCAAATGGCCATTCTTGGTTCATGCAGGTCCACCCACCTTAAAGGATACACATCTTTACGAGGCTCTATCTTCTCCACACCGACTTGAACTCCCCCACAGATATGAGTCCGCAGTGCAGGACAGCTCATGTCTTCCAAACCTGGTCATGTACTTGCCTCGCCAATCCAACAAGCATTCAACAGAATTATGTGGATACTCACAACTATAAGATGAGGATTTACCAGTGAAGATAATATTCATAGAGGAATGTTTACTTATTGTTTGCTACTTGTACGTCCTAAATGTTATTGGCCTGTGCGTGTGCAGTATGTAGATTTCACTATCTTTTCCCTCTTATTTTTCTATATAGAACCCTATTTAACACCAAGTGTGATAAATAATTAACTAAAAGAGATGAATAACTTTTGCATTAAGAATGAGGTTGAAGCTATTTGTCATCCATAACTTATTATTTGTCTCTTAGTGCGTTAAAAGCGATAATAATTTTCATAAAGAACGACACAATAACATATATGTTCCTATTGAATGGGGGCCAGGGACGGATCCAATGTATGTCCAGTGGGGTCACGTGACCCCACTGGATTTTTTTTTTGGTTCAAACGATGGGGGGAACTGTGTGTTGGGGGGCCGGTTTTGTTGGAGGTGACCCCACTCGATCGGGGGTGACCCGATCCATTCACACCATCAAATTTCCCCTTTTTTTTTTTCTTAGCCCTAACGTTTCAAGGTTTCCCCGAGCAGCAGAGCTGGGCATCGCGAAGCCCTGCGGCCCTGCCCAGTGTCCGTCCCAGCTTGCCCATCTCGCCTGGCGCGGCGGCGCCTGCCCTCTGCCTGGTCCGCCCAATCGCCCATCTCGCCTCTGCGCGGCGGTGCCTGCCCTCCGCCCAATCTCCCAAGTCCCATCTCGATTCTCGAAGTCGTCGCCCCCCAACTCTGTGTTGCGCCCGCGGCCTCCCGAGTGCCGGCCCCTCCGTCTCACAGTCACAGGCATTCTGTTCGACCTCGCCGCGACGCCGCCATCGCCGACCTCGCCGTCGCCGACCCGACGACCTCGCCCAGTCGCCCTCTGCAGCTCTGCTAACTGCTCAGCTGCTTGCCTGCTCTGCAAGACTGCATCGCGGACGTTGCCCAGCCCTGCTCACCTTCACAGTCTTTGCGGCCGTCCGACCTCGCCCAATCCGCCCTCGCGGACAGCAGACCGCTCCGAGGTAAAGAAGTTAAATAGTGAACATTTACATTGTATTTGTCGTAGACTTCCTTCGGTCCGATTGAGCAGTGAATAACTCCGTGTATTTTAAAAATTTTTCAGATAATCAATCTTCGTCTTGCCCGACTTCTTGCACATTGCCACCAATTTACGGCGCCGCCAGTGACATATCCAACACATTTATCCAAATCTCTTGAATAGGTACGAGCAGGTATATAATCCAGTGAGCCTGGGTGGTGGCTCCCAGCGAGCCTGGGTGGTGGCTCACTTATATAATGTACATTTATGATTTTTTTATAACTTGCTATATGATCTAGTGGTTCATAATAATTGATGTGAAATTATGAATGATTTTTTGTAGCTTGTTAGTTAGTAGTTTTTAAATTATTGAACTATTTCTTTTGTTAGGATGAAACGATATCTTGTTAAACTAAGTCAAGGACAAAGCACTGCAGGAAGTTCTAGTAGTTGTAGAACTCCACTCCCATGTCATGAAGAATCTTCTTCTGTTAGTGAACTTGATTTGACTACGTTAGAATCAGATCCAGGATTCAGAAAGAAGATATCAGCATATCATCCAAAATTGCAAGATGATGTGAGAAGAGCATATTTATTAAAAGGTCCTTGCCAACCTCGGAATCATAATTTTCCATTGAAGCTTTTGGGTGGAAAAATGCGCAGATTTGTTCTTTCTTGGTTTGATGAGCATGTAACTTGGTTAGAGTATAGCGTTGCAAAAGATGCTGCATTTTGCTTGCCTTGTTACTTATTCAAGTCTGATCATGGAAAACAGTCAGGTGGTGAGTCATTTGTTTCTGAGGGTTTTTCTTCTTGGAACAAAAAAGATAGATTGGATGTTCATATTGGTGGTCCTAACAGCTCACACAATATAGCTGTAAAAAAATGTGAGGATTTGATGAGACAAAAACAGAGCATTCAAGTGGCTTTTTCAAAGCAATCAGATCAGGTCAAAATTGATTATCAAGTTCGCCTACAAGCTTCAATAGATTGTATAAGATTTCTTTTGCGTCAAGGATTAGCATTTCGTGGACGTGATGAATCTGACAATTCATTTAATAAAGGAAATTTTCTTGAGCTCTTGAGATTTCTTGCAGATCATAACTCATCTATTAATGATGTTGTGTTGCGCAATGCTCCTCAAAATGTCCAAATGATTGCTCCTCATATTCAAAAAGACATTATAAGTGCATGTGCAATTGAAACAACAAATGCAATTATCAGAGAAGTTGGAGATGATTTTTTTACCATACTTGTTGATGAGGCTCGTGATATATCTGGCAAAGAACAAATGGCTATGGTTTTGCGCTATATTGATCAGAGGGGTTTTGTTGTTGAGAGATTTTTTAGCATTGTTCATGTTACTGATACTACTGCTATGTCACTTAAGACGGCAATTGAACATGTTCTCATGAGATATGGACTCAGTTTATCCAGAATAAGAGGACAGGGCTATGATGGTGCAAGTAATATGCAGGGTGAGTTTAATGGTCTTAAAGCATTGATTATGAGAGACAATAGCTCGGCATATTATATTCATTGTTTTGCTCATCAACTACAGTTGACTCTTGTAGCTGTTGCTAAGAATCATGGTGATGTTTCTTGGTTTTTCTCTGTTGTTTCTCAAATTACAAATGTGATTAGTTCATCTTGCAAACGACGAGACACTCTTCGAGAAAAACAGAGTATTAGAATTGCAGAAGCTTTAAGCAGTGGTGATCTTCTGAGTGGCAAAGGTTTGAATCAAGAAATAAGTTTGAAAAGAGCAGGTGATACCCGTTGGGGTTCTCACTATGGAAGCCTCATAAATTTGACTGTTTTGTTCTCCTCTGTAATGGATGTACTTGAGAATATTTATCAGGAAGGAACTCTGGAACAAAAAGGTGAAGCACGTGGCTTATTATTTGCATTGAGAACTTTTGATTTTGCATTTCTTCTGCATTTGATGACAAAAGTATTGGCCATTACAAATGAGTTGTCAATAGCTTTGCAAAGAAAAGATCAAGATATAGTTAATGCCATGTCACTTGTGAAACTTTCTAAACAACGATTGCAAGTTATGAGAGATGAAGGTTGGAATGATATTTTTGAAGAAGTATGCTCATTTTGTAACAACGAAGATATTCTTATTCCTAATATGGATCAACAATATGTTTTTTCTGGAAGATCTCGACGCAAGGCTTCTTGTATCACAAGTTTACATCATTTTCAGATTGACTTATTCTATCACATATTAGATATGCAATTGCAAGAGCTGAACAGTCGTTTCAATGAAACAAACACTGAGTTGCTTCTTTGTGTGGCTAGCTTAAATCCTTGTGAATCATTTTCAGCTTTTGACAAGGAAAAGTTGGTTAAGTTAGCTGGATTTTACCCAAATGAGTTTCCTAATTTTGTTGATCTTGTGGCACTTCATAATCAGCTTGAAAATTATATATTTGATCTGACTTCAGATGAGAGATTTTCTGACTTAAAAGGCATTGGTGATCTTGCAAGAAAGTTGGTGGAGACAAAGAAACATGTTGTGTATCCGATGGTATATTTGCTTATAAAGTTAGCATTACTTCTTCCAGTAGCTACTGCAAGTGTTGAAAGAGTATTTTCAGCAATGACTTATGTGAAGAATAAGCTGCGGAATCGGATGTGCACCGATTGGATGAATGATTGTTTGGTGACATTTATTGAGAAAGATTTGTTTGAGAATATAAGCAATGAGTCTATTATTGAAGTGTTTCAAAATATGAAAACTCGTCGAGTGCAATTGTAAGAAAGGAACTGATTGTAATGAATTGTCTCATTGTAATGAATTGTCTCATTGTTATTGAATTTTTTTATTTTAAATATTTATTTATATTATTTATAATATATATAATTATATAAATATTAAAATATAATTTGAGTGACCCCACTGGACAAAATTTCTGCGTCCGTCCCTGATGGGGGCAGACACTGGACAAGACATATATACAGTTAGCATTTCTCATATTCGTATCCTTGATAAAGACAGTTCTCCCTCAAGCTCTAATGCTCTAATATGTAGTCTCCTTAATTATTAGAGATTGAGATTTCCAGACAAATCTCCCTCTAGCTCTACTACTCTATTTTCTGAATGTAGAAATTGAGATTTCCAGATGAATCGTCAGACTTGACTTGTCAAAAATATTTTGTTTGTCATGAGAATATGGCTCCCAAAAGCTCATATACGAAGTAAGGGATTTAGTAATTTTTATAAGAATTGCAATATTATGTGATTACAAGTTGTAATATGTCATCCCATCGAACCTCCCCCACCACGAAGTACTCATGCATACTAAAGCATCTAACTTGATCTCAATCATGAGAGAGAATGTGTATATATCATGCATATTCTTAAGATTTTGCAATAAAAAATGAGAAAATATTTTTCAGTTTTCTCAAATCCTATCCTAATCTAAAATGTAATGCCAAGAATCCTCTCCATCCATCAAGGCATCAACCAAACATTTATTCCCACATTTAACTAGGTCTTTAATGAAGCATCGCACTCAAGACACCCTTTTAATGCACTTTATTTTCCTTCTTCCGCATTTACCTTAATATTCCAAGATGCATAGTACACGGTATATACAGCTCCAAAGCTTTAAAACCCCTCCCCTTCGCCACTCCATCGATAGGTTTCCTGTCTGCACAGGTGAACACGTGTATGTGTACACGTGGGACGGGAAGTCAAGCTCCTCCAGCAGGTCAAACTTAACCAGGCAATCCCATCACATAAATTGGCGCAACCAATGTGCTTACAAATTTAGCTGTGTAGAAGAACCATGTACAGGCAATCTCAAGTCTCAGATAGAATATAGTAGAACAAAAGAATCTAAAATTTTCATTTTATTTTCTATTTAGATGTCTATCTCATTACCTCAGTACTATTCAACATATATGATAGCAGAGAAGACAAGTTCTTATCACTCACTTGACAACTCGAGACATATGGCCCATAATGGATGACTTGACGTTGGGTCACCCAACTGGAGCAGTGTTTCCACCCTCTGTTCTGGCCATTTGCAGTCTTTTAAGTCCCAGAGATCCGAACACACTCTAATGAGAAAATTTACTGTATTTGAGAACATGCACTTTTAACTTTCTTGACCGATAGATATATATTGTGACTATCCAATGAAAATAAGAAGTGCATGAGAAAATATAATTCTCAAGTACACTAAATTTTGCTCGACTCCAAAATAGACTGCAAACCAACATCTGCATATTTCTGCAACTCGATTTCTAATAGAAGTAACTCTTCTGATTGTGAGGGGGTGGGTGGAGCTGCCGAGGGAGGGGGGTCCGGCCTTTGAAAGGCCTCTCTGCATCACCTGCACAGGTTGTTCAGTCTGGCCTTCTGCGTTTCCGTGTAGGTCCGGCCCCGGCGTGGTTTCGGCCATGCAGGGACCAGGATAGGTGCTGAGAGAGAGAGAGAGAGAGAGAGAGAGAGAGAGAGAGAGAGAGAGAGAGAGAGAGAGAGAGAGAGAGAGAGAGAGACTTTTCATGAGTCGTGCCTTCCTTTGGTTGTTGGATGTTGGGAAACCATTATATGTGATGATAAGTATTGTGGGGGGTTGAAGCCTCGTCATCATGGAAGTGGAGAACTACTGTGCCCCCTCGGTGAGTACGTACGTAAGATGAAAAGTAAAGGAAATCCCACAGTTGTTTAGGTACGTACGTACACCTTGTTCTTGGGCAGTTCTGCTGTGATGAATCATGAGCAGCAACCCACGAGTGTGCCATACAAAGATATTTTTTTTTAAAAAAAAGGTACCTAAGATGTAAGAGAGAGAGAGAGAAATTACTAACATGGCATATCTTCTCTTCATCCGCCCCCCAGTGCGCCTTAGCATTGCCCATATCTTCGTTTTTGGACAGAAGATTCATTGAATCAGTGCCATCAAGTCTCAAACATTGACCTATGAACAAAGCAATATGTAAGAGACTTGAGAGCTGCGTATATATAGTACTGCAGCGGCTTCTTCCTCTGCCGAAAGAAAAGGGGAGAGCGTACGTGGATTCGAACTCGTGCCTTCCGGCCCCTCATAATTTTCTCTCTCCTTATCAACTTATCTACTTAAAAATAATATGTAAGAGACTTGAGACGGGGGAGACCATGTTGACGCATTGGATTAGATTCAAACCATCTTATTCCCCCTTAGAATGGAAGGTTAGACGGAGGAGGAAAGGGGAGTAATCATTGGGAAGGGCAACAACACAACACACAAAAAAAAAGGGGGAGTGGGAACGGTGGGAGGGGGACGGAGCCAACAGGGTGCCGCCGCACAAATCGCGACGACGCCTCGTGCTGTGTTGCCAAATCTAGGACTTGGCGCAGTGGTGACGTGGCAGGTGGTCGTGGCGGTACGGACTACCTCAACTCCATACAACGATACCGAGCCGAACCCGCGGCTATCCGACCCCACGCCCGCGGCAGCTGCTGTCGTTGGAGGACACCTGTCTGGCATCGTCCTCTTTGTCCGCCACCTCCGTCCCCTCGGCCGACGCGGCCACTGAGGTAACAGAGTTGATGTAAATTAAAATAATGAACCTTGTGATGAACTAATAAAAGAGGTTTGAATAATGTGATGAACTTTTTTATGAGCAAATTCTTTGGACTTTTATTTGATGGGTTTAAATAGAAATGAGGATATGACATATACGTATATCCTTATCCGATCTTGTCTTTTTCTTTCTTCCGGTGATTAATCACATGAATTTATATTTATCATTGGATAAATTAATTAAAAATTTATCAAATATTTGATATATTTTTTTAATTTTTAATAAAATTATAATTTATTTTAATAAATATTTTTTATTACAATATACGTTAAGTTCTATTATAGTAAAGATCTCTATATTATAGTCGGAGACTCTTAATTAATTTATCTTTCATTTAATAAATTGTAACACATCCAAATGTACCACCAATGCAACATATATTATTTATTTCTATTCTCCTTATTTTGATTCTTGTCTTACGGTCCAAACAACTTAAATCTAATGTTTTTGAACAGGAGAGAAGCAAAGAGCTGTTTTCATGGTATGGCAGAGGACGGTTTATAAGAACTTTCGCACATAGGTTATGACTTTTACCACATTCAGTCCTTCAAAGTGGAGTATCTAGCAATGTTCCATTCCATGGACCCACGTACAGTTGTACGTATGAGAAGACAAAAGCAGATGATTGAGCCTATTCCTGCCTGTACAGAAGATTTCTCTATAAGGGCATTCTACAGGAACAACTTAACAAGGCAACAAAATTGCCCTCCACCTAGAACATGCCTATAGTATATGGCGAACAAAATCATTTGGATGGCCTAATATTGTTCTCTAGCTTGAGACCATTTTTCTTTTGATCACATCAGAATTCTGCCCCTTCTTTCTTCGTCCATGGGAACCACCTTCTTTTCTGGAATGGGTATACTTCTTTCTTAATGTCTACAAGGCAGGCACCCATGCACCAACAAGGAATCCCATACCCTATAAAAGAATTACTGAACCCATCATTCATATTAATATATATCTACATACAAGAAATGATGCTAATAAGAACTTCTGACCCATGGATGAAGGGCCCCCCATCCAGTATTCATGGAGGACGAGACCACTGTCCAATAATTTCAAATGATATTTTTATTCTCTCTCTTGTTTACACTATTTAGTGTTTGCTGTTGTTTGAAAGCAGAAACAGAAGGCAGGGACCCCTGAAAAGGATCACCAAAATAACAACAATAATAAGAATGAGATTTTTTTTTTCCCCAGCAGGTGGGCCAAGGCGCCGTTTTGGTCCATGTTTACAAGGCCCACACAGTTTTAAACACATACACATCTTCCCATGGATCTATCTACTGAACACCAACTTGGACTTCCCCACGTAGACGACCCTGCAGTGCAGGACAGCTCATGGCTTCCAAACCTGTCAAAGTACTTGCCTGGCCAATCCAACAGTCCTTCCAGACTATATAATTAAAACTCGGATCTTTTTGGACTGAATTTCCTATGCTTTTGAACATATCGACTCATCATCATACATGATAAAAAGCTAAGTTCTACATACTTTTGAAATAGCAACCCAACAAGTTGGATGTCATGAGTACTCATCTGAGAATGCCTTAGTAATGCTCATGGACGCAGCCTAGAAAGATTCTACATATTGTGAGCTCGGTTGGCAGAATTTTGTGGTGTCCATCCTCATCTAGAGGGGGGGGGGGAACGATCCAGTTGAAGCAGAGGTTATTGCAATTTGGGAGGGGTTAAAGTGGGCACTGAAGTTTGATGCTCCAATCAACATATTTAGTGGTGCTAGAAATGTGATCAGAGCAATCCAAGGGGGAGTCTGCAACCTTCTGGAGATGTTCTTCTGTTATTGAGAACTGTAGAGCACTCATGTAAAAATTTCCCTCACAGAGTCACATTAAGTTGTTTTTTCTTCCTAGGGGAAAAACTATTCCTGATCACTGCTTAGCAGAGAGTACCTTTTCTACTGGCATTGAAAGAGTGTGGGAGTTCCCCCACAGCTTCCGCCAGTGTTATTGGCTACTTTTAGCCGTCCTAATGTACCTTTTTACTAACTATTCAGTAAAGGTAAAGTAGTTTCAATGTCAAAAAAAAGAGGAAGTTCTATATAGGGCTCTTACTTGAGGCCCTTGCAGTAGCAAGTTGTAGCACAAAGCTAGCTTGATAGTGCAAGATGCATGAAAATGTGAGCCAAAAGAGCTTGCTTTTAGAAATTCTAGTGAGACGAGGATGCCTGAACAGACCCCCCTCATGCTGTGGGAAGAGCATGCACCTCCATCACTCATCCGTTCCGAGTGTTCTATAAGAAATGAGATCACTTTGGCCAAATCTTGTCAACTAATCACATGAGACGTGGCATGCAACAAACATTACACTAAAGGAAATCAAATAGGTTAATTTGATGTTACTGACCAATCAAGCAGAAGGATCTTCAAAAAATTCTTTCATTGGAGTAGAGAGCAAAGATATCAAACGGAGTGGTGCGAGAAATTAGAATTAGCTTCTTCTACATTTTTTTTTTGCTATACCGACCAACTTATTGGACAACTGTGATTAGACACACAAAACCTGTTAAAAGTCCACAAAAAAACGCAAATCTCTGTCCTCATCTGAGGGAAGATTTAGCATCAACAACCTACCAGACAATTATCACCCCTTTGAACATTTGGATTCCAGATCCATGCATCTTTCTTCTAACTTGGCCACACTTTCCACATTCCGATTGTAGTCTCTTTAATGATTATAGACCTTTTTCTATAGCTACTGGTTTGGGATCTATTTTCCTTGTGCTAAGGAGGTTAAGGACTACTTCTAATGCTTATACACCAACAATTTTCATAGAAAGGAAGGGCAGAGTTGAGAAGGACAAAGGATCTCACTCTTCATAATCGAATCCCTAAACTATATGAATCGACGAAGGCTATGACTCTAGTGGGAGACATGTAGGGGTGTTCACGGTCAGGGGCGGATCTAGCAAGGGCCCAGTGGGGTCCTGTGACCCCACTGGATAAAAAAGTTTGTATTAAGTGGATAAAATTTCATCATAGATGACCCCACTGAAATTATATGGGTGCATTATTAGGACCCCAGTAAAATAAAATTCTAGATCCGCCACTGTTCACGATTCGGTTCAATCCGGTTTGGACCTTTTTTTTTTAAAACCGAATCGAACGGAACCTACAAGTAAACTGAACCGGTTCGATTTGATTTGAACCGGAAAAAAACCCAAAAACTCGGGATTTCTCATGGGGAGTGAAGCACACTAGCCAACTAGGCCGCACTTTCTCTTGTGAAATAATGTATTATTAAATATACTTAATATATATTCAGTTCAATAAATTTTCTAACAAAAAACCGAACTAAACCACAAGATCTGTCAACCCGAACTGAACCGACCCGAATTAGTTGATTTGATTCAATTTTTCGGGTTAGTATGAACACTCCTAGAGACATGAGAAATCTAGGGTCCGGTGAAGATATGAAGAATCAGGTCTCCTGTGTGTTTGAACTTAACCGACAGATTGATTGGAGAGTACTGGTTTAACAGAGATGTGAAGAGGATTTGCTCAACAGAAATATTTGTTGCAAGACTTTTCTTACAATAAAACTGAAGTGGATTGTAAGAAAGTTACCTTAATTATTAGCTGACAAATACTAAAAGTTCAATATTTGTCGGTGGCTCTGATCATCAATATTATGATTGTTTTCTTACAATTCATCTCAATTTTATCATAAAAAGGGTTTTGAAATAAGTATTTCTCTTTGCTCGCACACCTAAAAAATTGTCATTATTCCAGATCCATGAGATGATGAGATAACTCCTGGGAACGCTACCTCAGTGATCACTTATCAAACTCGGTCTTTTGTGGCCATCATGCACCATCGCCATTGCCTTCTCCAATCCCCACCAACATGGATCCCCACATTTTGTGAAACCAAGTGCTCAAGCCCTCCCTGCCTCCAATACACTTTATTTTTTAAGCATATCTCCATTACTCCCAATACAAATAACAAAACATCTTAATGGACAAATTTTAATTTAATTTAATTATTTCGGCTTCGGGGGTAGATATACAATAGCACAGACGGTCTTTATTAGATTTACAGCCACTAAAGCCGGCTCCTTTCTGTACAGGTAGATACATACACAAGCACACGTGTGCCTCCATTCCCACGCCGGAGAAAGTCAACGGTCATGCTTCAAAACCCCACAGGCGCACGTGTGCAGGGGATTTCCCACACCGCGGCGAGCTCACCCGCGCGATAGGGAGTCCCAGAGCGCCGCGCAGCGCCGCCGCGCGAACCCCACCCGGCGGCCATCCAGGTCGTAGACCACCTCGAACCCTTGCTGCTGGAAGTTTCCCAGCGTTCCCGCCGGCCCGCCGGAGTCCTCATCGTCGCTGCCATCGCTGCCCATCAGCATCAGGCACTCTACCTTCTTCCCCCCGCTGCTGAAGCTCATGAAGTAGTTCCTCCGCGGCAGCGCCACGCTCGTGTTCCCAGCGAAATGCAGGGCGACGGAGGGCAGGCCCGAGAGGCTGCTGCTGTTTCCGGCGGCATGCTCGTGGTAGCAGGGGGCCAGCCCCGTCTCCGCCTCTGCCTCCGACGCCCGCTTCCGGCCGCCCCTGGTCATGCGGCGGTCGAACTCGTCTGCTATCTGGGCGTACAGGACGGCCGGCAGCATCGTGAACGTTGTCCCCGAGTCAACCACAATCCCGCCGTTCCCATGCCGGTCCACTCGCCTCAACTCCGGCGAAGCGGGGATCCTCCTCCCGCCGACGGACACGGCGTCGAGGGCCACCGTGTAGAAGTAGGGGTGCTTCGGGTTGCGGAGCATGGGCGTGTAGACGAATGGCTCCTCCGCGCCACGGGAGGCATCGGAACGCCCGAGGATGAGCGGGCTGGGGAGGTGGAGCCGCTGGGCCTCGAACGAGTGGGAGACGAGGCAGTAGGAGAACTGCCTCCCCAGGTGCGGGGAGAGCCGAGCGAGCTGCGCAGGGAGGGAGAGGAGACCCCTCCCGAAGCCCGCCACCCCGATGGGCTCCGCCAGGGCCGTATGAGCGCAGCCGAAGGTGAAGTTAGGGAGCTGCAGCGAGTTCACTGCGCCAGCGGGAATGGCAAGGTGGTCGTGACGGAGGCGGCCTATGAGGCTGCCATCACCGTAGGCGTAGTAGAAAGGCGGGCAGGGGAAGGCTGAGCAGGTGGAGGTCTCGATGGTCTCAAGGGGGCACCCGGCCATGACGCAGAGGTCGGAAGACGGGAGGGAGGAGTGGGCGGCGGAGCAGGAGGGCGAGTGGCACGGGATAGGGGCCGCCGTGGGGAAGAGGGTAGAACCCGGGGGCGGTGGATAGTTGGGCTTCCCCTCGCAGAGGATGCACTCAAAGGGGGCGCAGGGGAACCAGACCAGGTCGCTGCCGGTGTCCATGTAGAGCTCGACGGGGTGGGCCTCCCGGGAGCCAACGGAGAAGGTCAGTGTGTAGTCGCTGCCGGGGGAGAGGGGGAGCGACACCTGCCGGTGTTGCTGCTGCAAGCGGTGGCCACGGCCCCGGTGGTGGCGGAGGCGGGCGGCGGACCTGAGGGAGGCAGACTTGAGCAGGTGGAGGTGGTGGTTGGGATGGGTGGTGGCGTTGCCGGGCGCTCTGGAGAGGACATGGATGAGCGGGAGGAGGAAGGGCGGTGGAGGCTCCGCCGAAGCGAGGAGGGTGGTGAAGAGCAGCAGCGAGAGCACGGACAGAGGACACAAGGGCGCCATGGAGACGAAGAACAGAGCTAACAGTTGTGTGTGTTTCTCTCGAGCGAACAAGGGTGGGGGGGGGGGTTTGCGCGAGGTTTTGTACGAGAGAAACGAGTGAGTGAGCAAAGGGTCGGGAAGGTTCTAATCTGTGTGGGCTTTTTAAAGCTTCGAAAGAGTCCCACGAGGTGATGGGGATAGCCCCCCCGGGGTGTCAAAAAGCTTGTGTGCTATGTAGAAAATACTAGTTTATGAGCCCAATTATTGTGGCGTAAGAAGATTACAAGAAGCCCGTGGACTTGCATGGTTGTTGGGTGGGGGAACATTCATCACTGTGGCTCGCGAGAAGGGACTGGAGCTGAGGAGTTAAAAAGGGGTTCACAGTGGGCAGATGGGTCCTGAACGTCCCATAAAAGAAGCGCGTAGTGTGAGGAGGCTCCCTCGTATTTTTTTTTGTTCTTACTTGTTATCTCGGGAGACACAGTGAAGGGGAATTAAGTGAACGTCCTAGGCCTAGCCAGTAGAGTTAATCTGTTGACGTGGAAAAACCCGCCACTCAGGGCCCCTCTCCCACCAGCCCCATGCCCACAAATACGTGTGTAGCATGGCAACTACACCCGAGGGAGGTATGAGTTAGAGGCTTCCACGCCCTCCACCGGATTGGGCCGGGTTGACCCCTCCGCAGTGTGTACCTACTCGGGGGAGGCTCACGAACAGTTGTATTCTCTCTCTATCGAGAAATAATTTTTGAGTATATTTGATGTTTAGATAGATCGGAGATAGTTCTCAAAATTGAAGATATTCTCATGAGTTTATCTCCGATCTATCTAAATATAGTAGAGAAAAGTTTGGTTCAAATCTTAAAGAGAGATTTGCAACAAACTAAGAACCCCATTGGGGGTGGGCAACCTAAAGGGTGAACCCACCCCCCAATGACATCAGCCCCCCCCCCCCCCCCCCCCCCCCCCCCCCCCCAAATGGAGGGCCGAATTTGTTGCAAAACAAGAGTTTTCCTAATTTTTATTGCTCGAACCGAGTTACCCACCTGTTTTATGAGAACGGATACTGTTAATCGAGCAATAAATATTTCTCTTCTCCCTCTTATTGAACATAAACCCCAATTCCAATTTTTCAATACTTTATTCTCTTATCAATACATTGACAACATCCGAATAATAACAAATATTTCTCCTAAAAGAAGAACTCCAGATGTACACAAAAATTCAAAGACCACGTTGCATGAAAATAATAAACTCGCCAAGACAAGATATCTTGTATTTGTAGGAAACACAAAATATAGACCCGCCCCACCGAAACATTACTTCAAATTTCCCCTCCACATATCTACCCAATATGAGATTTTATAAGACGAGAGGATTTGTACGACTGAACTGTAGGCTCCATTCCAACACTTTCATATTAATGATGACCCAAATGAATGACGTTTGAATGAATTCACCCTCACTGTAGGCGCTAGAAACCAAGTCCTTCTCCGAGGAGGAGATGGCTAGTCGGGTACACATGGTCCAGATCCCCTCATCTGGGAAGACAGCACAAACTCGCCGACCCGCCCCTGGTCCTCGCCCCCCTCCGGAACCAAATAGAGCACCACCTCCGAGTCACTCGTCCTCCTCCTCACACGGCCAATGGCCGCACGGCCGCCACCTTCTAACACCACCATCACCACCACCTCCCGCAACCCTTTTTACGGAGGAGGGTTCACGAGCCCGCAAAACGAGTCCACCCAGATGGACTCGGCGCCGATCCTGTCATCCAGCTGCCAAGACACCTAGCTGGCCATCTCTCCCAAGTCCCAACTGGACGATGCCGTGTGGACGGAGGGAGGCCAGACACTGTCCGCGCCAGGCTGGCAGCACGGGAAGGGAGGACGTGCCGCGGGGTTTTACCGAGTCCCCAGAGATACTCTTTCTGGCAAGGCTAAGGATTTTGGGGGCTTGTCGACCTGGGTTGGGAACAGCAACCCAGGCACGGTTTACGGTATTCAAAACGTGGCATTAGTGGGTGGGTGGGGGTATTCCGTACTCTCAAATTTGAGAAAAACTTATTATATTTTATATTGTATTTAAATATAATATGATTAGATAATAAATTTATGTTATATCTAACAATTAAATTATCATTTTATCATTTCTCATGTGAAAAATATCACATAAATTATTATCTAGTCATATTATACTTAAAAGTAAAATATACAAATATAATAAATTTTTCTCCTCAAATTTTATTTCCTTCTTTTCCTTCTGAATTCTGTCGAGTGAACCAAACTGGCTACGCAACCCGCCACCGAGCGGATAGCTCAGTTGGTGGGCGGGTTTGTCCATTCTTTAAGTTGTCCAATCTGCAAAGTTATTCAACTTTTGAATGAGGATTTCAAATTTCAAAAATATTGTTCATATAAATACGAAAGATATTTGTACGGAAATATTCTTCATTGTTGGGTTGGTTTTAACGTCTACGACGAGATACGGCCCTCGGCATTCCAGAAAGGTCGACGTCATGTAAACCAACGACCGGTCGCGACAGGCCACATTATTCTTAAAGACAATATGATCATTTATAAAGGCCCTGTGTGATAATGGAGCCGAGCTAGAAATGGGTGATCTGTTTTTTTTTTTTTTTACGTCGATTATCATAATCTAATCCTAACGGAAATAAGAACAGAGAAATTAGAAAATATAGGTCAAGAATAGGTGAAGTAAAAATCAAACTTATGTCCGATTAATTAAGACCCTTTTCAAGTAATGAGATAGGACCTTCCAAAAAAAAAAAAGTAATGAGATAGAACAGGTCAGACCGTGTGGAGCAGACATGAAACGCAAAAGAACAAAAATAAGAGGGGGAGACAGCTGTCGGAGGAGATGACGTTAAGAACGCTGTCCTTGTCGTGTAGCTGAACTGGGTAGTACGTGGGGGCGGGTGGGCAGGGAAACCCATGCGTCCCGATTGGGTTTCCACCGCCGTCGGCACGAAGCTGGGTTTTCTGTGTGGCCCTTTTATTGAGCCAAGGGAAAAAAAGAGAGAGAGAGAGAGAAAGAAAAGTCTTTCTTCCTTCTCCCCTCTAATTTTATCAAGTGAAACAGTTTTGTAATATCATTTGATAATATCACCATTAAAACTGTGTTACATCAATAACTGAAAAAAAAAATTATAAACACCTCATAAATAATAACATTGTGATGTACTTTGATTGGTGTGTTACTTTAATATGATATCAAATGGTGTTACTAAACTATTTTCCTTTTATCTACTCTCAAGTGAAGAGTTACTTCCAAAGACGAGCACTAGGGGTGAACACGATCCAGTTCGATCCGGTTCATCCCTTATTTTTTAAGAAATCAAACCAAATCGATTTACTATAGCAAACCGAACCGAATGTTTGAACCGAAATATGAAAAAAAAATGAGATTTACGCGGGCGGCCGTGAGAATGGATCTCGCGACCTCCGCAAGGAGAAATGCCAAAGGTGCGCCGACCATTGCGCTACAAACGCCTTTAAATATATATGTGTAATTCAATAATTATGTACACATATTAAGTACAAAATATGCAGAAATCGAATGCTTAAAGCGAGATTCGATCTTGGTCGCGCCAACAGTCCTCTGCTAACAACCACTACGCTACAACAGTTTTTTCTGTAAAAAATATATTTTTAATTAATTATATATACATATTCGATTCATTTCGACTTCCCAACCTGAAATCGAACTGAACTGTGTGGTCCCTCAAACCAAACCGAACCGAACCGGCCGGTTCAGTTCGATTTTTTGGTTTGGACCAAAGTTTGAACACCCCTAGACACCTCGTCCCTGGTGCTGTAATGAGCAGTTAAGTGGAACCGGCAGTTGGGGTTAGTACAGTTGTAGCGGTTCAGGGTTGGCTATCGGGCTAACCGATTCTAGTTCCGCAAGTAGTTAGTAGTTAAGAGGCATTTTATCAAACAGTTGTACCAATTCTGTTCTTTATAACAGAATTTATAGTTGTTTTCTCTTGATTTGTTATAACCAAGGAGACTAACCAACTAGTGTGGTTTAGCTCCAAACTTGTATAACTGGCAGTATAAGTAGATGATGAGAGACATGAGGTTAAGAACTAAATCCCTCTTTCCACCTGTGTGTTCTTCCGACGCATATCCTTCCCCTTCTTCTGCATACTCTAGTCTAAATTCCTCTGTAGTTAGGATCAGTTCTTCCAGGCTCTGCTTGGAGGGACTAGACCAGGTTCCTCGCTGGGCACGTTCTAAATATTGGTGTCTGAGCTCCCTTCCGGCAACTCTGTAGTGCCTCTAATAATGACAGCAGAATCCTTTGATGCCTTGAAATCTTTGGTACAAGACTTAAAGTCTGCTTTGCAGCAACATATCAGCTCTAATCAGCTTGATATAGGAGGGGTGGTTCAAAGAGTGCAATGTTAGAAACTTCTTTGAAGGCACCAGATCATGCCGCTACATCTACTAGTTCATCTGAGATAACTGGATTTTCACATCCTAAGATCCATGAATTCCATCGCTTTGACGGATCTTCTGACCCTAGTGAGTGGAAATTTAAAACCCTTTGTTATTTTTCTTGTAATCAAGTTCCAGATGGACATCGGGTCACCTTAGCTTCATTCTATTTAGAAGGTGAAGGATTGCAGTGGTACTGACATTTTACTAGTACCAAGGCATCAGTTGCATGGTACGATTTGATGAGTGGATTAGAATCAAGATGTCCGCTGTGGATTCCTATGGCCTTTTGTGTAGATTGAAACAATCTGGAACTGTTCTTGATTGCCAGCAACAATTTGATATTCTTAGCAATAAGGTTTCTACAATCAATGAGTACCATCTTTTGGGAATCTTTCTTACTGGGTTGAGGGAAGAATTATCTTGTGAGGTGAGATCTTTTTTCCTAGCTCTTGCTCAAGCTATGGAATTAACCCGTACTCAGGAAAATAAATTTTCACCGAGGAAGAAAGGTCCTGCGCATTTTAATTTTGCTGCTCCCCAAGTTAGCAGGACTCCTTTCCCTTCTGCTACCCAGCCACCTCTATTATCCTCCCCAGTTAAGCCATCTTCACCTCAAGTTCGAAAACTTTCTAATCAACAGCTTCAAGAAAGGAGGTTGGAAGGGTTATGCTATAATTGTGATGATAAATGGGTGTCAGGTCATACTTGCCACTCTCATAAACTCTTTTTATTGCATTTAGTTCCAGATATCTCAGATTATCATACTATTGATTCAGAGGAAATTGCATTGCCGGATGAAAGTTCCTTGATATTGAACCTTCCCAGTCTTCTCAGTGTGTGCCTCATTATCATCCCCAGGTACCTTAAGGTTGATTGGCAACACGGGCTCCGTCAGTAATTGTTCTTGTTGACAATGGCAGTACACAATTTCTTGGATCCAGGAATTGTCAATAAGTTAGGCATTTCAGTGATCACTTCTAGATCACATCAAGTTAAAATTGCTACTGGACTTCAGATTTCCGCTCAAGGATTTTATCCGGGGGTCACCTTGAAATTGCCAGGTATTTCTTTTATGTTAGATTTGCTGGTTCTTCTATTAGGCACTGTGGATGTAGTACTTGGCACCACATGGATGCAGCTTTTGGGGCACATTACATTCAATGTTCCACAATGTCAATGCAACTCCACCTGGATGGACAAGTCCCTAACTCTGACATTAAGATAGTCTCTGCAAAATATTTTCTCGTGGCATATCCAAAGCTAGATTTCTTTATTCCTTACAATTTAATTCTCTAGAGGTTACCCCTTCCACCATAGATCCTTCTTCTAAACCTTCTTATGATTCTTACCCTCCGGATTTAGCATCTATTTTGCAACAGTATTCTACTGTTTTTTCTGAACCTCATGGATTGCCACCTAACCATTCATATCATCATACAATTTCCTTAATTGATGAATCTCTATCCTTGTCCCAGCCCTCTTATAGGCATTCACCATTCCAGAAAAAAATATCATTGAGCAGCAAGTTAAAGAACTTCTATCTCAAACTCATATCCAAGCTAGCAACAGCCCATTTTCCACCCCTATCATTCTTGTGCAAAAACATGACTGATCATGGAGAATGTGCATTGACTATTGTTCATTAAATCAGCATACTATCAAGAATAAATATCCAATCCCTTTAATTGATGATTTACTGGATGAGCTTTCTGGTGCCAAGTTTTTCTCTAAGTTGGACCTTAGATCTGATTATCATCAAATTCGTATGCATTCAAAGGACATCCACAAGACAGCTTTTAGAACTCATGAATGTCACTATGAGTTTTTAGTCATGCCTTTTGGGGGTTATCAAATGTTCCATCTACTTTTCAGAATCTTATAATGACATTTTTAAGCAGTGTTTTCGGCAATTTGTTCTGATTTTCTTTGATGACATACTTGTCTATACCATCAGCTGGCAATTGCATTTATCCCACCTTCAGCAAGTCTTACAATTACTTTTGGATAATCAATTGTATGCCAAGATTTCTAAATGCTCTTTTGGAGTTACTGAAGTTGACTATTTGGGGCATATTATTTCGGACAAAGGTGTTTCCACGGATTCTTCTAAGACAAGGTCCATTGTAGAATGGCCTGTTCCTCAGTCATTAAGGGCTTTAAGAGGATTCTTGGGATTGACTGGGTATTACAGAAAATTTATCAAGCACTATGGGTCTATTGTTGCTTCCTTGACTCAGTTATTAAAGGACAATTTTTCTTGGTCTTCTTCTGGTAATGATGCTTTTGTTTAGCTTAAACATGTGATGACTTCAACACCTGTATTGGCCTCACCTAATTTTCAAAACCAATTTATTCTTGAATGTGATGCCAATGGCATCGGACTGGGAGCTATTCTTATGCAGCAAGGAAGGCCAACTACCTATCTAAGTACGGCATTTTCAATTTAGCAAATGGGACTATCTGCTTATGAAAAAGAGATGGAAGCTACAATTTTTGCTGTGCTAAAATGGCATACATATCTCCTGGGGAGAAACTTCGTTATTAGAACAGACCATCAGAGCCTTGGGTTTTTATTGAATCAACAAGTACACACTCCAGCTAAACATCGATGGTTAATCAAGTTAATGGGATATGATTTTACTTAAGTCAGGCTATACTAATAAAGCAGCTGATGCACCGTCCAGGGTGTTTGATAATTCATGTGATTCCTCTTGTTTCACCATCTCAGTTGTTATACCTTCTTGGTTTCAGCAGCTCCAAGAAGCATATACTACAGATCAAATACTCCAAAGCAGGGTTTGGCATGCCGGATCGAATCGGTCCGATTCGGGTCGGCCGAATCGGATCGAATCAGGAGAAACCCGATTCGCCCGATTCCCATCAAATTAGACCGATTCCCATGCGAATCGGCCCGATTCAGGCGAATCATGGCGGATCAGGAAAAACCCGATTCGCCCCGATTCCCCGATGCGTCGAACCTTGCTTCAAAGTATGCTTCAGAAATGGAATAATGGTGAATTGGATAGTTTCAAAGCATACATTACAAAGGCAGAATCTTCTTGTATAAATCATCTCCATCGGCATCCACATTGCTGCGGGCTTATCATGATTCTCCTGAAGGGGGTGGTCATTCAGGATATCACAAGACTCTACAGAGAATTGAATGAAGCTTATATTGGTCTTGTATGGATTCTTCAGTCAAAGACTATATGAAGGAATGTGAAATATGTCAGAGAAATAAATCATTGCAACAGTTCCCTGCAGGCTTATTACAACCACTGCCAATTTCTACTCAAATCTGGACACACATCAACATGGATTTTATTGAAGGTCTGCCAATATCCTCCAATAAATCCACCATTATGGTTGTCATTGATAGATTATCTAAGTATGCCCACTTCATACCTTTGAAGCATCCATTCACAGCTGTAACGGTGGCATCTGAATTTGCTATTCACATTGTTAGATTACATGGTCTACCTCAGGTCATTGTATTTGACAAGGATGCTATTTTTACTAGTAAATTTTGGAAAGAGTTGTTCAAATTGCAGGGGGTTGATCTGAACAAGAGTAGTGTTTACCATCCTCAAATGGATGGGCAAGCAGAGGTCTTAAACAAGTGCTTAGAAACTTATTTCTGCTGTTATTGCTTTCAACAGCAGCATACATGGATGAAGCGGCTTCATTGGGAAGAATATTGGTACAAAACATCGGTGGACTTTTCCACTGGGACAACTTTTGAAGCAGTCTATGGCATTCCCCCAACACCCTTCCTATCTTATGTCCTGGGCACATCAAAAGTTCAGGCAGTAGAAGAAAATTTGCTCAGTTGAGATGCAATTTTGAAAGCACTGGAGCATCATCTTTTACAAGCTCGGGATAGGATGAAACATTTGGCTTACAAGCATCGTTTGGATAAGCAATTTAATAAGGGTGACTGGGTTTATTTGAAACTTCAACCATATTGACAAAACTCAGTTGTACAGAGATTCAACTATAAATTGAGTGCTAGATATTACGGTGCCTTCCAGATTATTCAGAAAATTGGCTCAGTCGCTTATAAGTTGGATCTACCTGTCACATCCAAAATACACCCAGTGTTCCATGTTTCTTATCCCAAGAAGAAGATCTCAACCTTAGATGTTCCTATTCTTCCATTGCCACATAAATTGCATATCAATGACCGGGTGCCCATTACATTGTTGGGTGATCGAATTATTAAATTTGAAAACAAGACTCTGCCGCAGCTCCTTATTCAATGGAAGGGAATGTCACCTGCTGAAGCTACATGGGAAGAGTATTATACTTTCCGTGAACAATATCCCACTTTTGACCTCAAGGACAATGTCATTTTTGAAGACTGGGAGTTGTTATGAGCAGTTAGCTGGAACCGGCAGCTGGGTTAGTACAGTTATAGCGGTTCAGGTTGTTTATCGGCTAACCAGTTTTAGTTCAACAGGTAGAGGGTAGTTAGAGACATTTCATCAAACAGTTGTACCAGTTCTGATTTTATAACAGAATTTAGTTGTTTTCTCTTGATTTGTTAGAATCAAGGAGACTAACCAACTACCGTGGTTTAGCTCCAAACTTGTACAACTGACAGTCTAAATAGATGATAAGAAGACCTACGAGGTCAAGCCTTTGAGAACTAAATCCCTCTTTCCACTTCTCTGTCTTCTTCCTACACATATCCTTCCCCTTCTTCTGCATACTCTAGTCTAAATTCCTCTGTACTTAGGATCAAATCATGGAGTTCAGAGCTGGAAAAGGTTCTTCCAGGCTCTGCTTGAAGGGACTAGACCAGGTTCCTCGCCGGGCACGTTCTAGGTGCTGTGTTTATAAGGAGGCTGCAGATTGAGGGGGAAGGATTTGATTGACCTTGCCAGTTGCTGACCTCAATGGTTGGTCCAAGTCTGCTGGAACTGAGAGAGGCTCTCCCTGTTTTTCAATTTGATCCTAACATTAACGATGATTTCAACTTCTAGTTTGATTATGCATTTCATTGGAACAGGGTTAATCGGCCACCTTTTACTATATTCATTAACTTGAGACTAAAAGTTAGATAAAACCCGACATCTGTGCTCTATTTCCACACTATCTTGATGGAATTTGTAAGGAGTAAAGATAACGCATTATGGAGAACTTGTCCTCTAACTAAGCTTACGAACAGAAACCTCCCCCACCCCCACCCCCCACGAAAAAAAAAAAAAACTTATTTTCCCTTCAAAAACCCTTGGAGGGAGGAGCTATTTCCATGTAAAGGTTGCTTTAGGGGTGAACCACTTTAATCATTTAACAGCTGTTCTTCACTTTCTTTTCCTTTCAATTGCACTTCCAACTGAGAAAATGTCGTCCGGTTGAAAGGGATATAACATCCCAAAAGATCTAGCTTTATGGAGATTCATGACACCTTAGACGTAGGGGCATACGTAGGCTAAAGTGCAGTTAGATTTAAACAAAATTCAACCTTAAATTCACTAGTAAATATCAAGTCCCAATTTGTCTCAGATTATTCTTCTAGACCTAAAAAGTGCAACTCCAGGAGAACCCAATGACTCAAACTTTTGGGTTTTGACCAGATTTAATAGCATCATGAATGGCATGAAGTTTTGCCTCAGAGATCCTTCGTCAAAAACTCTAGCTGGAGGCAAATTCTTCCAAATAATACATTGAATTAATGGGTGGTTGGCATCTTATACAGATAGGGCTTAGTGGGTACCCATGTCGGAATTTGACGTAAAGAAGTGTCTTTAACAAGGTTCTTCCTTAGGATAAAACCATTCATTTATAGAAATATCTTATTACATAAACATCAATTATTATTTCCATTTCAATGCTCATTATAATCTCTCTGCTGAATCAATATGATGAAGCCAATAGCTGGATTCCTGGCAACAAAATATAGTGTTATTTCAGATATGTACCATTAGTTATGTTCAGGCCAAAATACGGTGTATATCAAAAAATGAAATCCAAAAATGACAAAAGAAAACAAATTGGGTGAACCTGCTATGTGAATAAAGAAATGCAAAGATGAAGTTGAGAATACCAATACAGTGAAAGCGCTGTTTTTGAATGGAGAGAGAAATCCAGTTCAGAAGTGGTCAACAGCAGAAATAGCATGAATGTTTACCTTGTACCATCACTTTGTTTCTGTCGGAGGCTTTAATTTCTCCAACAGCTTTTCTGCCTCAATGAATCCCCCAAGAGGTCCCAAGGATGCATATTTCACTGTTTTCCATCTGTCAAAGTCATCTCCGTATCATGAACTGTAGTAGAACTTTTCTTTGGCATGGGATTGAAACAGAAAAATGCCAACTAAACTGTAGATATGTCTGAACAAAATGAAAGAAACAGGAAAAGACAAAAGAGCAGCCAGTCCTTCAATACTGGGCCCCAGGCATAGCACCCATCTTCCACATCTACATTATTCGGGTCTTCTACTAGTTGTTTAAACATTCATAGGGAAATAAGGTTTAGGGTTCAAGAATCCTTCGACAGTTAGAAAGGAATTAAAATTTCAAAAGGCATGCATCTTTGGTATCCCAAGCACAGTTGAAGCAAAAGAAACTTATAATCGGATTGTACCTTGGTATGAATGGCAGAGCCAGACAATGGAGGTGGAGATGGTTAACACTATTGAATGGAGGACGATGGAACCCAAATCTGCAAATGCAAGATAAAGCGAGTTTTACAAAAAGAGGATATTTTTTGTCTGCATGTCACTCAATGTAGTTGATTAATATCCATTTTTCATGCAATCAAAGCAACATGTTTTGGTTTTAGATCAAAATGTTGCTGACTAGTGTTTAAGTTGAGAAGGTCAGTGGTAAAAGATAACTATCAAATCACTAAAAAGAGAAAGAAAGAACATTGAAATGTTGAGGTAGGACGTTTGGTGAGTTTATTATTAATGTTATAGCCTCACAATTCTTATATTCTGCATAACTCAGGGTTTCCAATCATCTTGGTCTTTTCTTCTAGGCCTCCTACCTTGTACACTTGAAAGTTCTAGCATCGACAAGCTTACCTCATAAAATGCATGCATGAATTCTCTCTCTGAGTATATGAAGCCATGATCAAGTATGAGTTGAGTTTGGGTGAATCAACTACCAAATAATCCATAAGGATGATTCATCGAATGCAATCCTACTCAGATGAGGGACTTCTCTTGAAGGGTGGCTTCTGCCATATTGTTGAAATATAAAAACATGGGGATCTTTCAGGAGCTATTCGAATGCAAGATTCACTGTACAGGGAAAGGCTAAAATGTCAATAATAAGAAGGAAATCGGTTTACTAACATCTATTCTTGACACAAACTTTGACACCAACCAAAAAAAAACATGCCACATCATCATCCGACAGCAAAAAGTGAAACGACCTCATAAAGAAGGGGTTTGTGGTGCATTCTCCTTGGTGTGTTAAATCTGGCATTAAGAATGCATGTTCCTTATAACACTCCTTTGGATAGTAAATTGCACAAGGAATTCAAATTCTCACACAACAGCTAGGAAGCATCCACTTTGGATGCTCCCAGAGTCACTGACCACCATGGGGAAAACTCATTTACATCTTCAATGATACAGACCTCAACATTGAATTCAAGATGGCCAGAATGTATGAGACGCAGAGGAAAGAAAATACATACAATAGGAGAGTAGATCAATGGACTAGCTTCATACTCCTCGAAGGAAAACATTTTAATGGTTGCTAAGAGCCTAAGAGTGCATAAAATATCATGCCTGCCCTTCCTATCGAAGTAGAAATAGATGCAACTACTTGCTTAGGAAAATAGTCAACATGTTGGGATTTAGCTTCAGAAAGCATGCCTTCACCACTTTGATAATGAATGAAGTAAGCTCACTGCCATCGAGAATGAAAAAAACATCATCCAACAGAGGACTGGTCAATGGTCAATGATATTAGCATAGAGCATCCAAACAAAAATTGAGGCATTGAGTTCGGCACACAGTGATATTGGAATAATAATTTCATCAAATGTCATCCCATGTATTTCCTAACATGGGACAACATGCCAAAATGACACCAAATTTGTCAATCATATAAGCTTACAGTTCAAGAGAAAAGGTGCAAAAAACACAGAGTTTAATGTTCTTTCTGAAGTAGTACTGAGTTTAATTTTCTTCTCAGATAAGAAGAGCAAACCTTTAGAATAGGTTTTACAACTGTATTTCTCTAAGAATAGCCACTACAAGGAAGGGGACTATTAAGAATGGGCATTGGCAACGGCTCCAAAAATCCGTCGCTAAAAGAAAATATTTGCAACGGCTGCAAAAGAAGTGTGGCTAAAAGTAGAGTAATGGCTACAGCTGAAAGCATGGTTTGCCGGATTGCCGATTCAGACCGAATCGGATTTGTCCTAATTCGATCCGATTCGGGCGAATCAGACAGATTTAATATATATAGATATTTAATATAATATATAATATATTCTTAAGACATATATGGATATTTAATATATATCTATATATAATATATTCTTAAGATATATATGGACATTTAATATAATATATATTATATATGTATATTTAAGATATATATGCATGCGTATATGTAACATATGTATGTCAGATATGAGAATGAGCTCAGGGATTACATGGAACTCATATCTTATTTTTATTTACTTAAGATATTATATGTAAATAAGGAAGTACATCTCATTGGAATCTAAAAAAATATCAAAAAAATCATATCTCTTACCAATAAAAAGTCAACTCTCTCATTCAAGAAGAAAATCATGATTTTGGTGATTCCATCAAAATAGGGACTTTCTAATCCCTCATAATTTGGTCTATTTAAAAATTTCATAATTCAAATAAACCCAATAAAACACTAAAAATTCAAAGTCTAGTGAAAAAAATCAAACGTGCATATGACTTCTCCAAGAGAGTGACTCTCCTACTGACCGAAACTAAGTCCCCCCAACTATCTGACCTGTGCCCCCCCCAACCCCGGCCATCAGACCCTTGCGCCCTCCCACCCCCCGGTCACTGAGAGAGAGAGAGAGAAAGAGAGAGAGAATACATACTGATGGAGGTCACCGATGGAGGCTAGAGATTGCCAATGGAAGATAGATGGAGATGGAGCCTCGCCGAAGGTTGCACAAACCCCTAGGAGGGGTCGCCAATAAACACTTTCCTTTTTAAAAACATTAATGATTATATACTACACTTATTAATTATAATGTTAATTAATACATCTTTATATATTTAATAAAAAATTTAAAAATGCAGTTATATTTGGATGTTATAATTTTTCATAAAATTTTATTTAGTATTATAAAATTTGTATTGTGTTATTTCTGATCGATTTGCCATTATATTTTCTATTTTTAAATAGTACAAGAAAAAATAAAAAGAATTGAAGTAACGTGATAATATTATAAAATTGATTTTGAATAACATAATAAGAAACTAATATATAAAATTACTTTATGTACTTGTGTGACTACAATAACACATAATACATAATATTTATCTCCCTCCCATATTAAATTCAAATATTATTAATTTAATATACATATATAATAGGTTGTGGTTTAAAAGAATAAAATACATTATTGTGTAAACGATCTGATTATTTACAAAAATGTTTAAAATAATAGGTGTTTAAAATAAAAAAACTTAAAATATTTAATGCTTTATATAATTCATGCTAAATATAGGTAAATGCTATATATTCATTATGATTAATGAAAATAAGTATTTTACAATATATAATAACACTTAATTAAGTAGATGAGAATAACAAGTTGACATATGAAATGAAATACACTTTGTGATATAATATATTTGTATTAACACACGATCAAAATCTAGTGACACATGCATGCATGAATGTAGTTATGTTCCTTAAAAGATATAAAGTAACATGGTGTACATGAAAAATAAGTTTTTTTTCTTTATAATTTAGCATGCATTAACATACTTGACAAATAATTACACATAAACTATTTGTATAACTATTTATAACAATTTTTTTAAGGGAATTCGATTGAGAAGATTTATGCTTTTACATAATGGAGACGGCTTAACATTAGTGATGGCCTATAGAAGCCATCACTAATGTTAGTATTAGAGACGCGAGGACGGCTACTTGTAAGTGTCCCTAATAATCAATTATGAGGGATGGCTAATAATTATTAGTAACGATGAACAAATTAGTTGTCACTACTATAGGGTATTAAAGATGGCTTCATTTAGCTATCCCTAATAATTTGTTAGTAGCGACGGTTTAAGCTGTTGCTAATAATTTCATTTAGAATGGCTTCACCCAAACATCGTTAATAAGTGTTATTGGAGGCAAAAGCGGATGGCTTCACCCGGCCATCGCTAATAAGTGTTATTGAAGGCAAAGAGCCATCCTGAATAATGTTATAAGCGATGGCTCTTCTAGCAGTTCCGATTTCCGAATAGTGCACTTTTAAGACATTCATGCATTAAGTCATCTACTAATAGTCTTTAGTAGGGACGACTTCTTTCAGTTGTCGCCAATACTCTACTTTTAGTGACACTTTTTTTTTGCAGCCATCACGAATACTCTTTTTAGCGACGGCTTTTTGGAGCCATCGTCAATGCCCCGTCCCTAATAGTCCCTTCCTTGTGGTGAATATCACAACCAGAAGAGATTCAAAGTCCCAAAAACTGCATACTTGACAAGACCTTCCTAAAATAAGGAGGTCTAAACATTAGATACAATTGCCAGAATAAGTACCTATATAGGTTAGATTGAGGTGCATCTTGGCGCAGTAGAGTTTGTCCTACATTCAGCATATGTTTTACTGCAGAAGGCAACATTGACGTTAACATCAAAAATCATTAGATTGAAAGAAAAATTACAACATTTGTCTCGGTTTGTTGGATATGCAATTTAAGATGCATAAATAAACTAATCCCAATAAACAGGAAGCGGATTCAAACTGAACCTGATTAGGGAATTAGGTTATTGCAATAGCAAACTAATGCACAAGGCATAACAAAGTAAACTGACAAGTGACAAGGGCTACCAGAATACTAGACAATGTTGGATGGCATACAACCTTTTAGTTAACCACAAATTGTCCAAAGTCAGACCACAACTTGATTCAGTCAGTCTATCCTCCAAATTGGGAAATTACAATCTAAGAGAGGTTGCAGAAACTGAACAGAGCATTAAATAAATGACATTTTCTCGGCCAACTATCTAGTCAGTGTGAGATATATACCTAATTGATAATCCTCAGATGTTCTTCGAAGATCATTTGCAGTTGCTATATGATCTACAGGAATAACCAGAAAATGCCTATCAATTTGACAAATGCAAACTGTAAATGTTACAAAGATTAGTCCTTAATGAAAGTGAATCAAATAGATGGATCTGCTACCATTTGTTTGTCAGCATGTTATAATATTTAGCATGAAAGGCCTCTAGCGAGTAGCGACAACGGAAAGTGGATGATGGTCATTGTTGACAACAATAGTAGAAAACTGTAACCAAAAAAGAATTGAATCTCAGTCGAATAAAGAAATACTGATGGGAAATGAAGGATGGCTAAATCAAAATACTTATTATGTTTTATTTGGCCTATTAAAAGACCCAATGGTTGTAATCTTGTTTGGCTTTACAAATTTCTAGGGTCATTAAATTTAAGTCTTTTGAGTTTCCTAAGTCTTAAGTAAGGTCTTTATTGTCTTTTGGTATGGAGAGTCTCTTTATTTTAAACTCTATATATAGAGTCATGTAACCAAAGAATGAATAGAGAAGAAGAAGAAGAAGAAGAAAATCTTGAGTTTTTGTGTGTGCCTCCAAAAATGGAGTTTGTGTTTGGGTGTGAAGCCCCCGGGTGAGAAGCCCCAAGGTGGTCCCTATGAAAGGGAGGGTGTGAAGCCTACACTCCCACCTCTTATCCCCCTCTCCGGTGTGATTCCGGCGACCTCCCCCCCCCCCCCCTTTCTCTCCCATCCTTAACCCCTCTGCTCCCTCTGTTCCGCATCAGTTTTGGTATCAGAGAACTCACTTCGATCCCCGCTCTTTGCTGCCTTTCTTCCCCTCTCTGTTCTCTCTCATCTCCCTCTATGCCAGAACCCCTGCGCCATCCCTTCTTCTTCGTCTTCTCCTCCCCATCCACTTCTTCTCTTTATCCGAAACCCCCTGTGCGATTCCCCACTCTGTCCGCTCCTCCCCCTCCCCAGAACTCCCTGCTCGATCCCCCTCTCGGTTCGCTTGAGTCCGCCCCCTGTGCACGCTACTCGCTGCCTTCCCCACCCCTGCTCGCGACGCCATCGCCGGGCCACGCCGGCTTTTTTCCCCCCAGAACCCCTTCGCGTAGAGCCCCCGCGACCCTCTCTCTCTCATTCCCGCGCCATCCCTCTCCCTCCCGCGGTGTCGTCCCCTTCTCTCCCTCTGCCCCATCGCCGGAACACCCCCCCCCCCGCAGAGCCAAAGAAGAAGGGAAGAGAAGAGGAGCCGCCGCCCGCTGGAGCTGCCGCCGCCGGACACGCCGTCCGCCATCGTCGCCACCGGCGACCACTTTCCCCGCCGTCGGAACCGCCGCAGCTCCCATCCCCTTCCTCTGACTCCTCCCTGCGCCAGGGATAGAGGAGGAAGGAGCAAACCCGACCCTTTAAAGGGGGGGCCGGGTCAGCCGATTCGACCCCCGGTCCGGTTTGCTACAGTGCACGACGCCTCCCCACCGCGCCGGCTGCACCCCGGCCATGCCCCAGCTGGACGCCCCGGCCCGCCTCCGCGTTCGCGACCCAGGGCACACCCCAGCACGTGGCTAGCCACGCTGTCCCTCCCTCCCTGTTCGCCAGCGCTCCATCGCGCGCGGGAGCTGGGTCCGCCCCGTCGCGAAGCCATTCCCGCGCACCCTCCAGTCGCACCTGCGAGCCCCGCGCCATACGCGCCCGCCTGTACGCGCCCGCGCGCGTTCTTGCAGCGACGTCCACACACGTCCTTACGTGCCCCTGCAGCAACGCCCGTCTGCACGCCCGTCCGTGTGCTCGCCTGCACGTCCGCCTACGTGCCTGCCCGCCCACGCGTCCGTGTGCGCCCAGCACTGCACCTGCCAGCGCAACAGAAAAGCACAGTGAGATCTTGAATTTTATATTTGATATGATTCCTCTTCCAATCATATTCACAGCATCACTGCCAAATGGAGAATGTGCCGAGATCATAGTTGTCAAGGCGACCAAGGCGTAGGTGGGGTCTCGGATCGCCTAAGCGCTTAGGCGCTCACTTAAGCGGTGCCTAGGCGTTTAGGACGGAACCAAGTATGAGTTGTTTTCAAGTGTCCCTCTTACATGATATTTATGTATCTATAAATATATATAATGATGAAAATTCAATAAAAAATATCATAATATGACAGACATAAAGACAATGAAAGCAACAAAAATTAAACTTCAAGTAAACAAACTCACATTATATATCATAAAGTCATAAAAAATCTAAATTGACATCTTCAAATAAATAAGCACCCTAAATAAGAACAAGAAGTGCAAATATCATTCTATCATTAGGAAACTAATTTTCAACTTTTAAAACAAGCAATACACATACATGTAAATATGTTAAATAAAAATAAGAAGTGCAATATCTTAACATACTTAAAACAAGTAAAAACTAAATGAGTCCATTACATAATCCCACAATATGCCTAAAAATTGAAAAGAAACTAGAAAATGACAAATCTCATGTGTTTGGGTGATGATAGTTTAAGTTTGACCAAATCCTGAGAGATCTCAAACAGACTAAGGTGGGGTTTGATAACACTTAATTAAAATATCTAAAGTCTAATTTATTATCTATTGTCTAAATCTGTAATTTAATAAATACTTAAAATATATTAGATTTTAATTAAGAGTTGTTTGATAACCAACTTAATTAAGCTCTGAATTAACATATTATTTTACATAAATATTCTTATATGTTTAAAAATATATCTAAATTTATTTATTGGCGTAGGTAAAGGTGATAGGCCTTGAGTATGGCAGCCACCGACCGAAACTTGACCTCCATGGAGTGGTCGCACTAGACGCCGGTGCCGGCGAGGCGGGCCTCGAGGCCGTCGGCGAAGCAGTGCGCCAGCCTCTGCGGCCCGTCCCCGTCCATGGAGGAGTGCTGCCGGATGTGCTTCAGCTGCTCGCTGGCGCTTCGGCGGTCGTCCGTGGCCACGGCCTAGGCGCAGTGGATGAGCAGCGTTCTCAGGTCGATCACCTCCTTTTTGGCCTGCCGCTTCCCCCGGGACTTGCCGTTGCCTCCCTTGGAGTGCCCGTTGCTCTTGGCCGCCTTGCTCTCCAGCTCGCTCTGCAGCGCCTCCCGGAGGCTGCTGATGGCGTAGTTGGGCCTCCCCTGGGGGCACAGCCGCACGTTGTCGAACATCTCCGGGGCGACGTCGTCCTCGTCGGAGCAGACGACAGCCGAGTGCTTGGTGCTCCTCCTTCCTCCACATCCAGGTCCTCCTTGTGGTGCGGGTTCTTCCGGTTCCTCGCGCCGCCATTGACGGCCACCCCCTTATCCTCCTGCTCCACCTTGGCCTCGAGCAGCCCACTCCGCAGTTCGGCCGCGTCCCTGGGTAGAGGGCTGCCAGCCTCCAGATCGATCACCAGCTTCTTCTGATCCGGGAGGAACTTGCTGGCTTCCTCCACGCCCTTCTTGTACTGCCACAGCTGCTGCATCTCGATTTGGAAATCTTCTTCCCTGGATCTGAATAGGGCCTCCTCCGGGCCGTCCGGCACGCCGTTGAAGCTGCCGTTGGAGGAGCCGAACGAGGTCTGGGAGGAGTAATCGACGGAAGAGCTGCCGACCTGGGTAGACGGGTACTCGAAGAGGCACCCCTCCTCCACCGCCCCGCCGCTGGGGCTGCTGGAAGTGAAGGAGTTGCTGCTGTGGCCGCCGCCGCTGTCCTCGGGGCTTGCGATCGGAGAAGAAGGGAAGCAGCATAGGAGGGAGGAGCAGTGGAGGGGCCGGAGGAGCCCTGCGATCTGAAAAAAAAAAGTGCCCTAACTGCACTTTTTTTTAAGAGGCAACTTAAGATAGTAGATATAGTTTTAGATGTTCATTAATATGTTTTATCAAACAGTCTATTAAAGTAATGTCTCACTGCTTTAGACATTAGACTTACTTTAAGTGTTATCAAACAGCCCCTAAGTGTTGTCAGTAGGAGAGCAGCTCCCTTGGAGAAGTCATATGCACGTTTGACTTTTTTTACCGGACTTTGGATTTTTAGTGTTCCATATAGTTTATTTGAATTATCAAATTTTTAGATAGGTCAAATCATGAGAGATTAGAAAGTTAGCATTTCGCTAAAATCATCGAAATCGTGATTTTATTCTTCGATGGAAGAGTTGACTTTTTTTTTGTAAGAGATATGATTTTTTTGATATTTTTATTGGATTCAAATGGGGGATACTTCCTTATTTACATGTAATATCTTAAGTAAATGTTATAACAAATTATAACATTTACTTAAATGATATTCAGGTAAATAAGATGTTACCTGGAATCGAGCTGGACTCAGCCCTTAAAACCGACCTGAATCTACTGTCTAAGTGGGATATTGCGGACCCCTAAAGGGTCTAGGCGCGCCCAAGCGCCCTTGGCGTGCGCCTTGGCCGCCTTAGCGGCGTCTTGGGGCGCCTTTTCTCCTCTTAGAAAGGCGAGGTGTTTTAAGGCGGCTGAGGAAGCGCCTTGGAGCTTAAGCGGCGCCTAGGCGTCCGCCTTGACAACTATGACCGAGATTGATTTTATTGATATGGAATATGAAAATTGGGTTTCACCTCACATTGTTGAGTCCCTATCAAAAACTGGAGAAATAATTTCTGAAGGTGATCAAGTATTTGTGGAATTTCATAAGGCTTTCGGCACGACCACTTATTTTGATGGAGCTTGGTGTTACATCGACACAATGGCGGCAACATGTATTATACTGGGAAGACAATGGCTAGAAGAAAGACATGCTATCATTGATTTGCAACGACAAACTTGTACTTTGAGCCCGAGTCATTTACAAGACAAGTTTGTTTTTCACAATGCACTGTTGTCTCTTCCTAAAGTACAGATTGGACGACATGGTTCTGAATGTCAACCCATGCAAGAGATTGTCTACGAGGCTGATCCAGCACTAGCAGAAGAGTATTATGCAGAGGTTGAGTCTAAGATGTTTGAAACACAAGATAGTCTCTTTGTAGCAGAGGATGAATCGACGGCGGAAGATGTAGCTGGGGATGTGGTTGAAGAGCCAAAGGATGTTCCAGTTGCATTCATGCTGCATGACTTTGACCACATATGGAGTGATCTTGTGGCACATTTCTCACATGGACGTGCAACGCTGCTCTACACGTGGCTTCAAGAGGCTTTCATGATATTGTTCGCATTTACTATCCTCCTTATTTCCTTAGGGATACTGTCACACTTCAAAACTCGAGGACGAGTTTTCTCGAACCAAGGGAGAATGATGGGAAATGAAAGATGGCTAAATCAAAATACTTATTATGTTTTATTTGGCTATTAAAAGACCCGATGGTTGTAATCTTGTTTGGCTTTACAAATTTCTAGGGTCATTAAATTTAAGTCTTTTAAGTTTCCTAAGTCTTAAGTAAGGTCTTTATTAAGTGTCTTTTGGTATGGAGAGTCTCTTTATTTTAAACTCTATATATAGAGTCATGTAACCAAAAAATGAATAGAGAAGAAGAAGAAGAAAATTTTGAGTTTTATGTGTGCCTCCAAAAATGGAGTTTGTGTTTGGGTGTGAAGCCCCCGGGTGAGAAGTCCCAAGGTGGTCTCTGTGAAAGGGAATGTGTGAAGCCTACACTCCCACCTCTTATCCCTCTCTCCAGTGTGATTCCGGCGACCTTTCCCCCTTCTCTGCCATCCTTAACCCCTCTGCCCCCTCTATTCCGCATCAAATATTGAATTCAAGATTGCTGGAGACTTTTCGACCTTTTCTTACTAAGGTTGATCTGACCAACTTGAGAAGGAGAACAAAATTCAAATCAACATATTTGCAGTTACCCTCACCCTTTATCGCATTTCTTCAACAAACTTTAGGGCATTCATGAACATTAATCAAACATTCTTCATTCATGTTTCAGAATTTTTACTCACCATTTAGATAGCTGGTAGCTTAAAACAGCGAATAAGTTTACTCCATAAGAGGTCAATCTGATGAAACCTTCTAGGTGGGGATGACATGGTAACTTTATGATCAGAACTTGACTTCTATGTGTACATGAAGAAAAAAGGCAATCACTTTCTTCTTGCTGGCAGGCGTTGCTGTGGCATCTGCCACCTGAGGAGGGGAGGAGGGTGGCAGGGGCTTCGGCCGACCGCCTTTCCCCATGCACAACGGCACCTAGGCACAGGCTCTGGAAAAGTCGCTTGGCCATTTCTGGAAAGGGGAGACCCCCCTTCGCCTCCCCCGTCGACTCCTCCCCCCCCTCGCACCCTCTTCCCCTCGCCATCTTCTTCTTCCTTCCTCCCTTCCCCGAGCTCTCCATTCTCTCTTTCTCTTCCTCTCACAGATCTCTCTCTCTCTCTCTCTCGTTGACTGAGTCACCGTCGCCGCTGCCCCCTCTTTTTCCCCTGCTCCGGGTCGCACCAGAGAGGAGTCGCGCCTCTACTGCCACCGCCCCCTTTCTTCCTCTTCCTCGGCTGGTTGCTCCAGAGGGGAGGAGCTGCTACCACCTTCCGCTGCCATGGCGCTGCCGGCGGGTCCTACCGCCGAGGTAGGTGCCTTCCCCATCTCCGGTGTCGGCCGAAGTCCCCTCCCCCCCTCTCTCTCTCTCTGCCCCCTTCCTCTCTCCTGTTTTCGGCAGTGGCTAGGGAGGGGCCCCCGCTACCGGTGGGCCGCGTAGGCGGCAGCCGGAGACTGGCCGCCGGCAGCCCTGCCCTGCCCCCTCTCCCCTGTCGTTGGAACAGGGGGTCGGGTTGGGGATGGGATGGGATGGGATTTGGGGGAGAAGGGAGGGCTGGCACGCCAGCCCACTGCTTGGCTGGCGCATTGTGCCAGCTGTGTCCTGCCCAGCGTAGTGCGCCGGCGCCTGGGCAGCCCAGGGTGGGGCACAATGCGCCGGATAGGACTTTTGGCTTCTTTTTGGCCTTCCGGAGTCCATTTTTCACTCCGTTTTTGGCATTGGGGTCGTCCCGGCTGCGCTAGTGGGCCATCCCCGGGTTGACAACCACCGTGTCGGGTTCCTCGGTTTCTGGGCCCACCTGGGTTAGCTCCGACCGGACCGGCAGGGCCGTTTGACTGGTTGACTTGGACAGTCGCACTGGGGTTTCTGGCACCCGTGGGGTGAGTTCTGAGGGTTGACCGACTGTCCGGGGTGGCAATATAAGTTTTTCGAGGTTGACCGTCAATCGGGTACTTTAGCGGGTCCGTTTCCGCGTTGAGTTTTCGTACCGTACCCGTGACGCTTGTGCTGATCTCCTAGCACTATGCCTTACTAGTCTTCGCCCAGTGTTTTGGCACTTGAGGACTTGTCCTAGCGCACGGTGCACTTTTGGGGTTGTTATCGTTTCCCGGGACTCCGTCCTCGTGGGCTCGTTGAGGGTGGACTCCGAGCCGTTTCTCTAGACAAAGGAGAAAATGGTGTTGGACAATGACGCCGAGTCGTTTGCAGAGCTCTCTTAGTTGGTCTAGATCCCGCAGAATTTGGAGGGTCGCAGTACACTCCAGCTAGTCCGTTCTCACTGCCTCGCGTCGTACGATTCTGGAGCCGTACTGAGAGAACAGGTGTGGGACCGTAATCCGGCCAGACTACGGCTTGTGGTTGTGTTTGTCCACGCGTCTCACTCCAACGGGAGGGGAGACATGGACTCATGGTCGAGCGGTAAGACGTCGGTGGGCACACCTGACCACTGACTAGTAGAGGCTGGGTTGTACCTAGTGTGTGTTGTCCAAATGAGGGCTTTACTGTTTGTTTGTGCAATTTAGTGGCGCGCTAGGAGCGCGCTTACCGAGGTTAAGACCGTGTGTAGTTGTGCCGAGTTGGTGGTACTTGTGGACCTGTGTACCTTTTTGTTTATTTACTTTAGTACCTGCTCAGTTGTTAATTGTTATATTACTTGCTCAATTATTAGTTCTACTTACTTGAGTTATTGTTGTTTCTTGTTTAGTGTAGTTGGTTGGTTATTGTAGTACTCTGATTTTTCTTGTCCAGTTTAGCTACATTGTTCCTGTTTTTACTGTTCGAATCAGTAAGGGGTTGGGTTCCCTACTGGGTTTCGTTCGCGAAACTAATTCCCCTTACTTCCTTCCAGTTTGAGCTCGCAGAAGTCAGTGCTTGTGTTCGAACGGTCAACATTGTGCCGCTTGTTGTCAGCAGCGTTAGAAATGGTCATTATTTCCTTTACACTTGAATTATTATCTGGGACATTGTGTATATTTTTCTATTTCGATGTTGTATTTCTTTAATTGCTTAGTTATTGTTTTTTTTTTTGTAACCAGTGGCATCCGCCACTGAGAAACCCCAGCGCCACCCCAGGATCGAACCCGGGTGGAGGACTCCCACCCCACCCCTGTGTAACTTCTTGTATATCTCACTAGACATATTTCTTAACCCTTCCGAGTCTTCGGATCCGTGGGTGGCAGTCCAAGGGTCGGATATTTGGAGGGTTCCGGATATCAGATTCTTGGGTCGTTACAGTTGCTGAATTAGAGGAAACCCAATGTTGTTGCCATATGCATCAGCTAGCGTGAGCTTCACTTCATGCCACGACATTCCAAATTTTTGACAACATGGAAATGACAATCTTTTCTGTAACAGGTAGATTGTATTGTCAAACTACAAGGATTAAAGTAAAATCGATAGAGGAGAAGAGAGGTTCCTCGGTCTCTAAGAAAAACCACATAGCTGGTATCAACGGCAAGGTAGAATGCTGTCCTACAGGTGCTTGTAGGATAAATCTACACCAACTACAAAGATAACAACATACCTATTACAAATACTCTGAATATGGACTCACTCCCACGCTTAACAAACACATCATAAGCACGAAAACTCTCAAAACAATACAAGGCTTTCGAAATAACAATCAAATGGTCAGGGTTCTGAGAGCGGAACTTGAAGGAAAGGTACAAAAGCTCGCCTAAATCTTAGCGAACATCTAAGCTTTGGATCCCATCATTACCAACACGTTCGATCCGATTATAGTTGACGTACATATCACAACTATCAGAGAGACAATAACAGATCGGCAAGTTTTCACGCCAATCACGTGGATTATGTGGCACGGGAAAACATTCCGATCCCTCGGCCCTTTCTTTTGACACAAGCCATATGACTCATCACCCAGGAATTAGGGCAAGAGCTTCACCATGAAGGTCCGACGGATTGAAAAAGAAGAAACATTGGCGGGAGGGATCGGATCTGACGCTGTAGAGAAGGGTCGTGGAAGTGGAGGACCGCGCGATTTGGCAGAACACGCATGGCTTCCCCGCCGCTCCCGACATTTTCCGCCCGTCGTCCCGCTCGCTCGGCTGTTTGAAAGAGGTGGGGTGGGGGGGCGGCGGCGGCGGCGGCGGCGGCTGCTGCTCTACCCACCTTGTGCGGAAAAGAATGCAGTTTTAACGGAAAATAGTACTTTCTTTTGGGAGATAATGCGATATATATATATATAATAAATTAATTAATAATCTATTTTTATAATATATTTACTGTAACAAAATTTAATATATACTGTAATATATGATAATATTTACTGTAATAAATTAAAATTTTATCAGAGATTAGAAAATAAGTTAAATATTTAATAGAGACTTCTAATTAATTTACTCACTATTATATTATAAAAATATGCTGCTGATAAAATATAATTGAACTAAGTTGTGAGAAAATATCACAAAAATAAGGAGAAATTATATTTATTCCATTCATACATGTAAAATATCAAAATAAAATTGTTATCCTTAATTATTGAATATCATATATCATCATAATTAGCAATATATCCACATAAAATCACAACAATTAAATTCAATATTGTTTAAAACCAATGTAAAATTAGATATTTTATTTTTGTTAATTTTAGGCTCTTTTAGGGCATTAACGATAATTTCCCTCTCGTCAGATCTCAATCGGACGGGTAACGGCTAGTTACTGTCGGGGGTTAATCCCAGCGGGAGTTGGCCTCGGCAGGGCTTTGCTCGCTGTTTACTTTAGAGAGCGTTCCCCAAAACCCCGGGGGCGGGTCTTCTCCCCACTCTGTGATGAACTGACGAAGATTTTGTTTGCCCATTTCGCCACCAGATTCCTCTCCAATCTCCTCTTCCCGTTGGCGCCTCTCCCACCTTTCTCCGGTCGCAGCCTCGTCCTTGGGGGAGCTGCGAAGGTCATGTCTACGGCGGCGTCGGCGGCGGGCAACCGGGCGTTCCAGCTCAGGGTGAACCCGATCACGGGCGAGTCCGAGTGGGTCGTCGTCGAGGAAGCGGATGCCATGGAACAAGACGATGAGAACGGGGTGTTTGGTGGTCACAGGTCCGTGCTGGCGACCACCTCCTACCTGGATATGCTCAACGACGCCCTCAGGAATAGAGCCTTCCACCAGGCCATCCGGAAGGCAGTCACGCGGCCTTGCCACGTTCTCGATATAGGGTATGCAGCACGATCTTCGCGCGGGTCTTAATTATTTATGTTGCATTTTGTTCTTCGGTGTTGTTGGAAAGAGCAGATTACGAGGGGTTGTTGCCTTCTCCCCCCCCCTCTCCCATGTATAGCGCGGGAACTGGGCTGCTGTCGATGATGGCGGCTAAGGCGATGGCAGAATGTGGCGGTGCTCCCGGTGGTAACGAGGGGTTGGTGTCGGCTTGCGAATCGTACCTCCCGATGGGCAAGCTGATGCGCAGGGTACTCAAGGAGAATGGCATGGAGAAGAGGATAAGAGTCCACCACAAGAGATCTGATGATCTCCAGGTCGGCGTGGACCTTCCCTGCCAGGCCGATATAATGGTAAAACTGTTTCCCATCTTCTATGTAAAGATGAATGTCTTGATTTCGGCTTGTAAAGTGGCAGGTATTGTACTTGAACGATCACATGCTGTTTCGTTCATCATTTTAGTGGCTATTTGGTTTCATGTCAAATACCATAACCAATGGACTGGTGATGTCTTAATCAATGGACGAACAAAAAAAGACATTCTTCGAAGCTTGTTTAAGACTTTAAGCCTTCAAAGACAGTAGCCTGACATTGTTAGCATCGCTTCATAATTAACTGATGTGATTGCAGTCTGATTACTATGTTGTAGTTTCCTGTTGGCTCTAACAAAGTTCAATCATCGATCCAGGTGAGTGAGATTCTTGATTCAGAATTGCTGGGAGAAGGATTAGTACCTACATTACAGCATGCACATGATATGTTGTTAGCAGAAAATTCAAAGACAGTGCCATACCGAGCAACAACATATGGCCAGGTACTTTGGTCTATTTTTGGTTGTTTGACAGGAAGTTAGATCTGGGATTGAGAGCTTCTACATAGTGGAATTATATATGTTTTAGGTGCTGTTAGTTTGTAAATACTTCATTTAAAACCAAACCTCTTCTTCCTATGACTTCTGTTTTCTCTATTATTTAGAGGGAGATCAAAGCACAGGATAGATGAAAGTAAATGCAGTCTGTTGATCAAAGAATTGATGTAAACTTTGTCTTCTCATAATACTCTAGTTTCTGTCATCGGAATGGACAACATATATTATTTCATAAACGGCATTGACAGATGTTCTGCCCTTTACTTTTGTGTGAGCATCTAAACTCTCACAACCCCACTAGCTCATATTATATTTCTGTTGCTTCAGCTTGTTGAGAGCACATTCTTATGGAAGCTTCATGATCTGTACGGCAGCGAAGCCTGTGTCTCAGATGGTGTGCACCTTGCTCCTTATGGTTTGGAGAACATTGTTAGTGTGAAACCAAAGCAATATGCAATGCATTGTGACGAGTTGTCTAAGGAGATAAGATTGGTAGGATAAGAGAGCTTCTGGTTCTGGGTTAAATAGAAGAAAAGTAGAACTATTCTTACTTACTTTCTTTCTTTCTTTTTTTCCAGTTGTCAGAACCCTTCAAAATTTTTGAATTCAACTTTTGGCAGCGGCCTGAGAGTCATGGAGAGACTAATTTCTATGTAAAGGCTTCTAATGATGGCACCATTCATGCTGTAGTCTCATGGTAAAACTATGCCTGCATATGTGATTGGTGGTTTTTACGGTTGAAGCATAACTGTTTCCTCATCATTTTGAAGGTGGGTGCTTCAACTTGATGATGAAGGATTGATCTTCTATTCAACTGCACCACAATGGATGGACTCAACAAGCATCAAAAAAACAAGGAGACCTACCACTGGTAAATTGGGACTGAGTCACTAGGGGTGTAAACGAGTCGAGTCGAGCTCGAGCTTTATCGAGTATTGAAAATAGTTGTTCAAGTTTGGTTCGTTTAAATACTCTCGAGTTCGAGCTCTTAACGAATATCTTAATGAGCCCAATTGAATTTGCGAGTTATATATATAAATATAAATATATATATATGTATCTATATTATGTATATATATAAGCCCAATTCAATTTACAAGTAAAAAATAAATTGTTTATAAGACCCAAATCTATCTTATTTCAAGGTCATATCCCAAGATCCTTCATAAGTTATTTGTTTAATTATTTTAGTATAATGTTTAAAATATTTAACAACTATATTTATAATTTTTATAATTAAAAAATTAAACGAGCTTGTTCACGAGCTTAAACGAGCCGAGTAGGCATTTGCTCATACTCGGCTCGTTTATGAAACGAGCTTAAATTTTTGTTTGAGCTTGACTCATTTACCTTATTAAACGAACCGAATTCGAGTAACATCCGAATCGAATTTGAGCTACTTGTCGAGTGTATTGGTTCGTTTACAACCCTAGGACTGACATTCATCCACCACCTTAGAATCAAGTAGATCATGTGCTTTATTCATGTCTTAAGTTGAGGTTTGGATTGGGAATTACCTTGTAAAAAGATGCTTATTGATGTTTTATGAACACTTTCATTGTTTTATTTAGTCATCATTCTTGCAATTTTGGTAAGGGAGTTCATAGGCATCTGAGAGCTAAACCAACATAAATATTTTGATAAAGTTATATATCAAGAGTGAGACGCTTTTGTGTATTAACCCCCCCCCCCCCAATTAGGTTTTGGTAATTCAATGTTGTATTTGTATGTTTGTTCCACTTCACCAGTTCTTCAGAGTTTCCTGGTTCTCTCGTTACAAGTGTATCCTCTTCCTGTTTTATTCTAATAACAGAAGATCTATTTGACAATGGAACCTGAAAGTATGTTTCAGTAGGTTGTGCATATATCAAACACTAGATGTGCCATTGACTATGTGGCCCAGCTCATTATGAACAACGTTGTGTCCATGGAAATCTGCATGCTTCTTCTTTTAGTCTTTGACAGAGTGACTTACCTTTCTTCTGCCTCTTCCATAGGTGATAAGGTTTGGTGTGATCACTGGAAGCAATGCATTTGGTTTACACCTGGAACAGGAATTCCTGTGTCAACAAATCAGGAGATATTTTTTCAAGCCATGCATGATGAAACAAGCATATCATACAGCCTAAGGAGCAAGAGCCAATCCACAGAGCTTAGCAGCTCTGGTTGTAAAGCTGTAAATAATCAGCTTATATTGTCCCCAGAAAGGATTGGAATATATGGAGACAAGGAATTCAGATCATCATTTTTAACTGCTGCAAGAAATGCTGTAAGTTTCTTAAGTCTAACATCCATGGATGCCAAATGCTTTCCGTCATCAGTTTCAGTATATCCTTTGTACACTCGCATAACTTTTAATCTTTGAAGTTGTTCTAGTCTATCATGTAATATAATTATAATCCATCTATTGCAATGAAGATATATTGAATTCATGTATAACTACTTAAATTAGTGAGAGATTTAAAGTCATGAATATATTTCTTCAAGATTTTCACATCATTGTTTGGGTGCAAGCCTTGTATTTTCTATAACTATTATTTTCAATTAGTGACCACTAACTTCAATAATAATATGATGCAACAAATGAACCATTGGAGAAAGGCTGAGGCAATTACCGTTTAGGCAGCTGCAAATTTGCAATGCCTAGCCACCTACTACCTTGGTGGCTTCCTTTTGGAACAATGGGAACATAAAATAGGTTTATGTGAATAAGGTAAACTTGTGTCTTGGATATAGTGGGCCGATGTGTTTTGAGCGGCATTAGGTTGATGCAAGTCTTTGAGTGCTAGACTGAGTTTGTTTGGATTGATCATTCTTAAGAATCTTTCTTGGTTAAACTGAGTCTCATAAATGTTTGGATCTCTAACTAAGGAGTCTAAGAGGAGTTGTGTTGTCAGAGTAATGTCCGTGACCATTGTCTTTTAAAATATTCATTTCATTGGGTAGATATGCATATCTTTTTTTAGCATATCATTGATTCTATGTGTTTGATTTATCAGACGATTTAGGGTTGGAATGCAAAATCGACTGAATCAGATGATTCTGGTCGGATCGGGATCGACCGATTCTAGCCGGATCAGGATTGAGATCAGCGATGGCCAATCCAACTGATTATGGTCGATTTTGGACGATCCCGACCAATTTCAATCGGATTGGGATCGAGATCAGTGGGGTTCGATCCCGGACCCTAATCCCATCTGGAATTCCATGTTGTGTATTGGATCCTTCTCCACCGATCAGAGTCGATGTTAATTTACATCGGAATGAGTTCAAACACATTTGATTAAATGTCAAAGAACATCTTTGGCCTTTATCCGTTGTGGCAATAATCATCTTGATAATCACCTATTATGGATATATTCTCTTGCAAAGAAATTTGAAAGACTTTATTTCCTCATACATATGTAATTTAAATTACAATTGGTCCTTCAAGACCTTTATAAATGACCCCAATTATATAATCGGGTTTTCAGGATTACAACGGCCAGACTCTTTGAATTTGCTTCAACCTGCATTTAGATCGATTTACTATGTGTCTATCATGATTGGGCATTGACTTTGCTTCTATCACGGTCAGACAATTGACTTTGCTTCTATCACGATCGGATGGTTGAATTTGAATTTCATCACGATCGGACCATTGAATTTGCCCCATGGTCATGACCACTTTTTTGTTATTATGATTAGACCCTTAAGTTGACTTGATGTCCTCAAATGACATTTCTGCATAAGTCGGGGTATATTTGTAGCTCCTCACCTTTTTGGGTATTTTCTGTAATGTCTTACCCTTTCAAGTTCTTTTGTGACTTCTTACCCTTATTTGGGTATTTATATAATTTCTGACCCTTCTTGGGTGTTCTTGCAAGTTCTAACCCTTTCTGGGTATTCTTGCAGTTTCTGACCATTTTCAAGTATTTCTACAATTTCTTACCCTTCCAAGTTTCTTCACAACTTCTTACCCTTTCTGAATATTTCTACAATTGCCCACCCTGCTTGGGCATTTTTACAATTTCTGACCCTTTCTGGGCATTCTTGCATTTTTTTTCCTTTTTGGGTATTTCTGCAATTTTTTACCCTTTTAGGTATTCATGCAATTTTCTACCTTTCAAGGGTTTCATTACAATTTGACATTTTCTAGGTATTTCTGCAATTTCTTACCCTTTCCGGGTATTGCTGCAATTTTGCAATTTCTGACCCTTCTCGGGTATTTCTACATTTTCTTACCCTTTCTGGGTATTTTTACAATTTATGGGTTATAATTGTAGTTTTCTACCCTTTCTGGGCATTTTTCTGGGCATTTCTATAATTTTCACCCTTTTTCGAATATGTCATTTCCTGACTTCCCTGGTCATTTCTGTCATCTCTTGACTTTCTCAGGATGTTTCTATCATTTCTTGACTTTCCAAGGTAATTTTGTCATTTCTTGACATTCTTGGATATTTCTGTCATCTCGACTTTCTCAGGATATTTCGGTCATTTCATTACTTTTCAAGGCATTTTGGTCATTTCTTGACATTTTCGGATATTTCTATCATTTCTTTACTTTCTCGAGCTTTTCCGTCATTCCCTAACTTTCTCGGGTATGTCCGGGTATAATTAACCTTAAGCCAAACTTAGGAGAGCGCACATCACTTTGGGGAAGTGACGTCCCGCTCCACTGAGTCGTACAAATGGCATTTTAAAGAAAATTATTTTGGTAATTTTGGGACCTGCTAGGAGCTTTGTGTAGTTTTTGGATTGAACAAGGACCTTCATGCAATTTCCCCACAAACTCATGGAAGGAAGAATCGCCGGGATCGAGCCAGAATTGCTCGATCCCGGATCGGATCGACCCCCCAAGGGTCAATTCCCCCTTGAAGAACCCCAAAACCCCACATTTCCAGCTGGATCGACCCAACTCAGTAGGATCTGAGTTGGATCGCTCGAGTCGAACCGGGATCGATCGATCCCGGCTCGATTCAGTCGATCCGGCCCTGTTCAGTTCAAATTTGAACTTAAGGCGCCAGACCCTTATCGGGTCGAATCGATCGATCCGGCGTCGATCCGACCCGATAAGGGTCGATCCCGATCGATCCGAAGTCGATCCCCCTTATTTCGGCCCCTTCCCACCCGAGGACACCAAAAGATGCAGGTTTTGGTGTCCTAGGAAGGAAGGAAGGTGCTCCCCCTCCCCCCCCAGCTCGAGCTGCCTCCTCCACCGCCGCCGCCGGCCTCCTCCACCGCCGCCGGCGTCCTCCCCAGCCGGCCTCCTCCTCCTCTTCTTCTTCTTGTTCTTCTTCTTCTTCTTCTTCTTCCTCTTCTCCTTCCTCTTCTACTTTTTCTTCTAAACCCTATCTTCTCTTTCAAGTTTGAAAGAGGTTAGAAGGAGCACATCCAAGGGAGATCTTCTTGAGTAGATCTCAAGAGATCTTACTCAAGCAAGGAAGAAGTTGTTCTTCTTAAGGTATATTTCATTTTTTAATTTCGAAATTCAGTTATAAATTCTGAAAAAAATGAAAACACATGTACACATGTTTAATCTTCTTATATCTTCTTATTCTTCCCTTACATTTTGTCAATTAGACAAAATCTCCAAATTTCACCCTAATTGGCTAATTAGGGTTTGATATTTGGGGCTTATGTTGTATTAGCACAATTAGAGATCAATTAAGTGTTCCAATCACTTAATTGACTTAATCATGCCTTTCTATGATAATGGAACAATTTCATTTCGGGAAATTAGAGAAAATCTCTAAATTTCACCCTAATTAGGGTTAATATTAGATGTAATTATGTTTATAATTGTATACTTACACATGAATGTGTTTGTATTCTTAATTTGTTATAGGATTAGCAAGTATGGCTGATGAGGGACACGAGGAAGAGCAACCACAAGTAGACATTGGATGGAAACACGGTGTCCTTATTGATGCTGCCTCTAAGAGAGTGCGGTGTAACCACTGTGGTAAGGAAATGAATGGAGGTGTATACCGCCTAAAACAACACATTGCAGGCATTGGAACAAATGTATAAAATGCAAGCATTGTCCACGGGAGTTAGTGAATGAGATGAAAGAGTACATGGCTGGAAGACAACAACAAAGAGGCATACGTATTCAACATCAACAAGAACTGCATGAAGAGATTTCTGGGAAGGGAAAAAGTAAGGCAGCTACAAGAACTGTTGATGTTGAGGACTCAGATGATACAGATTATGAGGATCTCTCACCTAATGAGAGAGAATGGCGAGAAGGACTACGGCAGAGTCGGCGTGCTGCCATGTTGGAAAGTGACATGCGGAGGTTCCATAGTACAAGAGAAGGATCATCATCAGGGGCTAGTGTCACACGGCCACCGGCACCACCTATCAGGAGAGGTGGTTCAATGAGGGGAACGGGACCAACTAGTGGGGTTGACACAATTTTGGGAAGGAAATCTTCATCAAAACAGCCTGGCATAAAGCATGCAATGAAAGGGGTAAAGGCCACAGCTGCTTCCGCTAAACATGCAGTTAAAAACATTGTAAAATGGTTTTTGCATGCAGGGGTCCCAGCCCATACAGCATCTAGTCCTTATTTCCAAACGATGATAGATTCAGTTGGTGAGGCAGGCCCAGGTTTGAAAGCTCCTACACCAAGGAGATTTATGGCAAATATCTTGAAGAGGAATTGACTGAGATAAAGGATTGGGTGGCGTCATTCAAAGATATATGGATGGCAAGAGGTTGTACTCTTATGTGTGATGGATGGACGGGAACAACAAGAAGGTCCATGATTAACTTTCTTGTATATTGCAGTGAGGGTACAGTGTTCATGAAATCTATAGATGCAAGTGGGCAAATAAAAAATGCAGATTACTTGTTTAGGCTCATGGATGAGATGATTGATGAAATTGGCGAGGAACATGTAGTCCAAGTTGTCACTGATAATGAACCAAGTTACAAGGCAGCTGGAAGAAAATTGATGGCAAAACGACATCATCTTTATTGGGTCCCTTGTGCAGCCCACTCCTTAGACTTGATGATGGAGGATATTGGCAAAGACAAACATGTGCATGACTTGGTGTCCAAGTCGCAAATGATTACTACTTTTATTTATGGACACAATAGAATCTTACATATGATGAGAGAGTGCACAGATGGACATGACATAATTCGTCCTGGCCCAACAAGATTTGCCTCACAATTTATTGCATTGGAGAGTCTGCATCAGTTTAGACATGAGTTGGGCACTCTCATACACAGTTCCGAGTACTTGGCACATGTGGCTACATTGAGAGAGGAATCCAGAGATGTGGCACATGAGATTTCTTGCTTGGTCAGTGACCATCGTTTTTGGGAGAAAATCCACTATTATTTGAAGCTAATAGAGCCTCTAGTACAGGTGCTGAGGATGGTTGATGGAGAGGACAAGAATGACATGGGTTACTTATATGAGGCTATGGATAAAGCCAAGGAAAGGTTGAGAGAGAAGCATCCGCAAGCATATAAAAAATGGTGGAAGATTATTGATGCAAGATGGGAGTCAACACTCCACCATGATTTACATGCAGCAGGTAAATGTATTATATCTTATTGTGCATATTTCTTATTAGCATGAGTTGAATTTCTAACTTACTACACATGTTTTGTACATATAGGGTATTTCTTTAACCCTAGGCATCAATATAGTGATTCCCCTCACAATGATGGTGAGGTGCTCCAGGGGACAATCAATGTCATCGGGAGATTATCTAGGAGCATGGACGAAAGAATAGATGCTATGATAGAGGTACGGCCAAGTTAAAAACTTCATTCCATTTTCATGTATTCAATATACTTTTGGAGTTACACTTAGCAACTGTATTATACTGTAGATGGACAGATTTAAACTGAAGTTGGACATCTACAGAGATTATGATGTTAAAGAAGCAGTGACCAGAATGGGTCCGGGTAAGAACCTTCAGACTTAAGCTCATGCTTACTTCATAACAAAATGACAAATCACTTGTATTATGTGCTAATTCATTGTATGTTTTTTTTTTGTAGGTGAGTGGTGGGTTATGTTAGACTACAAGACTGGTCAAAGAAGTCCACTTGCAAGGATTGCTATTAGAGTACTCAGTCAGACCACTTCATCTAGCCAGTGTGAGAGAAATTGGAGCACTTTCTCACTTATTCACACAAAAGTGAGGAACAGGTTGAGTGCAACTAGGCTAGAGAAGTTGGTCTATTGCCACTACAATATGAGGTTGAAGCTGAAATGCATTAAAGATAGACAAAAGAAGAGCGAGGCAAGGCTAATGACTTTTGCAGGTAGTCATTGGGAGCAACGTTTTGCAGAGAGGGAAGCATTATCATCTCAAATTGATGTTGATGAGTTATTTGATGAGGAACACCCACTAAATGCATGGGTGGAAACAAGACAGGAAAGGGATGTTCCAGAATTTGACCCTCGTGATTGCTCATGGGCGGAAGGAGAATTGGATGGAGTAGAGGCTGGAGATCCAGAGCTTAGGGTAAGTGAGGACCAACCTCTCACCCTCGGTCCTCTCTTCTCTTTGCCACGACACTCAGCTATCTTGCCAGAGACATCTAGAGTGCCTCCCACTCAGCCTGCATTAAGAAGAGCTGCAACACAAAAAGAGAAGAGTTCAAAAGCCTTAGAGTTAGAAAAAATAACATATGCCAGGCAAAAAAAGAGGAAAGTGCAGCAACCAATTCGTAGTGATGACACCACACAAGATCCAAATGATGATGATGATGATGATGATGATGATGGGGCTGCCACTGGGGCCACAGGAGCTGGCCAGGGATATGCAGGAGCAGGATATACTGGGGCCACAGGTGTAGGGCTTACTGAAAGTTATGTACCAGAAACAGAACATCAGGGAGGCGGAGGAGAAGGACAAGGGCATGGACAAGGGGGATATGAAGGACAACAACATCATGCAGCCTATGAGTGGCCACCTTGGGAGCCAAACTATAGTTCAGGGTCTACTCATATACCTGCATTTCACCCTCCCATTTTACCGTACTCAGATATTAGTAGCTCACCTTATGGAGTACAAGGAGGATGGGGACCTTGGCCTTCACAAGAACAAGAGCCTAGTGGCCCTAGTGAAGCAACAAGTACATACAAACTGCTTGGTATATGGTGTCCAGCTCCATCACAATCTGGAGAAAGCTCAAGTCAACAATTTACACCAAGAGGGATTCAAATGGGTATGCATGATTTAGCAAATTCCCTCTTTGGTCATAGCTACCAAAACCCAAATGATGGTGGCTCATCTATGTCTGGAAGTGGATGGAAAGATTATTAGTCTTCTATCAAATGTAAGTTACATGTACAATGTCTTAAATTTCATGTTTTATGTACTATGAATGCATGTATAATTGATTTTTGATGCAAATCTTAGTTCTTTCAGGAGTTCAGATTTTTTCTGTTTTTTCCTAAATTTTTCTGAATTTTCCTGCATTTTTTCCAAAAAAAATAAACATTTTATAGTCTGGCCGATCCAGGATCGGCCAGACTTCCCTGGGATCCAGAGGATCCTTCGATCCGATCCGATCCAGGATCGGATCGACCAGGGTCGATCCCGATCCTGCCTTCCATGCCACAAACGGGGTATTTTGGCCATTTCTGGTATTTTGGGGGTTTTTTCTGCAATTTCCCACAAAATGGGGATACTTCTGGAATTTCTGGACAGGAAAGGGTATTTCTGCAGATTTATCATCTTTTGAGGGCTTCTTTGTAATTTATCACCCTTCAAGGGTTTTTTTTTTAATTTCCCCCAAAGTGGGTCTTCAAGCGGTCCCCCCAAGGTCCTCAAGCCGTCAAGCGGTCCCCCAGGGTCTTCTTCTTTCCATAAGCCTTCTCAAGTGTAGGCCGACCTCTATAGGGGTTGAAGATTGAAGGGGCCATCTCTCCGAAAGAACCCGGAGTGGCCTCCGTTCAGGTTCTAAGCAAGGAAGGTAGGATCGGATCGGGGGTCCGAATCGGCCCAGGCCGATCCCAATCCTGGTGGTAGGGGTGTTCATAATTTGGTCCAACCCGAAAAATCGAACCGAACTGACCGGTTCGGTTCGGGTTGGGCATCTAACTGGTTCAGTTCGGTTCCACATTGTGGAACCGAAATAAACCGAATATATATGTAATATGTATATTTTGTACTCAAATAGTAAATAGCCCAGTTGGTAAGAAAGGCCAGAGGTGAGCGCGGCGAGAGGAGTTCGATTCCTCTCTTCCGCCAACAAGTTTTTTATATGAAAAACATGTTTAAAAGTGAGCCTTTTTTGTCCAAAAGGAGATTCGAACCCCTGACCACTCGGTATAGTGGCCGACGCCTTCACCACCATGCTAGATATACAGTTGCGTATTAATTGGAATTAAACTTCGGTTTAAACCGAACCGGTTCGGTTCGGTTCGGTTTGAACAGTATTTCGGTTCGGTTTCGGTTCACCCAAAAAATGGGGTGAACCGAACCGAACCGGACCGTGTTCACCCCTACCTGATGGGGATCTAATCTGCAGATCGGCCAATCCTCAAGACATCTGGTCGATCCAGGATCAACCAGATTAAAACATTAGTTCTATTTGAAAAAAAATAGAAAAATAAGGGAAAAATGTCTTCAATATTTGCATATATTAATGTACATATACTAATATATAAACATAATTAGATGTATATCAATCATATATTAAAATGTTTGTGTGTTAATGTACCAAGAATCATGTATTAATGTAAATATAATAACATTATGCACATATATATACATATAATAAACATAATTAATATGTATATCAATCATATAATTATATATTAATGTACATATATTAATGTATAAATATAATTAATTTGTATATCAGCCATATATTAATATATGTGTGTTAATGAACATATAATCATATATTAATGTAAATATAATAACAACATGCACATATATATAGTTAACTTACAAATATTAATGTATAAACATAATTAATATGTATATCAATCATATATTAATGTGTGTATATGTTAATGTACATGCAATCATATATTAATGTAAATATAATAACAAGCACATGTATATTTAATGTATATATATGTGCATATAGTTAATGCATGTATGTATAAATACATATGTAAATTAATGTAGATTTAATACAATCATTAATTAATATATATATATATAATTAAAAATTTGTACGGAAGAATTGGCTTGGAATCGGCCGATTCGGCCGGGATTTTGACTAAGATGGTTACCCCCTGGCCGATCCGATTCTGCCTTCCATGGTTCTAAGGGGCCTCCTTTGGGTTTATAAATAAACCCAGAGGGGGATCTCTCCGAGTTTTAAAACCCAGAGGAAGAGGCTCCTCTACCCCCCATTTTAAGTTAATTAATATTAAATAAAATTAAAGATTTTTTGGGGTTCAATAACCATCCTTTTTTCCCTCCCTTTTCTTTGTGGGCTGGGGCAGCCGGGCAGGTGGGGTGATGTTCAAGTCATGAATCTTAGTTGATACCTCTTCAAAAATCAAAATCTGATGTGAAAAGGCTGAGTCCTAGATGGTGTTGGTTGATGCTTTAAACCATGTAAAACGTTCTTAAATGATCATTTATCTTAATTCTACAACTAGAGATACAAATGCTACTGGAACAGATGGTGACAAAATGTTGATGACACCATCCTAGGCCAGTTGGTCCAGTTCCTGAATATGCAGTTAGTTCTTCTGAATATCTAAAAGCTTCCCTTACAGAATGTTCTGAGTATTGCCAGACTGATAGGTTTTCGGAATTGTGGTACATGGTTTCTGCTATGTTCGTGATGTGGTCTTTTTGCACTGCCTATGTCAGCTCTAAATGGAGTCAATACATATGTAGATTTCCCTCTGAATCCCATTTAAAACTTATAACGCAGTTTCATTTCAATTCTTGCAGCTCCATGGGAAATCTTGCCCGGTGTGTCTGGTTGCCGATGATAGTGTTTTCCTGACCATTGCAGCTGCTTGTCTTTCAGAAGACTCGCTTGTAGTGTCGATGTTTCCGGGGCTGCAGGATATGGGTGCTGCATTTTTGAAAGCTATAGCTGATTCAAACAACATCCAAATGGATCGCATAAGAATTCTTGGGAAAAGAGCTACATCCTTGATTTCAGAAAATCTGAGCGGGAGGAAGGTAACAAGACAGTATTGTCATGGCCTACTTTCTCTAGCTATTTCTGTCCAATGTTCGACCTTCCTAATACTTTTCTAGAAGCAATTTGTTCAAAACCTCAAATGTGATAAACTGTTCCATGGTAAAAACGTATCCAATCAGAAGAAATCTGTGTATGTGTGAGTGAGAGAAAGAGAGAGAGAGTAATTGGAGATCACTACCATATCTGTGTCAAATGGATTACAGGATTAATCTCATGTGAAGCAAGATAAAAATTCTTAAAATTTTTGTCTTTGTATTGAACCCCTTTAAAATTGTCTTCTTTATAACATATAGATTGCTGCAAAGCATGTAATGCAAAATCAGCCAATCTGGATAGGAATCAGCCTTGGCCGATCCGATTCTAGGGGGATATCCCCCTGGATTGTAGAAATTCCTGCCAAATCGGCTGAAATCGGTCCTGATCAGCTTGGATCAGCCGATCCGGACATATTATTATTACATTTACATTAATATAAGTACAACCATTTACATTCATTGTCATATATATATATATATATATATATATATATATATGAACTATATATGTACATATTATTAGTCTATTTACATTAATATGATTGTATGTACATTAACACACACATATATGTATAAACTATAAAGTGTTCATTAATATGATATATATATATATTATAAAGATATAATATTATTTATGGTTGTACATTTAAGAGATATGCACGTGATTACATATATATTGTATACATATATGAATATGTAAATTTATTTATATGATTACATATATCATAACCACATATGTATAAACAAATAACGTCTGTCTCTTTGGTTAAAATTTTCTTTCTGGGGGCTTTGCCCCCTAAAACCCCCGGAAGGTGCTTCCCTCTTGGCCCTTGTGACTTGACCGTTCAAGTCGATCCACGTGACCTGACCGCACAGGTCGATCTACATGTGCATACCCACACATTGGAGAATTCAAGGCCTCAAACTTCATATTCCAGCACTGTTCACAATCTAATAAAGGCGTACTCAGTGCACAAGGCTCTTGCCAGCGCAGGGTCTGGGGAAGGGATGATGTATGCAGTCGTACCCCAACAAGTCGGGAGGCTATTTCCGGTTTTGAACCTGTGACCTCCAGGTCACATAGGGGCAACCTTGCCGTTGTTCCTAGGCCCGCCCTTTACTGTTCACAATCTAATGATTATGATGTATGTATGACGTAAACATTTATAAGGGATATACATATTAATTATATTTGTGGCATTAATATGAGATGTATATATGTATGATTACATATATCATATATCATATATATATATATATGTATGTAAATACTGATGACATTTTTCCTTATTTCTTTTTTCTGATTTTTCCTGAATTTTCTCTGATTTTTTTTCTTCAAAAAGACAATTTTTTATTTGTCAGATTCAAGATCAGCCAGACTTCTAGCAGATCGGCCGACTAGATCCAATCCCGATCAGGATTGGCCCACGATGATCCCTAGGCCGATCATGTCCTTTTTTTTCATGCAATGAAGAGGTAGAGGACACACTCATGCACAAAGATGTATACCACATTGTATGGAAAAAAAATTGAAAGAAAAAAATCATCTTGGCCACCTATGCCTTTGTTGAAGCCAGTCCAAAGCCACCTTCAGCTGGCCGATTTCTCCTTCGGGGGTGGGGGAGTGGGGGTCACACCAAAGAGCCCCTCGTTTTCCTTAGGTGCTGAGCCCAAAAAGTGAGAAAGGAGGAGAGGGGGGCGACCCCTATTTATAAAGGAAAGAGCAAGAACAGAAAGGAGGGAAAGGGGGCACAGCAGTTCCGAGTCCCATTGGGACTTGCATCTGGCGAGGATCCAAAGGGGGAAGGTTCGCCCCTTCCCGTTATTGCCTCCCCCCCCCCTCCCAATATTAACGCTACCATGGCTAGCCTATTTTCCTTCCCTTAATGGGAACCTCATTAGAAAAAGGAAATCCAACTCCCAATCCATGTCAAACTCTCCCGGCCATTTCAAATCACCCTCACTACATGTCCATTTCAAGTCCCCACCAATGCATGACACAGGTGGGACTTTAAAAATGGGAACTCATGGTTGTCCCTCACTCATGCACCGGGGGGTAAATGAAAACTTATGGCCGACCCACTCACTACATGTCCATTTCAAATCCCCACCGGTGGGACTTAAAAAATGGAAACTCATGGCCACCCCTCACTGATGCGAAAGCGGGACTACAGACAACGCAAATTCGGCGATAACGATATCTTTATGGCTTGGCGAGAAGTTCTCACAATATTGATGTATTTATTTTAGTTATTTGGGTATTTGATTGTAAGAATAAAGTCCAAATGAGGTCCAATAGCACGTTTTCTATTTTCTAGTCATTTTTGGGTGCGAATTTTGCACTATTTTTAGGTCCAAAGATATTTTAGTCCAAAGAGTCAAAATAGGGTTAGGGTTAGCCTAACTCCTATAAATAAAGTGTAACGGTTGTTTGAGAGAGAATAATGAAGATTTGATGAGCTTTTAGCGCAGCCGTCTTGTCTTCTCCAGCAGGGTAGAATCCCCAGGGTGGAAGTCCTTCTTCAGCAGGGTGGATTCCCCAGGGGTGGAATCCCCAAACCCGGTTCTTCCTCTATCCGTCGCCCTCTCTCTCTGTCTCTGTTCTCTGTTCTCCCTCCCCCACGCTGCTGTCCCGCATCAAATTTGGTATCAGAGCCGGTCGGCCTCTCTTTAGAAGCCAATCCGGTCTTTCCCTCCTCCGGCGTGAAACAGTCTGTCCCTGTTCGTTGATCAGCAGAGGAGCCCCCGTGAACCAACCCGGCGTCACCCCGCGTCACCACGCCCCCCCCCCCCCCAGCCCGCCTCGTCACGCCATCGCCCCTCCGCCCGCGGCCCGGCGCAGGCCACTGCGGCCCCCGCGCCCTGCTGCCCCGCTCACGCGAGCGGGCGCGTGGCCGCCCCGCCTCCGCGACCCCGTCGACCCCACCAAGCGGGCGCGTGGCCTCCCCGCCTCCGCGACCCCGTCGACCCCACCCGCTCGCGGCACCCTACTCGGACCGGGACGCGAGCCCCGAGTCCCCCGCGCCCCAACCTTGCTCGCGGCCTCCCCGCAGCCGCGGCGCCCTGCTCGCGGCCCCTGCACGCGCGCCCCGCCTTCCCACGTCCCAGCACCGGTCGCCCGCGACAGCCGCGGGCCCGCGTCTCAGCCCCCCCGTCCCTGCAGCGCGGAGCTGCCCCGGCGCCCCGCACGAGTCGCCCTCGCCCGCAGGCGTTCGCCGGACGCGCCTGCATCCGTGCGCGTGGGGTCCGAGGCCGCGACCTCCCTTCTTCCTCCCGCTCTCTGGCTCCTCCTGCGCGAGGGTTGGGAGAGAAGGGGGGAAGGGAGCCCAACTCCTCTGTCCGCCGGTGTCGCCGCCGCCGTCCGCAGGTGCCGGTGCCGTCGCCGGCAACCGCTCCCTCCACCACCGCGGCCTTCTCCCTCCCTCCCGATCTCTGTTCTCTCGCTCTCTCTGGCTCCCCTTCCCAGGCCGAGAGAAGTGGGAGGAAGAAGGAGGAGACCCGTCCACTTAAAGTGGACCGGGTCAACCTTATTTGACCCGTGCTACAGTGCTCCGCTGCTACAGTTCTTCTCTGCTACAGTGCACGACGGTGCACTACGATTCTTATCGCACCGCCAGCGTGGAGAACCCGTCTGAGCTCGGTTTGACGTGCCGTTCGCATCGTTGCGGTCATCCCGGCGGGCCCTATTCATCTGGGGCTCGTTGACCCCGACTGGTGCTCGGATGAACCCGCACGAGGCCGGAGGCGACGCCGACACGACCACCGTGTACCTGTACGTCACGGTGTTCCCGCACGAGTTTGGTCCGACCTGGTCAACACAGACTTGCTCAGCTGCATACAACGTGCTCTAGCTACGCGGCAGCCCCACAGAGTTCCGCTCTGCCACCGAGGTTTGCACAATCAACTTATCGACCGGTCTGTAAGTCTTGCTATGTTTTGGAACGATGGATTGTGGATTGTCTGAAGCACCTACCAACTTTTGGCGCAAATGTGATCAACGTTTGGTGAGAATAGATAATCTTCTTCAACAATTATATGACGAGCTGGTCAAACGAGAGAAGATTGTCTATGAAGCTGACTCCTCAATTATTAAGGAATCTGAAAACCTACTAGTTGAAGTATCCTACGAAGCAGAAGAATCATTGATAGATGAGTATTATCAACAACTTGAGTCTGAGAATGAGTTCCTTAAGGAGAATGAGTTGACAAAGGAAGAGACAATAGGAGTTGCGGTCGAACAGCCAAATGATATACAAGCTCCTCTATCTGTACTTACTTCAATTGATGAGCCTGTTCTAGCTGATGTGCTACCTCCTTATCAGACTATTGATGTGATCGAGTGGGAGCAACCCTCAGTTAATCTGATGTGGCTGACATTTTGTGATTCGTCGATGGTGCACCCGTTCGTGACCCTTGATACGAGCGTCTGTGTGGAGTCTTATATGTGCACTCTGGTGTTCGTTTTTCTCTTGCTTCGACACTTCAAAATTCGAGGACGAATTTTTTCGAAGAGGGGGAGATTGATGCGAAAGCGGGACTACAGACAACGCAAATTCGGCGATAACGATATCTTTATGGCTTGGCGAGAAGTTCTCACAATATTGATGTATTTATTTTAGTTATTTGGGTATTTGATTGTAAGAATAAAGTCCAAATGAGGTCCAATAGCACGTTTTCTATTTTCTAGTCATTTTCGGGTGCGAATTTTGCACTATTTTTAGGTCCAAGGATATTTTAGTCCAAAGAGTCAAAATAGGGTTAGGGTTAGCCTAACTCCTATAAATAAAGTGTAACGGTTGTTTGAGAGAGAATAATGAAGATTTGATGAGCTTTTAGTGCAGCCGTCTTGTCTTCTCCAGCGGGGTGGAATCCCCAGGGTGGAAGTCCTTCTTCAGCGGGGTGGATTCCCCAGGGGTGGAATCCCCAAACCCGGTTCTTCCTCTATCCGCCGCCCTCTCTCTCTATCTCTGTTCTCTGTTCTCCCTCCCCCACGCTGTTGTCCCGCATCACTCACTGTTTGGCAATTTCAAATCCTCACTAATGTCCATTTCCAATCCCCACCGATGCATGACACCAGTGGGACTTCAAAAATGGAAATTCATGGTCGCCCCTCACTATTTGGTCATTTCAAATCCCCACCAATGCAGTTCAGAAAAATAAACTAATGGGCACCCCTCTCAGCTTCCCTATTCCAAATCCCTTGTGCCTCCTACAAAAAGGGAAAGGGAACTCTTGGGCGGTACCAGTGGGATTCAAAATAGGAAAGGAAACTCTTGGTTGCTCTCACTACTTGCCTTCTTAAATCCCCACTGGTGCATGACATCGGTGGGGTCCTGGCCTATTCTAATCCTCACCAGTGCATGACACTGGTGAGGTTTCAAAACCATTAAAGAGTAGGTCCAATAGGTGGAGAGGAAAACCCCATCGGTGCATCTTACTGGTGGGGTTTCTAAGTAGGGCAAGGAAGGACTGACTCATTCACTAGTAGGGTTCAAAAAGGGAAAGGAAACTTTTGGCTGCTCTCGCTACTTGTCTTCCTAAATCCTCACCGATACATGACACTGGTGGGGCTCAAAGGTAATAAGCAGTCCGCCCCCACCTAACCCTTGGCCTATTCTGATCCTTACCGGTACATGACACTGGTGAGTAGGGCTGTCAGTGGGTCGGGCGGCCCAATAGGCCCGCGGGATTGGCCCGACATTGGGCCGGGCTGCCACACTTCTTTAAGCCCAATAGGTCCGTTATATTAAGCTTTCAATCGACCGAATTTCGGATAGTCAACCGATATTAAGCTTTCGATCGGCCAAACCCCAAATCGGTCGACCGATATTAAGCTTTCGGTCAATCGAACATGAAATCGGTCGACTGATATTAAGCATTTGGTCGATCGATACTCTTACATTTATGTTTTAACAATATTAATATTTTTTAATAAAAAAAATTATTAAATTTTTCATGTCGGGCTGGACCCAAGTCGGGTTTTATAATTTGGTGGATTAGTTGGGCTCGACCCGGTCCAGCCCGATGCCACTCGAGCTTGGGCTGGGCTTGGGCCTAGAAAAGATAGTGTCGGGATTGGGTTGGGCCCTACTTGGCCCGGCCCATTGACAGTTTCAAAACCATTAAAGAGTAGGTCCAGCAGTGGAAAGGAAAATTCCATTAGTGCATCTCACCTGTGGGGTTCTAAGCAAGGCAAGGAAGGACAAATTCATTTGGGGGGGGGGGGGGGGGGGGGGGGGGGGATTTAAAAAGGGAAAGAAAACTCTTGGCTGCTCTCATTACTTACCTTCCTAAATCCCTACCCCCTACCCCACATCAGAAGAAGGTAATAAGCAGGTTGCCCGCACCTTACCCCTGGCTTATTCTGATCCTCACCAGTGCTTAATACCGATGGGGTTTCAAAACCATTAATGAGCAGGTTCAACAGGTGGAGAGAAAAACCCCACTGGTACATCTCACTAGTGGGTTTCTAAGTAGGGCAAGGAAGGGATGACTTAACCACCATTGGGGTTCAAAAAGGGAAAGAAAACTCTTGGCTACTTTTACTAGTCTTTTTAAATCCCCACCGGGTCATGACACTGGTGGGTTCAAAAGAAGGTAATAAGCAGGCTGCCCCCACGTAAACGTTATCCTTGGCTTATTCTGATCCTCATTATTGCATGACACCAATGTGGTTTCAAAACCATTAATGAGTAGGTCCAGCAGGTGGAAAGGAAGACCCCACCGGTGCGTCTCAACGGTGGGTGTCTAAACAAGGCAAGGAAAGACTGACTCATGCACTGGTGGTGTTCAAAAAGGGAAAGGGAACTTTTGGCTGCTCTCACTACTTGCCTTTTTAAATCCACACTGGTGCATAACACCGGTGGGCTTCAAAAGAAGGTAATAAGCAGGCCGCCCCCACCTTACTCCTGGCTTATTATTCTAATCCTCACTAGTGCATGACACCGATGAGGTTTCAAAGCTATTAATGAGCAGGTCCAGCAGGTGGAAAGGAAAACCCCACTGGTGCATCTCACCAGTGGGGGTTTAACCAAGGAAGGAAGGACTGACACAACCTCTCCCATGCTGTCCCCTCTCCCTTTATGTAAAGGACGGCACAGACCCTGCTTCAAGCCAAGAAAAAGAGGAGAAAAGCACAGAGAAAGAGAAGGACACAGGAAGAAAGAGGAGGAGAGCCAGTTAGAAGGTCTTCTCTATGCCAAGAAGAAGAAAATAAATAAGAAAGAAATTCAGGTTAGTGCTTGAAAATGGATAAAGTTCGAATATAGGGAGGGGGCAGCTTGTGTACTTTATAACAAAAAAAGGGGGTGGGGGTGGGGTGGGGGGATCTTCACCGGTGCATGGCACCTGTGAGGTTTTAAAAAGAATACAGAAGACAAGGTCAAAGAGGGTAAGTGAGGCTGCCCATTGCTGCCCCTCCACCTCTATAAAGAGGCCCCCCTTTCTCCATGCAAAAAACACACAAGAACTAGGTGAAGAAACCACCAGGCATGGCCAGGAAGACTCCCTTGCGCCAGGCTAGGGAGGGAAGAGAAGAGAAGGAAAAGGAAAGAAGAAGGTTCATGTCAGCACTTGCAAGAGGAAGAAAAAGGAAGAAATGAGAGAAATCTTAGCAAAAAAAAGGGTTTCAGCTGGAAAAGACCCTTGAGGTCTGTCACACTTGCACAAGAAAGGCAGGGGAAGTTGTAAATTTGTAACGAAGTCCCTGCAAACTAATTATGTAATTGCAATTTGGGATATAACTTGCTCCGTGCATACAACACATCAAAATAGGGAATTTCAACCCTATAAAAAATGTCATCACAAAGATACCCCAATTTTCAGGGAAATTGCAATTACACCCTTTTTTGGATAATTGCAATAATTCCCTGATCTTTCATTTAATTACATTTATGCTCTAATTTTTTGGATAATTGCAATGACCTCTGTTCCATTGCACCAATTATTCTTCCAAAGGGCAGTCTAAATGTTTTAAACAGGGTGAGTGAATAGGGAAAGGAACTAAAAGCAACAATGTAATAAGGCATACGTAAGCGAAGTATATAATTGATATATTATCCTGATAAATAAATGAAGGTCAAGCATAAACACAAATGATGAATAAACAAGCAAGTAATGACAATACAATTAACATGCTTTTTTTTTTTTTTTGAAACTGCTCCTTTTTAATTTGTCGGATTATGGGTGCCATGTGGTGGTTAGTCAGGGGTCATCGATTGTGTAATCAATGTAATTAACATCAAATTACATTGATGGGGAAAGGCAAAGGACACGAGTCTACATCAATTGGCGTGGTCCAATTGTCCAAATAATCACTAAAACATAAATGAATGAAGAAAACAAGTCGAGAGAATCAAAGAATTTTCTTTTTCTCATGAAGCCACTCTGTAGACACTCTTAATGTTTCAAAGCCCATGTACCAGCTGATGCCAATTCTGTACAAGAAAAAATTTGAACATTTCCTTCAAAGTTTACATCCAAAAAAATAAGATCTCTGTTAGGTGAAAACTCTCGAGTTTCCAAAAGAAAGTTATCTCTGATTACTTTGCATATGATGACTATTTAATGGATAGAACCAGAGATAAGAGTATAAAGACTGAGTTATGTACACTTTTGGATAGCATGGACAAAAAATGACTGAACCTTTTTTTCCTTTTTAGGTTGATCTCTTGGTTGCTGAACCTTTTTATAGTGGAAGTGAAGGGATGCTTCCTTGGCAAAGCTTGCGATTCTGGTAAGTAAAACATTTAATGATTTGTTTCCATTCTTGTAAAGTTAATGCACTGAATAAAAATAAGGCTTCTTTAAAAATGTCATGCTCATGCACATGCTTGATTATGATTGAGAATTTGGTTGTAGATTTGGAACTCTTAATTAAATTAACCACAGAATTGGTGATTGTGTATGGTTCTCACATGCAAGTGCTGTCTTGTCATCCAGTTCTTTGCCTTCATTTGATGTCTTACTAGCTTAACAGCTTAACTAGGGGTGTCAATGGGTGGGCTTGGGCTGGCCCAATTTAAACCCAGTTCAGTCCAACACTAAAATAACCCAACCCAAGTCCAACCCAAATTTAATGGATCAAAGTAAAAAAAATCTATGCTAGCCCATTGGGGCCCGTTTCAGCCCATCAAACTAATATGTAGATAGATTCACTATTTTAATTTAAGCATGTTTTAATTTAGAGGGAATTGTTGGTGTGGTGGTGACCGGTTTCTTTATTTAAGCATGTTTTTAATGCATGTGTAGGTACGATGGTTATTGATTGGTATGGTGGTTATTGATGTCTCTTAGCCCAATGGGCTAACCCGAGTCCAACTCATCAAGTGATGGGTTTGACAAATGGGTTTCAAAAGAGATCTATGGGCCATCATATTTTAACTCAAATTGAGTCTGGAGTGGACTACCCATTGGGCTTCAAATTAACCCAGTCCATTGACACCCCTAAGCTTAACTACATGAGACAAGAGATTTCCATGTTTCTGTATGCATTGGGCACTTACTAGTCACTAGTTAATATGATGATTAGAGAGCATAGTTCATAACTCACTAAACATTGGGGATAAAATAGGCAACCTTATTAGATTTCATGAAGGTGAATTCTTGTGAGGTTATAAATTAACTTTCAGTTCTTGAATTCTGAACTTGGGATCATGTATAGTACTGAAACTAGCATGCAACAATTTAAGTTTTTGAAAAGTTTGAACCTAAGTTTGTGAGGGAATTGTCGTATTTACCCTGATTCGGTTCGATTCGCATGGAATCGGTCTGATTCGCATAAGATTATTATATATATTATATTTATGTATGTATATGTATATATGTGTGTGTATTACTCGTAGGGGAACACGGTTTCCTCTTCATATCTTATTTACATTCCATATCATTTAAGTAAATGTTATAATTGAATTATCAAATTTTTCAGTAGGAGAGCGGCTCCTTTGGAGAAGTCACATGCACGTTTGACTTTTTTTACCGGACTTTAGAGTTTTAGTGTTCTATATGATTAATTTGAATTATCAAATTTTTAGATAGACCAAATTATGAGAGATTAGAAAGTTAGCATTTCGCTAAAATCACCGAAAACGTGATTTTCTTCTTCAATCGAAGAGTGACTTTTTATTGGCAAGAGATATGATTTTTTTGATATTTTTATTGGATTCAAATGGGGGGTACTTCCTTATTTACATGTAATATCTTAAGTAAATGAAACAACAAATTAAAGAAATGTAAATAAGGTATGAGTTCCATGTCATCCCATGTGAATCTCTGAGCTCATTCTCATATCTGACATACATATGTTACATATATACATGCATATATGTCTTACATATACATATATATGTAATATATATTCATTATATACATATATTATATTTTATATATATACATGTGAATCGGATCGAATCAAGCGAATTGCGAATCGGGTTTCCCGCTGATCCGCTCCGAATCGGCCCGATCCAATTCGCCATGACAAACTATCTATTTAGTGGATTTAAGAATTTAACTCCATGAATAAACTTTGGAAAATATAACTTTTGGCATATGGTCATTCTTAATTCAGAGAGCCGCACATGACTTTTATTTGTTTGTATCTATCTCAATGCTTAAGTATAAAAGTATTACCTCAAACTGAAATGCAGGAAGGAAAGGAGCTTACTTAATTCGATTCTATCAAAGGATGTATTGATAATGCCTTGTAAAGGAGTCCTAAAGGCTTGTGCCATGTATCTTCCCGTGAGTGTCTCTATTTTCTTTATCTTTTATCTTTTTGTTCAAGGTAATGCTATTTTGAAGAGAATTATTTCAAAGCATATCCTTTCACTTATTCTAAATTAAATCTATACTCACTCAAAACCTATAGTTCTACGTGACCCTTTTGTAAGTATTCATGTATGCTTTCTTTTGTGACTGTTTTCCTTGGGTTGTTTAAGTGGGTGGTTGGTACATATGCATGATTATACATAAACTGTAATACTTAAGGAGGTCTATTTGTAATTACATAAACCAATAATTTTATAATCTGCATTGTATCACTCATTGCTTGTTAGATATTGTGATTTATTTGTGTAGATAATTGCAAACTTTCTCATGCAGGATTTGTGGAAAAGTCGTCGCTGCCTCAAAGAAGTTGAAGGTTTTGATCACTTGGTTGTGAATGATACATTAGGAGCATGTGGTGATCTGCATCCTGGTTTGGATGGTCCTTGCCTCCCCTACTTTATTTGGCAGTGTGGAGAGACTAAGGTAAAGCAATACTTTGGTATATTGTTGATAAGAAGTCTTTGCAGCATTTAGTTTATTTGAGCTTATACATAAAAAATTTGCCCTTGATATGTTTTAGGAGCTCAGTGAGGCTTTCTCAATCATGGAGTTCAATTTCTTAGATCTCATTCATCCTTGTTCTGGAAAAAACGAGGTATTCGTCATCTTTCCATTATTGATGATATATCTATGCATGTCTTTGAGCATTATAACATATAATATTTCACTTCTAGTTTGAAAATGCAGATGTTCATTTCAAATGTATTCATTAAGAGCTAATATGAGGTTTCTGACATCAGAGTTGTCTTTTGATTATAAATGGAATGGTGACGAGCTGAAACGCCATCAAGTCCATGAAGGACCCGTCAATCTGAATATCAATCTTAGCTCATGGGCTGCCAGCCCACAAACTAATGGTGGGTCGTTGTTTTACACGCGAAATATTCTTTTCGAAATCTTTTATCTTTTAGAAGAAAAAGATAAATTGTTGATATGCATTTATTTCGCGGGCGTGCCAGTCTGTTAAAACAGACGAATTTCATTCATCAGACGATTTGGGTGTCGTGTACTGGACCATTCCCCGTCGATAATTCGACGTTTCATTTACATCGAGGAGAACTCGAATACCTTTGATACATGGCTAGACCTGGCTATTGAAAACATATTATGAGCGAGAAAAATTCCATTCACATCGGGTTCATCTTCCCGTGTGGGATTACAACCATTTCACCAATATATGTATTCACATTGGGGGCTGTTTTAAAAAACCCTTGCCGAAACGGGAACATATTTATCACGTTTTCCCATTTTTTTTGGAACTATTTCATAAAGATGCCCCATTGATGGGGACTGATTAACCCTATCCTTCATGAATTGAGGACTGATCAGTAATTTCGCCCTGAACATGTGGACTGATTCGTCATTCCCTTCATTTCTAGGGACTGATTTGCATTTACACCCCGAGAATGAGGGCTGATTCATCATTCCCCATGTTTGTAGAGACTGATTTGCAGCTTTACCCCCAAAAATGAGGACTGATTCGCGAAATCTCCCTTAAAATCAGGACTAATTCATTAAATTCCCCTTTATTTGGGACTGGTTCATAATAATTTTTTTTTTTGTTTCGGGGACTGATTTCCAATTTCTGGTCACGTGAGGGTTATTTTGCAATTTTTCTGATGGATAGAGTCATTTTATAATTTTTCTGTACCCCTTTCTCCTTAAGCCATCATTTCTGATTTTTTTTTTTTTTTACTTTAATTCACATATAAATATGGTCTGATTTGAGATGATTAGATATCTCGGTTATTCATATAAATAAAAAGGATTCAGGGTTTATTTTATAATTTTTTTTTGCAGAAGATAATGTACTTCTTGAACATATATCGCATAGATCATTTCTTTCGTTTATTTCCTTCATAGAATGGCATATGGAGTCCCCTTTTTAAATTCATAAGGACTGGTTCACATATAACCATCTGCACATCATGGACTTGCCTTGAACTAAATAAGACAAATGGGCAAGTTTCCAAACTTTCAAAAAAAAGAAAACAGCAAAGAGGAAGGGAGGGGCGACCTCCTCCTCTCTTCTTCCTTTTCTCGTGGAGCTTGATGCCTTCCTTTCAGAACTTGGAACCTTCAGCCCCCTTTTTCTCTCCAAAAAAAATCTCCCCTTCTTGTTGGAGCTCCTCTCCTTTTATAGGAGATTTGAGGGGGAGGTGGACATTCCACCGGAGGATTCTTCAGGACACCGGGGGAGTCACCACCAGGTAAATTTCTCCCCCCCCCCCTTCTTTTTCTTTCAAGCAGCAGAGGAGAAAGAGCCCCGGGGGAGGCTCCATCGGGCACAGCGGGGCAGGGGGCGCGCCACCCCGGTGGGGCCTCCACCGGTGGTCTGCGTCTCGGTGGGGCCCACTGGGGGCTCGCGACCCCCGGTGGGGCCTCCACCGGTGGCCGCGGCCCTGGTGGGACCTCCACCGGTGGCCGCGGCCCCGGTGGGGCCCACTGGTGGCTCGCGGCCCCGGTGGGGCCTCCATCGGGGGCGCGCGGCCCCGGTGGGACCTCCACCGGTGGCCGCGGCCCCGGTGGGGCCCACTGGCGGCTCGCGGCCCCGGTGGGGCCTCCATCGGGGGCGCGCGGCCCCGGTGGGGCCCACTGGTGGCTCGCGGCCCTGGTGGGGCCTCCACCGGTGGCCCGCGGCCCTGGTGGGGGTCCTCCGAGTGCCGCCACGTTGGTGGAGCTCCCGCCGGGTGCTTCAAGGCCGGTGGGACTCCCACCGGCTAATTTGCGGAAATCCCGATGGGGGTCCCACCGGGCCATTTGATGAAGACTTCTTTATAAGCTCTTCCCCACGGGTCATTTTCACCACGTGGAGCCCAGATCATCCGTTTTTGGCCAGTTCTTCATCATTTTTCGTCGCCATGGGTATCGGCTCCTTTCATTTTTGGACATGAGTGTCCCAAGACATTAAATATCGTTCGCCCGATGCTGGGCTTAATTCCGGACATACGGGCGTACGGGGTTGACTGATTTCTGTTCTTGGTCAACCCCGGGAGACTTTTCTTCGTCACTTCGGCAATGCACATAACTGATTTCTTCTTCCGTCTCAGATTTATTCGGAAAATCATAAACAAGTGATTTCATTCTATCCACTCATTCTGAAAATTCCTGAATAAGTAACTTTGAGGGCTGTCCTTTCATCGGGGCTCGGATAAATATTTTTCTTCGCGTATTTGTTCCGAACACTTGCAACGATTGACCGCCAAAGATTCTATCCCGAGAATGGGGGGTTATATGGCTTCCGCCCCAACCCAATTCGGAATGACCTCCATCCAAGATTCGAATGTGGGTAGAAGGCTATTTCTGTCTTCTACTGTTTATCCCTGAGAATTCAGAACACATTTCTGTCTTTCATGTGTTCTGAAATTTCTGAATATCCTGGACAATACATTTTGTTCTTTTCTTACATTTGTTCTTAATATCTGAAACAAGGGTTTTCCAATGTATTAAGGGCCTGGGGAATATTTTATCCCGAGAATACCAGAGTTATGTGATTTCAGCCCCGCCTGGTCTGGGATGGCCTGTTCATGCAGACGTATAGAAGAATGTTTCTATTCTCCGCCGCGTATTTCCTCCGGAAAATTAAGAACGGATATCTTTCTGTCATTCATCTGTTCTGAAATTTTCTGAAAACCTGGGATCTTCCACCCTATCCTGAAAGCAGGGAATTCTTCCTCTCACTTAAAATTTCTGAATGCATGAAATTGAGGTTTCCTTTTATCTGGAGCCCCGGACACATATCTTTTTCCCTTCACAATGTGCTTGCTCTAAATTTTCTTTTAAAACAAGTCGTCGGTGAAGGTTTCGTCCCGCGAATCCCGGGGATTGTATGGTTTCAGCCCCGGCTTGCTTCGGAACGACTTTGAGCATGTGCAGAAGATATTTCTTTTTCTGCTGTTTATTTATTCCGAACATTCATAACAGATGGGTTTCTTCCCTTCATTCGTCCTAAAATTTAGACTGCATAGGTATGAGGGTTGTTTCCACCTAAAGCTCGGGCCAAATATACATTTACTCTAAATATCTAAGACAAGTGTTTTCTGGCAAGAGAATGGAATTTTCGTTCAACAAATGCCCCCCACGGGTTGCTTGTCGAGCGTGACGGCGAGCGGCCCGTGTCTTTCTCCTCCCTTTTTTTTTTGAGAGGATACTGTTCTATTTGGCCATAAGATTGACAATTTCTATGCTTGCAATTTTTTTTTTTTTCATGAAATTATTCTAATCATCTCCACCTCTTTGGTTGGCTTTTCTTCATGCAGATTGCGAGATGTCTCGAGGTCGCGGAGCCGTTGATCAAGGGCGCAGTCGGGTCGGCACTTCTATGCTTACCCAGGTTCGGATGCCCCAGCTGGCTCCGCGGATGATCACACATGAGAACTTGTTTTCTGTTGATAGGGGTTTTCTATCTTGTGCGAGGGGTCCCCTGGACACCCAGGCACCTGAGGAAGGCCAGGTTGACTTGAACTTGATTATCAAGCGTGGCGGCTACTATCAGTATCTGAGGGATAATGGCTATCCAAAGCATTTCCCTCTGGATGAGCATCTCTTCCCCTTTATCCAACAGCTTACCATAGATGATCCGGATGCTGATGATGCTACCGTGGTCTCAGAAAGAGAGCAGTTGGAGCGGGCCATTCTGTCAGGCCGCGATAGCATGATGGGTACCTGCACTTTTTCATATCTCAGTTTTCCCCCAGATTGTCCTACCTTTATTCAGTTTCCAGACATTGAGCAGTTGGGCTTCTTCGGTTCAGTTACTGATTCTGTCACAGAGACGTTGACGATTATACCTGCTCTCTGGGAGGTATATGGACTGCCAAAGTCAGGCTTTTCTTTTCCAGGGCTGAGTCTGCTGCCTTCTGGCTCTGCTTATACATCAGATGACTATTCCCAGTTTTGCCTCCTTGGTCAGATTTTAAAGGAGTCAATACCGAGCTGGTACGACGGATGGTCAGTGGTTTCATCACATCGATTCCGCCTTGGAGCAACTGAGTGGCTCATGGGGGTTCTGCATCATTATTATGATTTGCTGGATCATGTTGGGATTCGTCATGCTGTGACTGCCGCTTTATACAGCTATCCTTGTCATACTGGCCTCTTGCAAGCTTTGGCAGAGAGGTTTAACAGGCGATTCAACACTTTTGCTACCGCAGAGGGTGAGACTTCCATTGATTTATGGGCTTTTCACCGAATATCTGGTCTGCCCATTTGTGGACGTCTGTACGAAGAAGTGTGCTTAGATGACCTCCATCGTGACAATTCGAAGGGCAAGGGATCCTATTGCACCCCGTATAGTCTGAGGTATCTGACAAAGGTCTGGCGAGACCTGGCCCGGGCGGGCAAGGATGAGCCTCCTTCAGCATGTAAGTCCAGTGTGAGAGTGTCGCTCCATGCATGGGTTGCCTTTTTCTACAACGGCCCCTTCTGTTTTTATAACAGCTTTGCCGGCGATACCACTTCGTGGAGTGACTATTACCAGTTGTCGGTTGAGCAGGAGAAAAATGTCAGATTTCTGCCCGCTCCTAAAAACAAAGGTTGGAATCCCCGTGGACTGCCCGATAGGACGTATTTGGCGGCATATCTCGCCTATTGGTTGAGTACATTTGTTGTACCTTACGGGGAGGATGGATATATTCGGCCGGAGGTGCTTTACCCGGCTTGCGCCCTTGCGGACGGAGTGAAACTTGCATTGGCGCCGGTGGCCTTGGCTTCTATTTTTCATGGTTTGGGAAATTTGACTGCCAGTCTTACGCCTCGGGACCGTGCTGTGGTGTTGCCAACACATTATTTGAGTGCCTGGGCCGGTTTGTTATTGCCTGGGTTGTGCCAGCAGACACATTTGGAGAATGCCTCAGCCCCTCTCCTTTTTTTGTTCCGCAATTGCCCAAATCATGCTTCTTATGATCAATTGCGAAGCGCCAGAAGAGCTTTATCTTTTCTGCCCTCTAGAGACCAGGCGGGTTTGAATTTTCAGCACTGTTCTTGGGGATTTCGCCCTTTCGGGGTTAATGGTCCTGGGGCTACACAGTATTTCCTTCCTGGGCAGCCAGAGGCAGATCCTTCTTTCTATAAAGGCTGGTTATGCAGTGTCCGGCCGAGTGTCCTTGTGTTCCGGAAGGGCACGGCTGTGATTTTGGAGCCTTACTACCCGAATCGGTTTGCCCGTAACTTCGGGTATGATCAAGCGACCCCTCCGAATGCTGATTTTCCTCTCAGTGCCAGATTGTATAGGGGTAGTGATAGACATTTGGTGGCCGCCAGCTGGTGGTGTTACTATATTCGGCGCGGTCCTCTCCTTGGATGTGTTCTACCCGATACAGAGAGGTCTGGACAGGTTGATATTTATTATGCTCGTTGGTGGTTCCGGCATAGTAATGTATTCAGAGAGCAGCTCGACCGTATTAAGGAGGCTGAGGAGAAGCGGTTGTGCAGGGTGGATTTGCCACCTCTTTCGATATCTTCTGCTTTTCTTAAGCAGCAATTCCCCGCTGTAGACCGGTCTCTTCATGGGCCTCGCCGGAAGAAGGAGGGACCCCAGAAGCCCCCTTCGACGGAGAAGCATGCGTACACAGGGGCTATGAAACCTTTGGAGCGGTTTTCTGTTTTTGGTCGAAAGGACAAACAGAGCCTTCCCCCGCAGAAACATTACTCTTGGTGGCAGCATTTGCTTTCAGATTGTGGGTATCCCGCCAATGCGGCTTTATCCAGCCCCATTCTTCCTGATGGCTACACCAATGACCTTTGGCCGCATTGGGAGCAGCATTTGAAGGACTCCATTGCTCGGGTGGGTCCAGTGGAGTTTATTTCTCAGCTTGATAATTGCACCCGTCTTCAGGATCTTTGGGATGCCGTCAGTAAGGCAGGGAAAGTTGTGAAGCTGGGCCCGAGGGCGGTAGTATTGCCACCCTCTTTTTCGCCTGTACCCGAGGGTATGTGTCTCATTTGCCAAATAGGGAGACTGATGATTTTTTTTTTTTCTTACCATCATTTTTTGCTATATTTTCTTGCTGATTTGACCTCCTGATTTTTTTTCAGCAAGCTATGTCTTTGAGCCAATCAAGAAAAAGTCATCTTCTCCTCGCCCGAAGAGGCGGCCAGCCGTTAAAGCTGACTGTGGTGCTTCTAAGAGAGTAGCCCGGGAGAACGTCATTGAGGACCCTCTGCCGAGGAGCCTGGTAACTTACTTATCATTTTCTTTTTTTTTGGCGATTCGGCATGGATTGCTTAATTTCTGAATGTATATCTTCTGCATATGAGTAAGCCTCAACATTTGGCATAGTATAGGATGCTGACTTTGGCCTGTTCTCGTCCAGCTCCTTCCGACACCGTAGTAGTAGAAGCCGACTCTGGTGTGCAGGATGATGAGGAGTTCGGCGATATGGAGACAGATGATTATCTGCCTGTTCGTGATGGTGCCCCGTCCCCAGATGAGGGGGGTATTCCAGTTGCAAATGACCCCGGGAGAGGTAAAGAGAACGACAGCTATTTTCAATTTTATATGATTAGTTGTCGCACCCTTCACGTATGGGGGCCCCCCCTCTTTTCGGAGGGTTATGATTTCTTTCCTCCCCTTTCGATATCTTTTTGCAGGTGATGTTGAGGAGGACATTGGTGTTGGCGAGACACGTATAGGGAGCGATGATCAGGGTGACTTTCCCTCTTATGACGAAAGCATGTCTGCCTCCTTTCAAGAACTTCATGATTTACTTGAAATAGAGGCAGATCCAGGATTGCCTGAGTACCAGGAGGGGACCGCTGTTGGCGCACCTGACAGCGACTGGACGGACATTCTTCAGGGCGCCAGTAAGCAACCTTGACTTCTGGTTACGTCCATATGTCCATCTTCTTGTATGCTGACCTCTTTCTTTTATTTTTTGCCAGCGATCATAACCTCGGGTGCTGAAATTTCGGGATTCCCAACCCTCGAGGAGGGAGAACTCCCAAAGGAAGTAATGCCGGAGGGGAACGGTATGGAGTTCCTTTGTCCTTTTCATTTCGTCTTCTTTCAAAAAAAATTTTTTTTTGTGTCTTCAATTTGCTCATTTTCCCCTTTCAGGTTCAGCTTTTGTCGATTCAGGCCCCACACATCATGTGGAGGGGGCCATATCTGGGGATTTGGAGATTACCCCGCATGCTCATTTAGGAGGAGAGCTGACAGGTAGATATGCCGTTTCCTCCGCCCGCCATAGTTGTGGCTGACTTCCCCTTTAGTTTCTTGGCTTCTTCACGCCTGCGCTCCTTGCCTTTCAAGTAAATGACTTATCATTGCGACTTGTAGGAGCATCAGAGCAAAGTCAGCCAGTGATTAACGCCCCCTCACACGGGTATGAAATCGTGGAGGGCGCTCTCATCGGCGAGGGCAATGTTGATTCAGGTAATTCATTTGTCGTCCTGGTCTCCATAATGCCTTGATTCCGTCTTCGCCTCTTCTTGTGCTGACCCCTAAATTCAGTATTAATATCACCAGGGGGCGTGGCTACAGGGGATGTCCCTGTAGTGGATGACACGGTCAGGAGTTCGCCAACCCCCGAGGTCGGCGCAGATGTCGAGGCTTCAGGTGAATGACTCATGCACATTCTCTTTCTTCATACCATAGGGCAGCAATGAGTGTTTCTGAATCGCCGTGTGCTTTGAACCTCTTAATTACCAGGGATGACCTGTTCTGCCGCAGACCAGGTGGATGATCAGGTCATTATTGGGGCGGTCTCCACTCGTGACACTTCATGTCTTTCAGGTCTGGCACAAGATGGTGTACATTCCGCCCATACTGGTAACTTTTTCATTGCTTATTCATAGCACATTGTATTGATGTTTTGCCTTCTCTTCTTTTTCAGTACTTGATGTATCAGCGCATTTCCTTTCTTTTCTTTTCAGTTTCTCAGGATATCACTCCTTCCATCATGGCAGAAGAGAAGGCTATTTTCATTCAGAAGTTCAGTCTTCCGCCACATGGCATAGTATGGCCGGATGACATTCAGACTGGTTCAGCTCGGGGGCTTGATTTTATGGCGGAGTCATTCATTCGATCCATCCGCTCAATAATAGAGGCCGAGTTTCCTCCCCCTATTGGCGAGGTGCGTGATCGCATGATGACAAGCACCAAAGCATATCACTTGATGGGGCTTCCTCGAGACCCCTGGATGGCGAGCATAGATTCCCTGTGGGCAGAGGTTCGGGATCTTCATGCAAAATCAGCATGGGAGAGTGTTGGCCTGCAGATTTTTCAGCTTGGAGGGGATATTGCAGCATTGGAGAATCAGCTCGCCGATGCCCATATGAGAGAGACGGCGATTGGGGCCCGACAGGCCGAGTTAGATTCATCCTCCACGGCTTTTATGGAAGAAGCATCAATGTTGGAGCAGGCAATCGAGCGCGCATCAGCTAGGCTCACAGAATTGAGGCCGATTTTGGCAGTGATGGCCGAGGATAAAAGGAAGGTGGCGGCCGACAGGGAGGCGTCTGTTAAGGCGAGGTTGGCACTTGAGCATGAGCTTGTCGCCAAGAAGTCGGCGATGGAGGACTTGCAGATGCAGATATCTTCTTCATCTTGAGCACTTTTCATTTCATTGTTGTATTTTGTGGGCTTCCCGAGGGCTTGTCTCGGGCTCCTATCTCATGATTACAGAAATGAAACTTGAGAAGCCAGAAGTTGTATATACATCTTTCCTTCCACCTGTCATTTTTTTTTTTTGTGGGTGTATTGTCTTTCTTCATCTTTTCCGAGGTGGTTTTAAATTTCCTCACATTTCTCATGAAGACGGGAAGACGTATTCATCGTTGCCTCAGTTATGACCCCTATTTTGGCCACTTATAAAGTGAACCCAGGGGTGGTTTCGTCATTGGCAACTCTTACATCTCCCTTTATCATAAGATTTGTGGGGAAACTCAATCCCAGCCTCTTCCGAGGTGAGAGAGACCTCCCTTTCATGAATCCTTTTTTTTTGTCTTTTTTTTTTTTACCAACTCCCGCGCCCTCTCGGGTTTTCACGCGAGCTGGCCCCCTCTGACTTTTTCCAACGCGCCCTTGCGGGTTTTCACGTTGAGGGGTCACCCATTTTTGCCTGAGGCGCCCTTTCGGGTTTTCACCTCAACCGGATTTTAGGCTTTTTTGCCCTTGGCCATTATTTGGGAAGTGACCAAGTCTGCCGGGGCACCTCTGTTTTAAGCCCCATTTTTTTTGTAAGTGGAATTTCTGAATTCTGGGTTTGGATTTGGGTTTTGGCCCGGTCTACCTTAGTGGTTTGTCGGCCGGGGAATAGTTCAGATTTCTAGCATAGCCTCCCTTTGTGGTTTGTTGGCGAAGGGGGTAATTCAGATTTCGGGATTAGCCTACCTTTGTGGTTTACTGGCTAAGGGATGATTCAGATTTCGGGTTTAGCCTATCTTGGTGGTTTGCTGGCTAAGGAGTAGTTCAGATTTCGGGTTTAGCCTACCTTGGTGGTTTGCTGGCTAAGGAGTAATTCAGATTTCGGAATTAGCCTACCTTTGTGGTTTGCTGGCTAAGGAGTAGTTCAGATTCCGGAATTAGCCTACCTTTGTGGTTTGCTGGCTAAAGGGATGATTCAGATTTCGGGCTTAGCCTACCTTGGTGGTTTGCTGGCTAAGGAGTAATTCAGATTTCGGAATTAGCCTACCTTTGTGGTTTGCTGGCTAAGGAGAATGGTTCGCTCTTCAACCTTGAATTTGAACCTGGCCGGCTGTAGAGGCTTGTAGGCCAAAGATTCAATAGAGATTTTTTCGTTTTGTTTGTTTGTTTTGTTTTTTTTTTTTTTTTTCACGTTACCAATTCCGGCGCCCTTTTGGGTTTTCGCCGAAACTGGCCCCCTCTAGCTTTTTCCAACGCGCCCTTGCGGGTTTTCACGTTGAGGGGATACCCATTTTTGCCTGAGGCGCCCTTTCGGGTTTTCACCTCAGCCGGATTTTAGGCTTTTTTGCCCTTAGACACTCCTTTTGGGAAGTGGCCAAGTCTGCCGGGGCACCTCTATTTTAAGCCCCATTTTAAATTTTTTTTTTTTTTTTTTTTTCAAAGACCTGGCATCTACATGTTTGGAATGTGATTCTCGGGTTGTTTCTTGGGAATTCGGGGAGTGGCTTTCATGGTTTTGATAGCCAAGGATTCAGGGTTTGTTCCAGCCCAACCTATTCTAAGGGTTTTCTTTCTCCTTGCTCACATAGATTTAGGGTATGAGTTTCCTGGGTTTGACCCGCCTCAAGGTTTGATGGCCAAAGGTTTGGGTATCTAGGGAGGTTTATGAATTTCTTGGCTAGAGATTTGGGGTTTTCCCTTTGACCCGCCTTCGTGGTTTATTAGCCAAAGGTTTGGAATTTAGGATTCGAACTCTTGGCTGGCTTTTGTGGTTCTAGATCTGGGAACTGGTTACCATGGTGGGACAGGGATGAGTATGTCAGAGTGGGGTACATGATGATTCCCCATCGGTTGGTGATTCATTCATTCTCCCTTTTTTTTTTTCTTTTTTCATTACCGGCCTCGACGCCCTTTCGGGTTTTCGCCGCGGTCGGCCCCCTTTAGCTTTTTCCAACGCGCCCATGTGGGTTTTCACGTCGAGGGGTTACCCATTTTTGCCTGAGGCGCCCTTCCGGGTTTTCGCCTCAGCCGGGTTCTGGGCCTTTTTACCCTTAGCCACACTTAGGATGGTCGTGGCTAAGTCCGCCGGGGCACCTCTATTTTAAACCCCATTTTTTTTATTTATTTATTTTTTTTGCAAATGTATCTCATGAGGATCGCCCAGAAAATTCATGTTCTGGCGCATAGTATGTTTTCAAGTGTTTGCCATTCAACGGGGGAAAGGGCTTTTCTCCTTTGCTGTCGACGAGTGTATATCCACCCCCTTCATAGACTTCTGAGACAACATAAGGTCCATGCCAATTAGGTTTGAGCTTTCCAGCTGACCGGCCTGCCATGACTTCTTTTTCTTTGACCATGACTAGGTCACCTTTCTTGAATACGCGGAGCTTGACTAGCTTGTCGTATGCTCGCGTCATTTGTGCTTGATATGCTTGGAGATGCCTGTAGGCCTCTAACCTTTTTCCTTCTAAGTTTGACAATTCTTCCAACCTTCGTTCTACCTCATCTTGTTCTTGAGGGTGTAGGCCGGTATGAACAGCTATCCTGTAGGAAGACATTTCAATTTCAATTGGAATCATCGCTTCCGCTCCGTATACCAAGGAGAATGGTGAACATCCGGTAGGAGTTTTGTAGACTGTTCGGTATGCCCAGAGAGCTTCATGTAACTTTTCTCCCCACTCCCGCTTGCGACTGCCGACTATCTTGGCCAGTAGCTTGCACAAGGTTTTATTGAAGGCTTCAGCTAAGCCATTGGCTTGTGGGTTGTAGACGGTCGATGTCCTCCAGTCTATATGAAACTTGGCTGCCAGTGCATATACCCTTTTGTTTCTGAATGGTGTGCCATTATCCGAAATGATTCTGTTGGGAGTACCAAACCGATATATGATGTGTTGCCGGACAAATCTGGCGACAGTTTCTCCTGTCACTTCCCGAAGGGGGACTGCTTCGGCCCATCGAGAGAAGTAGTCAGTTGCAGCCAATATGAATTTATGCCCTTTAGAGGATTGTGGGAATGGTCCCACAATATCCATCCCCCATTCTGCGAACGGCCATGTGGGTGCCGTTGGATGGAGGGAGGTGGGGGGTCTCCTTGGTATAGTACCAAAAGCCTGGCATTCATGACATGAACGGGCGTATTGATTACAATCCGCGTACATGGTGGGCCAATAAAACCCTTTCAGCTTGATATTCATCTTCATTTTATCTCCCGCTTGGTGCGCGCCGCATAGTCCGGAGTGAACTTCATGCATAATGGCTTTTGCCTCCTTCGGGGAGAGACACCTTAGAAGAACAGACCTGTCTTTTTCATGAACAAGTCTATAGAGTTGATCAGCAATTAGCTGGTAGGATGTCGCCCTTCGTAGCAACTGCACCCTTTCTGCCCGGTTTGGGGGTAGCCAACCGTTCTTTATCTTGATGATGGGCTCACGCCAATCTTCTTCCTGGGCGGCGTTATCCTCTTCCAGCAGGTTAGCTTCTAAAGTTCCTGGTTCAGGTTCTTCTTCAAGCATACTGGGCATAAGCCTCCTGTGTCTGACTGTTATATCAAGCTCTCCTTCGGGAGGTAGCTTTATGGCAGAGGCTAATTTGGCTAGGGCATCCGCCTGAGAGTTCTTGCTTCTGGGTACATGGCTTATCTCAAACAGGTAGAACCTCTCCCTGAGTTTCAGCACCATGGTATGATAAGGGACTAGCTCCTGTTTCCGGACATCATAATCCCCCGTGACTTGTCGGACAATCAGTTGAGAGTCCCCATAGACTTTAATGCATCTGATGTTCATTTCAAGCGCCAATTGGAGCCCCACAATTAGTGCTTCATATTCTGCCTCATTGTTGGTCATGGGTTTCATGAGAGCACAGGAGTTATGGAGGATTCCCCCCTGTGGAGTGACCAGGACGATGCCGGCTCCCGAGGCAAATGCTGTAGAACCATCATCTTGTTTGATCGTTCGGGAAGCGCCATCAAAATAGAGCTCCCAACATGGTAAATTGATGGTGAGGGCCTCCTCATCTTTCTGAGGAGAAATTTCTGCTTGGCCTTCCACCTCCTGGTGAGGTGAAAGTGTTTCTTCTTCAGGGAGTTGGAGGTTGAGAGGAGAGTCTGCTGGGAGCGGATGTGCTGCCAAGAAATCTGCCATCCCCTGACCTTTAATTGCCTTTCGTGGAATGAATTTGATATCAAACTCCATGAGGAGCAAAGCCCATTTGCCTAGTCTTCCTGACAATACCGGCTGATTGAAAAGAACCTTGAGCGGATCTATTTTCGATATTAGTTCCACTTGGTGGGACAGTAGGTAGTGCCTCATTTTTTTCACGGCAAAAACCAACGCCAGACACACCTTTTCTATGGGTGGATAGCGGCGTTCAGGGCCAACCAATTTCCTGCTGAGGTAGTATAGTGGTTGTTCTTTGCCTTCTTCATTTACTTGTGCCAGTAAAGCTCCCAGCGAAGCATCCATGGCGGCTATGTAGAGGATGAGTGGTTTCCCTTTGATTGGTACCCCTAGTACAGGAGGGGTAAGCAGATAGTCCTTGATCTGATCAAAAGCACTCTGACATTCCTGATCCCATATAAATGGTGCTCCTTTCTTCATCAACTTGCCAAAGGGGGCGCATCTCCCTGAGAGATTGGAGATGAATCGCCTGATATAAGCTAGCCTGCCTTGAAGTGACCTCAGCTCAGTTATGTTTCTTGGTGAGGGAAGTCCTCGGATTGCTTTGATTTTGTCTGGGTCAATCTCTATCCCCCGGTATCTGACAATAAAGCCGAGGAATTTGCCACTTGACACGCCGAAGGCGCATTTCATTGGATTCATTTTCAATTGATATTGGCGAAGCCTTTCAAAGACCCGCCGCAAATCTGCCAGATGGTTCTCTCGCCTTTTTGATTTAACGACGAGGTCATCAACATAGCATTCGACCAGATCATGAATCATCTCATCAAAGATTTTGGTCATAGCCCTCTGATAGGTGGCGCCAGCATTTTTCAAGCCGAAGGGCATTCTCTTGTAGTTGAAAATCCCTTTGGGGGATCTAAAGGCAGTGTACATTTTGTCTTCGACAGCCATGCGGATTTGATTATATCCTGACGAGCCGTCCATGAATGACAATGTCTCATGTCCCGTAGTCATATCGACCATGGTTTCGGTGATCGGGACTGGGAAGTCATCCTTCGGGCAGGCTTTGTTCAAATCTCTGTAGTCAATGCAGATTCGGACTTGGCCACTTTTCTTCTTCACAGGGACTATGTTGGCGAGCCAAATCGGATACATGCATGGCTCTGTGAAATCCACCTGCAACAGCTTGTCGACCTCAGCATTGACTTTGAGCTCCAGTTCATGACGCATGCGTCTTTGAGGTTGTTTCACTGGTCTAGCATCAGGGAATATTGACAGCTCATGTTCAGCCACCGAAGGATCTAGGCCAGGCATCTCTTTGTAAGTCCAGGCAAAACAATCTTTGTATTCCGTCAGGAGTTGTTTGTAGGACTGTCTTTCTTCCTTACTGAGTAGAGCACTTATGAATATCGGTCGAGGATCGCCCGGCCCCCCGAGATTGAGTTCAATTAATTCATCTACAGTAGCCTGTCCGCCATCTTCAAGTTCACGCGGGGCTGGCTGTAGATCGATGAAGTCTTTCTCCTCATCTGAGTCAGCAACATGCACCTCATATTGTTCTAAGTTGACAGCGACAGTTGCCCAGAATTGCTGATTTTCTTCTTCAGAATTTTCTTGAGGGAGAGGCACTCCTACGGGTGTGGTTTGTTCTCCCTGTCTTTGTTCTTCATTTGCGGAGTCAGGTTGCTTCTCTCCCGATTGCTCCTCATTTGACAGGGGTAACACCCCTAAGGTATTGACCGTATAATAGACTTCAAAGTCTGACTTTCGGTCATACCCAAGCCCTCTTGTATCTTTCTTGGCGAAGGGTGGTTGCCCCCGGACATGTTTTGGGTTCCACATCTGTTGGAAGTATTCACGCCGGGAAGCTTCTTCCGCCTGTGATATCTTTTGCTTTTGGCACATCTTCTTGATACGCTGAGGCATGTCATCCATCTCTTCTACAGGTTGGAGGATATCCTGTGGTGTTTTAGCCCACCCGAAATCATCAACGGGGGGGCATGGGGGACTAGGTTTCCCCTATAGAAGACAATGGGCTTGATTTCTTCGTCGCTTTTCTGCATTTCCTTTGTCTGATGTGTGACGACAAATGTCTTCAGTCTTTCAACTTTGTATTCCTCTCTCCGAAAAGGCAGCTGCATGGACGCCGGTGGCAGAGAAATGCTTCTATCAATGGCCCGGCCAATCACATTTGCTTCGAAATTGATTTCTCGCCTTTCTGGCTGATTTGGGGTTGCCTCTGGAGCATCATTTTGGAGACTTAGCCGGTGAATTTTCAGGAGTTGCTTGTTTACCGTGAAGAGTTCATCTTCCTCCTCCTCATCATCTTCTTCAATATTGATTTTCTGCTTGCCTTTGTCCTTCACTTGACCTGGTAACTCAGCTGAAGGCTCGCCGAAATATAGTTGGGCGTCGGTCAAGTTGCATTCGTTTGGCCGAAAGGGAGCCCGGTCGGCGAAGACAGTGTGTTGTTCTCCACCTTTTGCATATTTAATGCACTGGTGGAGTGTGGAGGGGATGACCCAATTTTCATGGAGCCAGGGTCTCCCCAACAAGGCCTTGTATGAGGTATTGGCGTTGATGATGTAGAACACCGCCTTCGTGGTGAAGTCGCCCAACACCAATTCTACTTCAACCCTGCCTAGGGCATTTTCTGAATTTTGGTTGAACCCAGAGATTCTCACATCATTCACCCTCTGTAGGTAGGGGACCAGGTATAAAGTCTCAAAGGTCTTGAGGGGCATTATATTGACTGACGCCCCGGGATCGACTAGGATCCGGTTGAGTTCGTGCCCGTTGACTTTGCCTTGCATATAAAGCGGGCGATTATGGCATGGCGTGGACAGCAACATGTCTTTGTCAGAGAAAGTGACCTCAGCAGCCAATGCTTCATAGGTTTGGGCCTGAGCTTCAGCTACATGGGTTTCATAAACTTCAGGTTGCTGGAGAATCTTTACGAGAGCTTCCCTCAATTCTTTGCTCCAGGCAATGGCATCCCACACAGTCACACTGGCGGGAAACCGCTTCATTTGCTGGATGATTTTTCGATCAGCTCTAGCCCGGATCTGGTCCAGTGGCGCGACCATTTGCTCCAGAGATTTGGGAGGATACATGAGTTTACTACTCTCTTCAGGTTCTGGTTTGTCGCCTTCCTTTTCTCTGAATAGCGGGGCCAATGAGTCTTCATCCGGGGGTGGCGTTTCAACATTGTCCCCGCCAGAGGGACCCGGCTGAGTAGCTTGTTCTGCTGGCTTCTCTTGAGGGGCCTGGGCAGCGACCTCGTCCTCCTCATCCGACGGGTCGAAGATAAATGTGTTGCCCCGTATTTCCACCTCCGGGGTAGGTTCGGGTTCTTCTCCGCGAAAGACTATCACCCTGTTGAGATTGGGTGGATTGGGATTCCCCCGAGTAGGTGGGGCGGGTTTGTTCCGCGACCTCTGCCTCGGCCTCTTCCTCGGCCTCGCTCGCGACGTTGATAGGTCGCTGTGGCTGCCTTGCCCCCTGAGGATGACAAACTTTCAGGTGGCGGTATCGACACCATATTGCATGAGAATTCTTTCAGCATTTCTTCTAACTTCTCAATGGTGAGTTCGTCATCTTTATAGAAGATGGCTAGTTCTTCTGGGAGAGGGAACTTTTCACCTTCCCGCATTTGTTGGAGTTTCTGACGAAGCCAGTTCTTGAGCCTTGTCTTGCGCTCCATCTCTTCCCAAGGGATATATCGGTCCAAGGGGACGCCGTTAGAAGGCTTGGAAGGGACATATTCTTCCAGTTCGTTGATCAATTTCTGAAGCTTTTGCAGGGGGCTCAATTTTCTGGGAGCCTCCATCAAGGCGGCTTGCTCGGCCTGCTTCTTCAGTCTTCTTCTCAAGCTTTTCTGTCTGTTTCTTTCTTGCTTCTTCGCCTGAGCGAGCTTGGTCAAGGAAGGACCATGGGCTTCTGTAGGTGGCTGAGAGGAGCCCCCCATATAAGGGCGGCAGTATGGAGCTTGTTTCTGATCAACTTGGGTTGCTCATGCTTTTTCGGGGTCATTGTGACCCAATTACTTTCATCTTGTTGGGATTGAAAGGTAGCCTTGATTGCCTGCTCAATGATATGGAGAGGCAACTCCTGGAACTGGGCTATGGGAGGATTCTCGGCTTGCAAGTTCATTTCGGGGGCAGGTTTCTTTTCTTGTCGGACCTCCTCCTGCTGTATGTTGGTACTGGGCAACTCAGCTTTGTCTTGCCCTTTCAAGGCTTGCTCCGGGCCATGTTCAGACGACTCAGACTTGATCTGATTTTGTTGACCTTGTGCGAGAGCTAGCTTTTCTCTTCTTTGCCGAGCTCGGCCTTTCCGACCTAGCTTGGGAGTTGGCTTTGCAACTTTTTCATCAGCGTTGCTTATTTGGGTCTGATCACATCTTGCCTGAGGCTCATTTTTCTGGGGGTTATCTCCCTGGCTTTGCCCTGTCTTCAATTCAACATTTTCTTCATGGCTTTTGGCTTCACAACCTTCTTCATGATTGCAGTCAATTTCCAACTGTTGAGTTTTGTCCCTTGGGTCTTGCTTCCGAGCCTTGGAGCCCTGTGTGACTTCAAAGTCGATGGCTCGGCTGAGATCTGACCTTTCCCCATGTTCAAGGGTTTCTTCTTGGCCCTGTTCGGCTTGACTGTCCAGCAGGCTTTCTATCTCAATGGGAGCCCTGGCATGGAGTGGCGGCCATCTAGGCTTAAGACAATCTTCGACAAAGCCAAAGCGGCATATGTACCCTTCTATCCGAAGCTTGGCATGCATTCTTTCGGTGAAGTTCCCATCAGAGTCGATCTCACCATGTCTGATAAAGGCCTCTAATGATCCTTGTACATCTTTGCATTCACTAGTAGGGTGCGACACCATGCAGTGATATTCGCAGTATGCAGGGTGTTTCTTTTCCGCCTCCGTGCGGATAGCTCGTGAGCCGATGGCCAATATCTTGCCGGCTTTGCGGAGCTTATTAAATATCATGCTGGTATTCTCCTTTCGGAAAGAAAATTCCCAGGGAGCTGGTTCAGCAGGGCGCTCCGAAGCAACTTCAATTAGAGGGGTGGTATCATCAGATGTCTGCCCTTCTTCTTGGTTGTCGGCGCCCGTGCTGACGCTAATCACATTTACAGAATAATTCACCCCGGAGGCATTTGGAACAGAGTTGCCCTCAGGGTGGGACATTGATGGGGTCCCGTTAGAGGTCGGCCTTTGAGCATCACTGGTCCCAGCCGTAAAGGCAGGCTGCCCCAGCATATCATTTTGAGCTGGCTGATGAGCTGGCGCCGGGCTCCCGGAGATTTCGCGCTGAACAAGAGCATCCACTGCAGCTGTGAGGAGGTGGTCTTTTATGAACGCCACTTCTTGCGCTTGCTGAGCTTGCTGACGCTTGATCTGGTCAAGGTCACGGAGAACCCATTGAAGCATCTCTATCACTGTATCACGAGAAGGCTCCCTGGGTGCGGCAGCGGGCACCGGCCTCCCTGCCTGCTGGTTCTCAACCGGTGGAGGAATTTCTTGTATCTCATCCTCCGAGTCTTGATGTACCGCATGGACAGATAGCCCATGGGGGACTGGTGTAGACATCTGAGTGGGATGAGCTTCATGAACATTTCTAACTCGGACGCCCCGATGGATCATGTTTTCTAGGACCATGGGATGAATCTTTCTGATAGGGAAAGGTGGCCATATCATCCTCCTTTGGTGTATACATCTTGGGAGGTTCATCATCCGACCCCGTCTTTTCATCGCCTGGCAACTCACCCCCATGGCCCTTAAGGCTTCAACTCTGGCTGGCGGGTGAGTGGGAGTTCGGTTCGCGGCCACTGTTGCATTTGAGGCGGTGGCGCCTCGGCTTCTGCCTCTGCTAGGAACTGGAACAGATGCTTATGAAAATCAGCTGTCTGTTCGGCTTCAACTGGCACAATTGCTGGGGCTTCGGGTGGTGGGTTCGAAGACCCTGCTTCATCATCATTGTCCCTGGGGAGACTATTATAGAGGAATTCATAAAGTCTCCCCCTGGCCTTCTCTTTATCAGTTGACTTATGGATGACGTTGACCGAATAGGTGACAACGTCAGTGGCTTGATTTGCTCGCCTTTGGCTATGTGGTTGGGGTGGGTCGACCAAAAGGCTTCCCATGTCAATTGTTCCTTCGGCAATCCAGGCTTCTACCAAGTCTTTGAAGGTATAACAGTCTTCAAGATCATGACCACTGACCCGGTGGTATGGGCAATAGCCCGGCCGGGCATATATTGGTGTTGGCCGATATAGCAGCCCTCCGCGTATGCATGCGCGGAAAATCGCCAAAGTTTCCCGGCGTGGAAAGGAATATAGTCTCTCCACCATCACATCCTCTGCTGAGCTCGAGGACCCTTCAGGAAGCCATCCTCTGGCCGATGGACGGGCCAGGGAAGTAGATGCATTTGCTCGGCGATGAGGCCTGTGACTGGGAACTGGTAGCTGTTCATCCATGGCTCTTAGACGGCTCAATATTTCCCTTTGGCCGTGTTGCAATGATCGGACCCGTCTTTCGAGACTTTGCATTGCCTTTGGCATCCACCGGCGCAAAGGCTCCTGAGTGCGGGGGGCTGCCCGCCCGTAAGACGGTTGGGCGTTCGAGGTAGCACTCTCCTGGGTATCAGGTCCATAGGTTGTAGCAGTGATGTGTATCACATTAGCAGACTGCCTCTGCTGATCTTGATCATGAGGTTGGGGGGGGTCCACAAGGCCTGTCTTCATAGTAATCAGCTTGCTCTGGATCAGTTTTTCTACTTCGTTTTTGAAGACATAACAATCCTCAATTGTATGCCGCAACATTCTGTGATATGGACAGTAATTGAGCTCATCTGTCTTGTCAGCTTCATGAGGCCTTTTAATGTTTGGCAACTTGAGCAATTCATTCTTCATACAGAGATCAAAGAGTTTCTTCGTATGATCTTTCTGAAAAGAATATGGAGTCTTCAGACGGTCTGCCAATGTGATTGTTGGAGGTGCTTTTCCTTTTGTCTTGCCCCCAGAACCACCTGAAGTTCCTTCACTTTGACCGCCGCTCTGAGGCGAGAAGTCCACAGCATTTACTTCTTTTCCCATGGCACGTTCTTTGTTGGGCTTGGCTTTAAAGGCCCCAAATGTCGGGTTTTCGGCGAAGAACATTTCAATCTCCGCCACTACAGCATTGAGCTGATCAAAGCCCTTTATGTTGGTTCCCAAGAGCTTTTCACTTACTTCAGCTGCCAGGCCCCGCCGGCATATGGTGATGGCATCTTCTTGGGTGGGCGGATTATCACACCTCATGCTGAAATCTCGCCACCTTTTGATGAAATCTAGAGCAGTCTCCCCTTTTTTCTGCTTCAGGGAGCAAAGCTCAGCCAAGGACACCTTTCTTTCTGCAGTCTGGAACCGATCTAAAAACTTCTTCTGCATGTCGGCCCAGTCAACGACAGAGTTTGGCTTCAATCTCGAGTACCATTGGAAAGCGGTGCCCGTAAGAGATGTTGCGAAATATCGCAACAAGTATGATTCTTCCAATGCAAGTTCACCCATGGCCGTTAAATAATAGGCCAAGTGTTCGTGTGGGGATGTCTGCCCACCGAACTTCTGCAATTTTGGTGCCTTGGGGCAATCAGGTGGCAACTTCTTGAACTGGTGATGGATCGGATACGGCACCCTGTACAAATCCACAGTGGCGGTACCCTCACCATGTTGTGCGAACTTGTCCTCAACAATCTTTTCAATCAAGCGTCGTTGAGCGACAGCGTCTTCAATTGCAGAGGCTTGTGGGGATTGAGAGCTTGGACCTTGCACTGGCTGTAACTCGGCATAGCACCTGTATCATTCACCGGGATGGGCTGGCGGAGAGCCATAGGCGCACTGCCGGCCTGCTGTTCTCTTTGGGCATTGAAGTTGGGGGCCGACCTCAACGGCCGCTGGACATTAGCATTCTTCTGCCGCTTCATTTCCAGCATGAGATTGGTCATCTCGATGTGCCAGCGCTGCATGGTTTCATATCTGGCGTCATCAGACATTGCATTATATGCTGCCCTGGAGGGCGGTACGAAGACCACATGTTCATCGGGGTCTTCGTAAGGGAGATTCACATCCCCTCGGACACTGACGTTCTCATCTCCGTCATTGTCCTGTTCTATGCCATGGAGGGTATGGTGTTGTTCTTGAGGAAGGCGCTCATCATGTGCCTGGCTCTGGCTAGAAGTGCCACCCGGGCCGCCAAACTGGGCTTGGAGGTTCCGCTTGGCATTTCGCGTATTGCGAAATATTGCATCTATGTCTGGGTTGGATGCCCCTGCGCCTGCTGCTTCTGTAGGTGCATTCACGGGCTCAACTATTTCTTTTCCTGACACATAACAGGAGTGGATCTTCAAATCTACCCCGTACTGGGGCTTCTGCACTAGCCTCCGCCTCTTCATATTCTGGCCCCCTGGCTGGGGCACTGCCCCCAATCGGTCAAAGACCGAGATGCGTGAGGGCTGCTTCACATCATGTCGTTTGTCCTCCTGACGGGTCATTTCCACCCGCGTGGAGACAAAGTTGGGCTTCCGGTATACCCCTTTTCTCTTTTGCCCGCGAGGGTGTTGAGATCTAGGAGGTTGGATTACCGGGTAGTCCTCTTCTGCTTCCGCTTGGGCATTTTTCTCTGCCCTGAGCTTTCTGATTCTTCGGGCCTCCTCCTTGGTGACCCAGATTTGTTTCATCTTGGGCTGATACTTCTGGACCGCGCCACCTGAAGGTCGGGCGCGAGTGCTTCTAGGTGCAGCGGAATCCTCTTCCCGATATGCCGGAGCAATGCGAAGCGGTTGGAAGTGGGGATGGTGGGGACAATGTTGCTTTTCGGCAATATTGGCTTGCCCCCGTCCAGGTTAACTCTGATATCACCGACAAGAACTGTCTTGCCGGACTTTGAGACAATGGCCCTGGGCTTTCTGCCTTTGCGGGCCATATGCCGTTCCCTCTTCACGGGTACGGCACTGGTGGAAACGGTGTTCACCGAGAAGATTCGGCCTTCATATCGGGGCTTGCTGCCCCCAGCTGGAGTCAGCTTCGTTTCCTCCGTTGGCGCCTCCTGTACCGCGGGAACGACCCCGAGGAAATATGGTGAGCCGACAACCGCCGGGAAGTCGCCAAAACACAGCGGGGTGGTGAGGTAACCGAAGCGGGCGTGATTCGCCACCACTTGCGGTCCGTACGTCACAGCTGCCATCGTTTGGTGTTTTCGTTGGCTTCCTGTAATGGCAAAGCCCAATAATCAGGAGCCAAGCATTAGCATCAGGTCTAACCCATGTATGAAAGGTAGGAACTGTCCCACCGGGCGTGCCAATTTGTTTTACACGCGAAATATTCTTTTCGAAATCTTTTATCTTTTAGAAGAAAAAGATAAATTGTTGATATGCATTTATTTCGCGGGCGTGCCAGTCTGTTAAAACAGACGAATTTCATTCATCAGACGATTTGGGTGTCGTGTACTGGACCATTCCCCGTCGATAATTCGACGTTTCATTTACATCGAGGAGAACTCGAATACCTTTGATACATGGCTAGACCTGGCTATTGAAAACATATTATGAGCGAGAAAAATTCCATTCACATCGGGTTCATCTTCCCGTGTGGGATTACAACCATTTCACCAATATATGTATTCACATTGGGGGCTGTTTTAAAAAACCCTTGCCGAAACGGGAACATATTTATCACGTTTTCCCATTTTTTTTGGAACTATTTCATAAAGATGCCCCATTGATGGGGACTGATTAACCCTATCCTTCATGAATTGAGGACTGATCAGTAATTTCGCCCTGAACATGTGGACTGATTCGTCATTCCCTTCATTTCTAGGGACTGATTTGCATTTACACCCCGAGAATGAGGGCTGATTCATCATTCCCCATGTTTGTAGAGACTGATTTGCAGCTTTACCCCAAAAATGAGGACTGATTCGCGAAATCTCCCTTAAAATCAGGACTAATTCATTAAATTCCCCTTTATTTGGGACTGGTTCATAATAATTTTTTTTTTGTTTCGGGGACTGATTTCCAATTTCTGGTCACGTGAGGGTTATTTTGCAATTTTTCTGATGGATAGAGTCATTTTATAATTTTTCTGTACCCCTTTCTCCTTAAGCCATCATTTCTGATTTTTTTTTTTTTTACTTTAATTCACATATAAATATGGTCTGATTTGAGATGATTAGATATCTCGGTTATTCATATAAATAAAAAGGATTCAGGGTTTATTTTATAATGTTTTTTTTTGCAGAAGATAATGTACTTCTTGAACATATATCGCATAGATCATTTCTTTCGTTTATTTCCTTCATAGAATGGCATATGGAGTCCCCTTTTTAAATTCATAAGGACTGGTTCACATATAACCATCTGCACATCATGGACTTGCCTTGAACTAAATAAGACAAATGGGCAAGTTTCCAAACTTTCAAAAAAAAGAAAACAGCAAAGAGGAAGGGAGGGGCGACCTCCTCCTCTCTTCTTCTTTTTCTCGTGGAGCTTGATGCCTTCCTTTCAGAACTTGGAACCTTCAGCCCCCCGTTCCCTCTCCCCAGAAAATATATCTCCTCCTTCTTGTTGGAGCTCCTCTCCTTTTATAGGAGATTTGAGGGGGAGGTGGGCATTCCACCGGAGGATTCTTCAGGACACCGGGGGAGTCACCACCAGGTAAATTTCTCCCCCCCCCTCTTTTTCTTTCAAGCAGCAGAGGAGGAAGAGCCCCGGGGGAGGCTCCATCGGGCACAGCGGGGCAGGGGGCGCGCCACCCCGGTGGGGCCTCCACCGGTGGTCTGCGTCTCGGTGGGGCCCACTGGGGGCTCGCGACCCCGGTGGGGCCTCCACCGGTGGCCGCGGCCCTGGTGGGACCTCCACCGGTGGCCGCGGCCCGGTGGGGCCCACTGGTGGCTCGCGGCCCCGGTGGGGCCTCCATCGGGGGCGCGCGGCCCCGGTGGGACCTCCACCGGTGGCCGCGGCCCCGGTGGGGCCCACTGGCGGCTCGCGGCCCCGGTGGGGCCTCCATCGGGGGCGCGCGGCCCCGGTGGGGCCCACTGGTGGCTCGCGGCCCTGGTGGGGCCTCCACCGGTGGCCCGCGGCCCTGGTGGGGGTCCTCCGAGTGCCGCCACGTTGGTGGAGCTCCCGCCGGGTGCTTCAAGGCCGGTGGGACTCCCACCGGCTAATTTGCGGAAATCCCGATGGGGGTCCCACCGGGCCATTTGATGAAGACTTCTTTATAAGCTCTTCCCCACGGGTCATTTTCACCACGTGGAGCCCAGATCATCCGTTTTTGGCCAGTTCTTCATCATTTTTCGTCGCCATGGGTATCGGCTCCTTTCATTTTTGGACATGAGTGTCCCAAGACATTAAATATCGTTCGCCCGATGCTGGGCTTAATTCCGGACATACGGGCGTACGGGGTTGACTGATTTCTGTTCTTGGTCAACCCCGGGAGACTTTTCTTCGTCACTTCGGCAATGCACATAACTGATTTCTTCTTCCGTCTCAGATTTATTCGGAAAATCATAAACAAGTGATTTCATTCTATCCACTCATTCTGAAAATTCCTGAATAAGTAACTTTGAGGGCTGTCCTTTCATCGGGGCTCGGATAAATATTTTTCTTCGCGTATTTGTTCCGAACACTTGCAACGATTGACCGCCAAAGATTCTATCCCGAGAATGGGGGGTTATATGGCTTCCGCCCCAACCCAATTCGGAATGACCTCCATCCAAGATTCGAATGTGGGTAGAAGGCTATTTCTGTCTTCTACTGTTTATCCCTGAGAATTCAGAACACATTTCTGTCTTTCATGTGTTCTGAAATTTCTGAATATCCTGGACAATACATTTTGTTCTTTTCTTACATTTGTTCTTAATATCTGAAACAAGGGTTTTCCAATGTATTAAGGGCCTGGGGAATATTTTATCCCGAGAATACCAGAGTTATGTGATTTCAGCCCCGCCTGGTCTGGGATGGCCTGTTCATGCAGACGTATAGAAGAATGTTTCTATTCTCCGCCGCGTATTTCCTCCGGAAAATTAAGAACGGATATCTTTCTGTCATTCATCTGTTCTGAAATTTTCTGAAAACCTGGGATCTTCCACCCTATCCTGAAAGCAGGGAATTCTTCCTCTCACTTAAAATTTCTGAATGCATGAAATTGAGGTTTCCTTTTATCTGGAGCCCCGGACACATATCTTTTTCCCTTCACAATGTGCTTGCTCTAAATTTTCTTTTAAAACAAGTCGTCGGTGAAGGTTTCGTCCCGCGAATCCCGGGGATTGTATGGTTTCAGCCCCGGCTTGCTTCGGAACGACTTTGAGCATGTGCAGAAGATATTTCTTTTTCTGCTGTTTATTTATTCCGAACATTCATAACAGATGGGTTTCTTCCCTTCATTCGTCCTAAAATTTAGACTGCATAGGTATGAGGGTTGTTTCCACCTAAAGCTCGGGCCAAATATACATTTACTCTAAATATCTAAGACAAGTGTTTTCTGGCAAGAGAATGGAATTTTCGTTCAACAGTCGTGAGCCCACTGATTCTTAAACTCACCCTTTTACAAAATCCAGCCGGAGCAAACTATTCTAGGGAACCAGACCAGGTGAAATAATATTTTTGTTTTGGGTGGAGTGTGATCCCCTAGGCCCTTCTTTGAACAAATAAATAAATATGAATTTTCTTCTTTTCAACTTAAGATAAATAATAAACGTAAAATATATGCCTAGAATAAAATCTGGCATTTCTAACTTTAAAGATTGCATCTGTAAATTCGTTATTATTTTTTCAGAAGTATGGTTTAGTTTGTAAACTTTTTTCTGGAAGGTAAATGAACTACTTTCTAAAACTTGGAACTGGAGCTGTAAATCAAACCGAGGATTTTTTTTTCGCTTTCAAGTTGGACTGGACTGACAAGTTGGGGGCACTTTGTTATGATACGTCAGAGTGGCAACTGTCACAGTCAGAAGCCTATCCCTTTCTTGTAAGAATAGAGATATTATGGTTACCTGATCGCCTACCTTTCTTTGTTTGAAATGTGTTCAATTTAGTATAATGCACCTAAATCGAAACAGTTCCTTTAATAGTTGAGGACAAAACCACCTTGTTTTCCTCTGTTCGCTGAAAGATTTGGCTGTGGTCTGTAATACTTTATTTTTGTCAGAGAGCTGTGAATCTTGTACTATTTGTCACACACAGTTGTGTTTTATTGATCAACATCCAATCTCTTACGTGGCCATGAAATCTTATTTCTTGCAGATTGAATTTACCAGGTCGGGATTGTGCCACGGTTTTGCCCTTTGGATTGATTGGGTGATAGATGAGAGAAACTCCATTGTCATTTCAACAGGGCCAGGTTAACTTCCTTCCCACGATCAAATCTTTAAGCCAGAGAATTTTCATGGAACCATTTGTTTGGAAGTTTTTATTTGCAAGTGTACATTATGTGGGACCGTTTTCCTGAATTTGAGACTACTAATTCCCTCCAGCATATTGGGTCACAGGTAGCAGACATTGGAAACAAGGCGTGAAGCTTTTGAGCAAGCCAGTATTGGTCAACTTACACGGATCATGCAACATAGATGAATGTTCTTCAGCTGGATTAGAGGCTTCATTTGACCCCTCAAGTGGGGACCTTAACATAAAATGGTCTTTCACCATCAAGGATTGAGTGATCAAAATTGTTGTTTTCTGCAGTCTTCCATTGTAAGTCTTCCCACATCTTTGTCAGTTTTAAGGCTGTGTTTGGAACCGCGGCAAAAGAAGCGGAAATCGGCAAAAGTTGATTTCACAGCTTACGCATGTATGAATAGGGTTTTCTTCCTCTCGTCGTCCGTGTGACACGGCGAAAGCAGCAAAAAAAAAAGGGTTCGCTCCTTCGCCTCTCTGACATGTCTCGTCGCCCATGAAATTGCCAAAAGCAGCCTCCAGACTACTTTTAAGAAAATCGAGAGAGAATTTTTCTTGTCTCTATCTCTCTTCTCTCTGCAGAATTGGGGGAGCTCGACAGCTGAGGGAACCCGGGAATGTGTCGAAACCAAAATCCCTACCACCAAGTTCCCAAATGTGGTGGACAACACCAGCGTCATCAATTCTGGACTCGGGTTGGGAACCAGAATCGAAGGAGCAACTCTGGAACATACTTGATGACAGTTCATCAAGCCCATTACATCATGTCCAGAAAGATCACAAATAGTATGAACTGTTTTGGCTCCATTCTTGCTCCAAAAAAATTGATCACTATGCACGAAGGTGAAAAAAGTCTTCCCACAGCATTACTTTCCCTGGCTGTCGGACCTCAATTTGGTAGCGTAGCTAATAATTTTGAGAATGACTTTGTACATGTTGGGTGGGCCCCACCCAGATGTGAGGGTGGTGGATATCAGGTGGATGAGAAGGGTTCACTGTACTCGCCCAAATGCAATTGTTGCACTTGGATATGACGGGGCAATTCATGTGGTGCCATGTTGGACGTCATGTGAGTTGACTAGTGAGGTGCTATTGGTTAGTGGTTACTCTTAATCCAAGTCATTATTTTGGAGTTTAAAATCATTATTTATAGATCCAAGTTATTATTAAAAGATTAGTCAATATATTTTAAATCTTAAAAATAATATTTTAAAAATCTAAGATTTGTGTTTTTGTGCTCAATGATAGTACAGACTTGTTAAAAATTCAATAAATATTTTTAAATCATAAGGGTAATATTTTAAAGTCTAAAATTTTTATTTCTAAGGTAGTACTTATGAGTTCAAATTATCATTAAAAGTTCAGTCATTATTTTCAAATAATATTTTAAAATTTAAGATTTATATTTTTTAGTGTAAATTTTTTATTTCTAAGTTCATCACAACTTGTCCTCTGGTATTCACTGCCACCAACTACCTTTGCATTACTCGTCAACTCATATATGGCGTTCAATGTGACATCACACGAATTGTCATATCATTTTTTAAATATAATAAAGTTACTTAGATAAGTGTAGATATCCACCCACCCACCCTCAATGGACATTAATTTTTCTCAACAATTTTCACACCGGTATTATACGATGGTCTGCTAATTCTTCTGGCATTGGTGTTATCACCTTAATATTACAAGGATTCGTATGTGGGCGCTAACAATTCACCCGTACGTTCCTGTCTGGATCGAGCGTTATGTCGAAATCTTCATAAAACCGCAAGGAATCTTCTAATGCCCTCGCATGACATGGTCCGATTCTCGTATTACGTATTACACAGCACATTTAGACTCACACTAAAAGGTCAAGACATGCATGTGGTTGCACCCCCTTCTTTTCCTCACATAAAACGATCCAGTATTATATAGCAACCCCACAATCCCTTCAAAAATATATTTAATAAGCCCGATTTGATAAGGGGGCTAAAGGGGGTAACCCCCTACCACACTTTGAGGTGGGGGGTTACTTAAACGTGGGCAACTCCTCTTACCCCCCCTTTAACTTGGTTTAGTTCTATCTCACCTCTTGAGGTGGGGCAGAAGGTGGATAAAAAAAAAAAAAATTTGCGGAGGGGGGGGGGATTTAAAAAATTATTAAATTATAAATAAAATTTTATTATCTATCTTTTAAAATTATTTTTTTTATTTTTTAATGAAAATAAATAGAGTTAAAATAAGAAGTTGACTTAAAAGAATAAAAAGTAACCAATGATTTATCTAACCAACAATCAAAGTGGGTAGGACAAAAGGAGGGTTAATAGACCCCCAGGTGCCAAAGAGACCAGGAACCGGAGTGTCAATTGGGCGGTTTGGAGGCCCGGAAACTCGGCCCGATTTTAATCGGGTTTGGACCGAAAAAAGTTAATTCGTTTAAAGTTTTTGGCCCAATCTGTTTCGGCTCGGAAAAGAATAGGGCCGGGTTTGGGTTTTGTGAGACTCAACCCGTCTAGTTCGAAAATTTTAAATATAAATATAATTTATATTAAATATAAAATTTATATTTAGAAAGAGAATTATATTTATTTTTCTATAATAAATCTACTAAAAATACAATCTTTTATAAATTGAATGTTAATATAGAGATAAGTAAAATATAGATTATTTTTTATAGATATATTATCATAGATATATTAAAACTATATATACTATAGATACAAATAATATTTTTTTATATACTTTCAGACCGAGTTTAACTAAGACTTTTTTTAGACCCAGACCGGGCCACTCATGTCAGATCTATCCCCAAACCTGGGTGAAACCCGAACCAATTTTTTAAAAAATCAGACTTAAATTGGGCCTAGCAAATCCTGATCTAGGCCCGGCACATTTGACAACTCTAAATAACATCTTAATTTTAAAAACTATCTTAGCTCTTACTTCTCCTCATACTTCCAAGTAATTGCAGATGCTGATATCCCACCGAACACGTGAAATGTGATACGCTCGAATCGGCATCATTGCTGTAATTTTCCCGACAGGTAGAAGAACGCGTCACTCTCAAAACAGCAGACAGAAATGGACGTCTACATCAGCTTCCAGCAAGATGATCTCGAGCGGACATGTTCTACGTACGTAAACCTGGGTGCACCTAGGACCATCTTTGCTTAATGAGAAGGTGATGGCCGGTTTGATATATATATATATATATATATATATATATATATATATATATATATATATATATATATCAAACGCCACCTGTTCTCCATCATTGAAGCTGCCAAAATGTCATGATCACCTCGTTTTAAACACTGCACAGGCTTTCAAATTTTCGGGATTTTTTGGTTATTGAATCTGAATAATAATAATAATAATAATAATAAGAGAATGGAGAGAAATTATTACAATTGAAGTCTGACCGTATGTATGTCAGGTTCAGATATATATTAATTTGTTGCTGTTTTGGGCATAACTTCATCATTGTGCTAGACCATATTACACACGCGTATCACCGGGTCGGACAGGGCTGGGCAGGCAGGCGCGTGTGATGGTGCGGTCCAGCCGATTTGACTTGACATCTTTTTACTTCTTCTTTTTACGTTTTGGATCTTTCTTGGAGAGTTTGGAGTTGTTTTAGACCCATTCTTTGAACCGGCCCATTATTTTAGTCTGCACAGACGTTAGGCATTTGATTTAGTGATTAGATTTCCTAATCACGGTTATCCGACACACGAAGCGTCTTATCAACTCTTGTAAGGAGGAACCGCTCGCCGTCTACATCCTGCCGACTGCGCCTTTTTCGGCGGCGCCGCTAAGTCCAGTTCGGCTGTATTGTCGTGTTTCTCCGGTGTTCAGTGCACTATATATGTTCCCCTTTTTTCTTTATTGTAGACAAGGATTATGTTTAGTATAGCATTGTTTACGAAATTAGAATAAGTGTGATTTCTAATCTCGTGGTAGTAGTCGTATCTTGGGAAGAGATCGTCTTATTCGACACATTATTTTTGTGGGGGCGATATCTTCTCTAAGAGGAGTCTCCTTAAATGTGCTTCTACTATATTCGTTTATGTCTAATTTCAGTATATTCTTTATTGCAATCTATCTCATGTATTTTATCTTTTGATTGTTGTTATTTAGACTATTTTTATATACATGTTTACTATGGTTCTGCGTGCACATGTATATATCCGATATATATTTGTCATAATTGTGCATTATTCCACGCTGTATTATATATATATATATATTCCTTCTCAGTTTAACTATCGCGTCTCTGCATGCCCTCCCATCACAATCCTGCGAGATCAGGGGATAGAAAGGGTCTCTGCTCTCCTTTCTGACGTGACGTCTTAACTGTTGGTTTCGCATTGCATGAAGCCTCTCGTGAGAGGGAGACATGGAGACCCTCAGCCGCGGTAGGACCGAGACCGAGAAGGTGACGACGTATACGCTGTTGGGAGTTTTCTATATTTCTATGCAATTTTATGGTTTTGAGAAAAGTTCACAGTAAATATATTTTGGGAAGTTTATTGGTCTATTTCATGTAATTTATTACATCGTATTGTGTCATCTTTTGTTTTTTAGAACTTATTTTTTATTTTAGAGTTTAATTTTTTATTTTCATGTTTAATTTTTTATTTTCACGGCAAAATTTTTCTCTTTTAATACAATAAGCCAAATTGGATACCATTAGGCAGCAAAATAGAAATTTAAGTGTAAAATTAAAAGTTAAGATCTAAAATAAAAAATTAGGCTCTAAAATTAAACAAGAAGATGATATAGTATGGCACAATAAATTGTGTGAAATGGATTAATAGATTTCTTAAAATATATTTAAAATTAACATTATTTTATTGAGCCTATGATTTTTTTTGGACAAATTAATTAACAGTCTCTGACTGTAACAAGGAAAGTCATTATTGTAATAGAGTTCAACGTATACTGTAACAAGAGATAACACTTACTGTAATGAATTATAATTCTGTCAGATACTACAAATTAAATAAGTCAAATATCTTATAGGGACTTCTAACTAATTTGCCATTTTTCTGAGATTATCACTTTAAAACCTCGTCCAGTGTGCATAGGGGTGTTCACTATTCGGTTCAAACCGAAAAACCAAACCGAACCGAATGATTCGGTTTGGTTTGGTTCGGTTTGAACATGAATTTTTTTTGTTTGGTTCCAAACTAAACCAAAAAAGAAAATTCAGTTAGGTTAGGTTTCTTAGCTCTAGAAACCAAACCAAATCGATTAAATCGAATTACAATAATAAGTTTTAATTTGTATATATCTATCAAGTTTTTTCAATATATTTACGTAAAAATACATATTATGGAGGTTAATATGGTCATCTACATTTCATACTGCATTTTAAATATTATTTGATAGTGATTTATTAGAGAAATAAGTGATTAAGATCATATTTAAGATGCCCATTTATTTTCAAGTTAAACCGAATCAAACCGAATTTAAGTCGGTTTGGTTTGGTTTGGTTTGGTTTCAAGGGACTTCAGTTTGGCTTGGTTCGGGTTGGGTCCGAATTTAGTTTGGTTTGGTTTCTTAAAAATCTTCTATAAATCAAACCAAACCAAACCATGAACACCCCATAAGTGTGATTGTTGTTCTCATTTCCGTTCGGCTATTTTTATCAAGATTTGGTTTATATAACACACATATATATACACACGTATATATGATGAAACTTCTTGTATTAGAGAGAGAATACATGAAAAGTACATGACAAATGCTGGGCAGAGAGTTCTATATGTGATTTTAAAGGTTGTATATGTAATTACCCTAGCTCTTAAATTATACAACTTATCATTTTTTTTTAACCTTTTAAGCTAATTTCCTTTGGGTTCATTTGGTACGCCTTGATCTATACATATGTGGCATAAACAAATTACAGTACTTCGTATTAATGCTTAACAATAGTTTATGTCAAAATCAAACAATTGGTATTCTTGGACAACATTGAATATTTGATATATAGACCATACATGCATACAGAAAATATTTATTATATTTTCAAAATGCACTTCTAACATTAATTCTGTAATGGCACGAAATTTAAGGCCCAAGAGAGACTCGAATTCGGTATCTCCACTTACGAGGTTGAAGACTCAAAAGGGTTTGAAACAGTTTAGAGAGATATGCAAGTGACTAAAATAATTAAAATAAACAATCGAACTATAACAACATTATAGTATGCTCCCAATTTATAACTCAAGTACATATATGAAGAGGCATACCAAGATAACTACTAGTACACCCACCACACACACGACCTAGTCTGAAGTAGATGTTAGCATGCTCCTCACAAGTTTGCAACCTAAAAGGTAGGGGAGTGAGTCTTACAAAGAGGAAGACTCAATAGGGATCATCATATCCACACACTCGGCCAAACAACATCAGAATAGAAATATAAATATATAAATAAAAGTGAGAAATTAAACTACAAAGCACTATAAATCAATGCAAAAACACACTCCACAAGCACTATCAGAGAACTAGGACAAAACCCTTCGACCACTTGATTTCACAACACTACTCCACGTCAAACACACACATGACACTTGCAGTCACTGGCACAAACACAAAAACACCAGTGACCCCACCAACCAATCAACCGGACCATACTGTAGTCAAACACACTATGTGGTAGGGGTCCCTGCCAAACCACAATGCACATAAACCACAGTGACACCATGGTTACCAAAACACAACAAGGCCTGGAACCCAACAACAAGGCCTACAATTACCCCACATGGTACCAAACACAGTGTTTGCCAAGTTTACCAGCACTTGTTGACCATAGAACTCTGCACAAGGAAACCCGCGAAAACACTATAGAACCAATCACAAACGACGTAGTCAGGGCGCCTATACTAGCATCTTAACCTCCTAATTATTACTTTACACCTCCACTTATTACATTGAGTAAGGCAAGTGAAGCAACGCCACACCACTTTTCAACATCGCAACCTCCACACTTCACCTCCCTCCCTACTTAGCTCTAAAACCTGTAGAGAGTGATATGCGAGGTAACGAAAGGGACTAACTGAGGATCCACTCAGGCCCGACCTACTAGGTGTCCACACCCCCCAGTCACGAGTGCACTCAAATGACAGAAGACATTTCCCTGGTTGTTTCTTTTCTCACACTAGAGGGGTCTTGGGAAAAAGGTTCCAAACCCTTGTCATAGAACTAGCATAGGGACCTACCAACGTCCATCTTTCCCTATGCGCAGAGGGGTCCCGAGAAGATGGCACCAAACCTCTGTTGTGCCCACGCACAAGGGACCTAACCCTAGCACCATATCTAGTGTAAGTACACACAATTATCAGGGCAACATACAAGCAAAAAGTGAAGTTATGAACCATACCCCTGTGATACAACATCCAATTAGGATACAACACCCCACACAGTCACCACTCCAAATGAGCTTCCCAAGCACCGCCTTACAACCTAGGCCTCCACCGGGCCACATTGACCATGAGCATACTAGGACATCGAGTCAGTCGCACATCGATTCCACTATTGGTATTGAGACACCAAAAACGACTAGATCTCTACACAAAACCACAGTCACATAAACCAATCCGCAAAAAAATAATTGGAAACACAATCGTCACCCCACGACACTGTGAGGAAAGAGCACCACTCTCAACTACACATGTAACCATGAGGGTAGTACACGGACCCCAAGACAACGACCATCCCACATCATGCGCGTGCTATCCCCATCCCAACATGGCACTTGTGGGGACCACGTTCTGGTACATAATCCAAGCTAGCTAGGGCTGCAAACGGAACCCGATATTTTGACATTCCGACTCGATTTTGATAAAAATTATTAGTTTCAGAATTGAAAAATGATATCGATAGCTTATCGGAATCAGTATTCGATATGCCGATAAGCTATTGGAATCGAAATCGGAATTGAAAAATAATCAGAATTAGTATTGGTTATTTCGATAAATTATCCATAAACTCAAAAGACAAAATCATGGTAAGCACCTTAGCTTATTGAAATTTTGGTTCCAGTAATGTTATCAGAATCGGAATGGAATCAGAATTAACCATTCTGATTTTATCAGAATCGGAACTATATTTCAATTATCGAAATCGAAACTTGTGTTTTCGATTCCGAACCCGATCCAATTGTAGCCTTAAAGCCAACTGAATACCACACAGGTAGGGATGTTCATAGGTCGGGTTGGTTTGGTTTGACCCATTTTTTTGCCAAACCGAATTTTTTTCAAACCAAATCGAAACGAACTAGTTCGGTTCGGTTTGAACCGAAAACAATAAAAAGGAGGTTTTTAAAGCACTTGTGAGAATCGAACCCCCCACCTCCCATAAAATTTTCAATTTACTAACCAACTACGCTATAGAACTTGTCGTGATATGATATGTTATTATTTATTTTTATATATATTCGGTTTATCTCGGTTTCACATTGGGAAACTGAACCAAACCGATGAGCCTCTCAACTCGAACCAAACTGAACCAAATTGTTGGTTCGGTTTGGTTTTTCGGTTTGAGCCGAATAGTAAACACCCCTACACACAGGGACACACACATGGTCATCAAAGGTCACACCCTACATGGAGAACTCAAGACATATGGACACTGCCCCATTAGCTGGGGACTCACTGGAAACAAAATGGAGGTCTCACCACCTATGCCTCTCAAGACGTGCCAGGCAAGATGGGTGCAACACCGAACCCTAGTTGTGCTACTATCTAGAGGCACGTTCAGAGATGCGCCTCTGCGATAGAGCGCGACAATGCACAGGCAGCAAAAAAGGCCATTCTAGACCTCAAAACACTCAGAAATCTACGAGAAACATGAGGGGGAGGGTTGGGGAGAACCCCCAAAACATGAAAGCCATATACACACGACCTCAAAATGCTAATTAAACCACTATCAAGTTAAGAATGTCCTCACACCCCTTGCATAGAAATTCCCTAAACAACATGTAAATGGCCCCCAAACTCGTATGCATGCCATCTTATGACGATCCAAAAGTCGAGAACATATGATAGAAGCTATGGATCGTCACCCTACCTAAAAATTGTTAGTGCCAACCTGATGTGGGTCTTCACATCGGTTGGCCTCCTCCTCCTCTTCTTCCAACCATGATCATGTCGCCACCACCATGAGGAGAGCCACATGATCATTTCCATCATGTCTTCAACTTGTCATTGGTTGCTGGACGGAGTGGGAGAGGGTGGGAGAAAAAGGGTCTGCCGGAGGGTAATGAGAGAAAGGGCGATGGGTGTTTTAGAAGATGGCCACCTTATAAAGGTCGCCGAGAAACTAAACTGCGCCACCTTTGATAGGTGCGACTCAAGTCGCACCACCAGACCATGGTGCGACTAGGCTAACATAGGCCAAACACCTGACAAGTATACAGGCGATTGTCATCACTGATTGACACACTGTCCAATCGTGCCAAATTGACTAGGCATGCCTACAAACATGCAAGAGCTCCATCTAGCACTCTCAATCAGACCCATCCTACCATGTGCAACCAAGCCAAAAAACTTGACAAAACAAAGTAGTGCCATCCCCTATTGACGCATCTCTAGTCACGCCAGTGACTCTGTGCACAATTGAACTCCAAATAGAAACGTCGGTGAAATATTGAAGAAAAAGTCACGGTTGTGTTGTATGGCATCTTCAGATCCTAATTAAGTCCGTGGACTATGATCCGAAAACTTGGGATGTTACACACTTCTATCCAGCCATTGGTTAACATGTTGCTGCAAATTTTATTTGTCCAATGAGAAGTTAGAAGTGCACTCAGAAATGCACTTCGAAACTATATACATATAGGAAAATAGTTTGGTAATATCATTTGTTAACACAGTTCTTATCACACCAATCAAAATGCACCACAATTTCCTCATTTATGAGGTGTTTTTTTTTTTGACTTTTTTCTGACAATTATTGATGTGACACATTTTTAATGATAATATCACTTTAGTATGTTACTAAACGGTGTTACAAAATTGTTTCTCTAATATATATTTTTCTTGGCATACTGTACTCCACTTGTTATTTTGAATGCAGATCTGGGCCATAATTATGAAATGTACTATAATTCGAAAGTGCAATAGATATTTTGATTTGCATACTGTTCCACTTGTTATTTTGAATGCAGATCGGGACCATAATTATATATGATCACACACTAGCTCATGCTGTTATTGTAGAGGTGGTGTCTCATTTCATTAGAAGATAGATGATCTCTGCCCCTGAATTCATGATCTTCGATATATATAATGTGAAGGGAGAATGTTAACGGAGAGTCTCAAGGGCCTATAATTATTTATTAGATTTAGATTACCATGGAGACGAAAACAACTTATCCCTGGCACGAGAGGACTCCGGTTGGGTCGATCGGTTAGAACTCTTACTTAAAAATAAGAGGTTCTGAGTTCTGTTTCTGGGAAGAGGTTTACCTGATTTACATGCAATCCTCGATGTGTGTAAATTTGGGGTTTTTTCCGGTCAAGTGGGGTAAGGGCAATATAGATACATGGAAAGTAGGAGCTGTCAAGTCCTGGTCTTGAAGCTCACGAACACCAATCCCTGAGCTCACAAAACCACACGAGACGGGATTTTCTCGTTATAAAAAAAAAAAAAAAAAACTTATCCCTGACACATGTTTGGTGCCGAAGATTAATTTTTTACTATAAGAGGGAAAAACTGGAGCCTAGATCTCCCTTTTATCTTCAGCTTTGAGATTAAATTTGGGATTACTTATTGTACTTGATTTCCTTCACTTTTAAAAGGTATTGGTACATGCACGGAGAATACATGAAATATAAAATGCTACGGTCTAATTATATATCTTGACGTGGGTGCATTCGATAATTAAAATGCGGTTAAAATGGGGAACGGGACGAGAGTTATCATAAGAGGAGATGGGTAGACCCTTAATTTGGAGGTCAATTAAATAGGAGATCAAATCATTCTTATGAGTTATGCATTTAGATTAGACATGGTGGCTTGCAAGGTGTCGAATATAATGTTACATGAGTTGTCATATGAGCAAATAGATGGTAAAAATAGTAGGTTACGGCGGCGACGGCGACCGACCACGGCAATTCGACAATGTTGATTGACAATGAGATTTAAATTCATAATTTTGAAATCTAAATTTTTATTTTAAAGTTAAATTTTATGTTTTAGAATCTAAATTATTATTAAAAATTCAGATCCTTAAGGATAATAGTTTGGAGTCTAAGATTTAAAATTTGGAGTTTAAATTTTTTATTTTAGAACCTAAATTATTATTAAAAGTTTGGTCAATATTTTTAAACTCTGAGAATAATATTTTAAAACCCTATTTTTATTTTAAAATTTAAATTTTATATTTTAAACTCCAATCATCGATCAATTTACAATGGCCGCCATTTGTCATTGTTGCTGACAGCCGACTTCTACTGTTCATCACCTCCAGTTGCTATCTATTAACGAGAAATGCTATGCTCCCGGCACTGTCGGGAGCCGACGTGGAGCGGCCGCGCCCCTCCATCCGCGCGCTGTGTGGAGGAGGGCGGCCCCACGTCAATAAATGCTCAATTTTTTTTTACAATTTATGTACACTAATATGTTATTTATGCACACAAATACATCATTTGTGTGCATTGTTAGTGCACACAAATTGTAAAAAAAAAACAAAACATTTAATGTTGAAGGAGCCCGCCCCTCCACGTGTCGCGCGGGTGGAGGGGTGCAATGCCTCCACATCGGCTGCGCTCCCGGCAATACATTACTCATCCATTAACCCGCGTACCATCTAAATTTGTGGCACTGTGCCAACACCACTGCACTTACTAATGCAGAACTATATTAACCTTTTATCATCTTTTAAACTTAACCTGGGGCATTGTCAAAAAAAAAAAAAAAAACTAGGGGGATCCAAAGCGAAAGCAGCCCAAAAAAATATTATAATCATCTCTTAATTAAGAAACCCCACATCGCAGCCAATGCACCTCTTGCATTGCTTCCTCACCTTAGCTAGCTTGACATGTCTGATCAAAGCGAACACATGAAGCAAAACATTCCTCGCTTACGTTTCCTCCACACAACCACGCGAACCAGGAAAGTACAAGCAACTTCACTGTGCTTTGTCCCGTACACCACGCACGGGGAGGACCCCAGCCGGTGTGATGTCCCCCGGTGGGTAGATATATAGCTCCTCCTGCTGCCTTACACTATACTCACCATCTTCTCTAGCTAGCTAGCTAGCATTTTAGCTGGAGTAGCAAGTATTTTAAAACTGAGAAATATCAGTGAAGTATGTGGTAAGTAAGCATTGGCCAAGATTTAAAAAAATATATAGACGAAGATGGAACCAACAATATATATGTATATATGAGAAATATTTAATACACATTAAAAATATATATTAGGGGTGGCACACCTAATAAGATTGTGTCACATCAATCTTAGGATATTAAAATATCTTCCTATTCCTATTCTTTTAAAATTTAAAGATGTGGTGACGTATATTTTTATTAATTAGGTGTGTCTACTTTAATACACATCAAAATATATAAACATACCCTGTAATCCCCCACCCCCCAGGCCCCAACCCCAACTGATCAAACTTGTACTCACGGGCACAGGCGCCCTGTCCTTGGCCATGAGAGGAAACTTCCTCGCAACCCATTGCTGCAGTGGGAATGTGGGTTCCACGAGCACGTTCTTCTTCCCCCATCTTTACGCCTCTCATCTCACCCCACCCCTTCATCAGCACATTAAGCAACTCCACCCTCGCCGTCGTCGCACATCTCCTCCCGGCCACCTTTCACCAACCCCTCATCGATCCACTGCTCGTCTCTACGTGAACAAGTTCCTCTCAGCCTTGCCGGTTCCTTCCCCGGGGAACAGAAACGGAACCCCAGCTGTCGAAAAAGGCGACCTCCTCGATCGGTGTGGTGACTTCGCAATATTCCCCACTGTTTGCCTAGTAGAGAAGTAGACGGGCAAGCTACGGCAAGAACAAAAAGGGCTGCCGAGGGAGACCACCTAGTTGGTAGGTAACGGCCGGCACTGCTGCAGATATCAGAGATGGTGTTGCACCTGGCGGTCGTCGCCAAGCTCAAGCTGCTGGCCGCCGTGGGGCACGGGCACGGCACCGGGCAGCTGCTGGCGGCGCTCCTGGGGCCCTTCGTGCTGAAGCTGCCCATCAGCAGGTACGTCCCCCGCGCCCTTGGAGACGTCGTCTTCTCCTGCAGGCTCTTCCTCTTCAGGCTGAGCAGGATCTTCTTGGAGGAGGGGGCCGACGCCGCCGGCGGTGGAAGATGGGGGAGGGCCCTCCGTCTGGTCTCCGGCCGGCTAGACGAGGGGCGCCGGATCCGGGCTTCGGAGCCAGACGAGGCCAGCCTCTATGAGGTCTCCATGCTGGCCCTGTAGCTGCCAAGGGGAGCTCCCTCGTCCGGCCTGAACAAAACCTAGCCATCGTACAGGGCCAGTTCTTCCTGCATTGGGTTTGAACCCACTGAAGCATCACTGTTCGATCCATCTGTTCGCTCACAGATGTTAAGTTGGTACTTGAATTGGAGTCCCTGAGGACTTGCTCATTGGGTTTCATTCCTTTCTTCTGTTAATTAATGTGTTCCATGCATGTTAATGCCCACCGCGGATCATGTATAACAAAGAAGAAGAATGGAGTACTAAAAAGTTTTGAGTTCTTTATCTTAAAGAAAATGTTTTAATAATGCACACTTTCTTGATACAACTTTTAACAGTACACCAATCAAAACACATCACTACTTCTTTTTTTTTAGGAGGTGTTTTTGATTTCATAGAAATGATGATGTAACATATTTTTATTGATTTGTTTCAAGTTTAGTACTGTCAAACAAATTAATGGTACTGTTAGTTTTGGGAAAATAATAATAATTGACTACAATTTCTTTGCATCTTACAAGTTGCAAATGAAATCAAGTAGAAGTTTAATTGTGTGTACTTTGGCATTTCCATTAGTCACATAACTTCACTTTCTCTCTCCTTTTTTTATAGAATATTTACATGTTTTAAACAGATTTTGGAATATTTTTAAAATAGAGAAATTTCTAATGCATATTAATCTTGTGATTCCTTTTTGCCTCGTTAAGCAACTAATCATTAATGTAAGAATTAAGTACGTAACGGACCTCAACTCTTGCAAAAACACTGATTGAGAACAAGTGTTTACATATTTGTGGATTAAATCCCTCTCACACAACTAAGTGAGATTAAAAAATAATAATAAGATGATGATACTACTGAGCCATAGACTATTTTCGATCATTTTCTGAACTCCACCTAACTAGTTAGCTAGGTGCAAAGGCTCGACGGCAGTCGTGTGGGGTAGTGCAAATCTCAGCATTCGAGGGTTTCAAATGGGCAGGTCAGGTCAGCGTGGGAAGCTACAGCGGACAGTCGCAACTCACGAGTCACGAGTGTGATCCCATTAACGTACTACTACCCTTCAGTTTGGTCACTTTCAGACTTGCTGAGAGGGAGTTATTTGTTTGTCCTGTTCTTCAGTTTGCTGCAGCTTTTTTTCTTTTCGCGAATTTTTAATTTCCTTAGAATTCTTCCTATTCAAAATATATTTAGTGATTTAGTAGGACTGGAAATTTGTTTTTTTCGTTTTTAGCCTAGAAATTCTACCCTTTTTTGTATGAAAAAAGAAAGGCGTAATTTCTTATGCAGCAATGGAATTTCTAAAATTCTAAATTCAATGTAGCATTCCCATCTTTTTTGGCGATCGCAGTGCTACTAGTAATGCTTATATAAATAAATAAATAAATATATATATATATAATGGTGTGTCATAAATATCTAAGTCATATTATAAAATTTGAAAAGTTGGCTAGCGGGATTCCTTCTTGGGGATTGTCTGGCCCGTTAGAGGCCAGGCGTCTCTAACTGGGCCTAGAGTGCGCACTCCACAGGGCCCAGTACAAGACAATTACGACCCGGCCCAACGATACAATACGAACTAAGCCCATGGGCCCCTTCGGTGTTATGGGCTCACACAGTCAATTTATTATTTTAATATTATTGATATTTTTATGTAATATTTTTGATATTATTTATTTAAGATAGATCGTATGGATTTAAATGTACCAATATAAGAAATTCAACACGATTGGGTCGCCCGATCCGGTCAATCTTGGTGAGAACTAACCAGAGGAAGATAACTCCAATACTAAATGTTAGCTGCACTCTTTTGAGTTTTGACCAGTACACCGAGAACAACCCCATCGGTGGACGCGCTGGCCACAACGATCTCGGTGAGAAGGCAAAATCGCATGTTTCTTCCTCGAAGATGGACTTGGCCATGGTACGTTGTGCTACCTCCCTTGGTGAGGTTGGACTTCTTAAGAAGAAGAAGAAGAAGAAGAAGAAGAAGTTTACGGAGACTTTGACGTCAAAGCATTCTAAGTCATTCCACGGCGTTTGAACGTGTGTTTTCCACCAAGGCAAAAGTTGCTGTTAAGAGAACTTATAACGATGTCAAGAACATGAGAATTTCTTGGAAAGGCACAGTGAGTTAATGGGTTCAAAAAGGAAAAGAAAATACATCTGATCATGGCTATTTCTTCCATTAGCAATCTCACATGCTAACCCAATTTCTAGGGGGCGGATCATCGTCCACTTATAATTATAAATTATTTAAAGAAATTAGAATACACAAAACTAGTATTATAAAATAATTAGAATACACAAAAACTATTATTATGCGGAGCTCATTTTTTTAACCGTGATTAAGCTTTTAATTACAATTGCCCCATTAATACAATGGGTACTAATACTATAATCCGTCCAACAAAAGACAAAAGAAGAGGCCCAAGCTCCTAGCGTCTGCCGTTCCCACAAGTCTTGTTGGCAACCTCTGTTACATATTATCCACCATATAATTATAGTTTGTATTTAGCCTTAACTGACCTGAACATAAGGGGACTCGTCATTTTTTAAAGGGAATTTTGACTTCCGGTCCAAAAAAGTGACTTAGAATTAATTTTAGGTCCAATTTTTTAAAAAATTTAATTATAGGTCCAAAGACTGTTAAAATTTTAATATTAAATCCAATCCGTTATCTCCACTTATATTTTTTTTCAAAAACCCTATTCTACCCCCGTGGGAAACCTCCTCCCCCACACATACGCGTTGCCAAACCCACCCCAGCGATCCCTCCCCCAACCCGGCCCCGACGAACCCACCCCGGCGATCCCTCCCCCAGCCCGGCCGTCGGCGAACCCGAAAAATATATATTATATATAATATAAAAGATAAAATATACGGAAGAGCAGAACGGAATAATGAAATAATTCAGCTCATATGTCCTCTGCTACTAATAATATTTAGCAATCACGCAAGTTCTGGTTCCAAGTTCATGTAGAAACTTTAAGGACTAATTCAGATTGATTTATTTAGCAATCACGCAGAAGCTGGATAACTCTTGAACAATCTGATCGATTATTTCCCTTGATTTATTAATCGATTATAGAATGTTCAAAAAAAAAGATTAATGGAAAATATTCTATAGCAGGAAGAAAATATATAATTTTGTTGTTTGCCAAATCTGTACCAAAAAACAATTTGGTAAGGAGGGGGAGGTGGGTGGGCGGGTGCCACCGGATGTACCGTTCATCCAGTTAACTGGGCAAAACAGTATACAAGGGCTTGAATAATTGTCCATGCTATACATGGGCAAAACAGATTTTTTATCCTCTCTAACGTCAGTTAATTGACGAGAGAGCCTCATTTGGACCTAAAAATAAATATTTGACATGTTTGGATCGGAAGTCAAAATATATTGGTCAATGGACTTAAAAATAAATCATCTCTCCAAATTTGGACCGGATGTTGATTCCCACTTTTTTTAACCAAGGAAGGAGCTAACGCTCTAATTTATTAAAATAAGAAGAATGGAGTATAAAGAAATGTTATTTATGTGAGCGCCCGAATAATCAACATGAGTTGGAACGGCAGTGCGGTCGACTAAATTGGTCGGCCTCGAGGGTCCCACGTCGCTAGGGCTGTAAACGGATCCGGATAATATCCGGATCCGATTAGAATTCGTATCCGATTATCTGGATATTATCTGTTTAACAAATATCCGGCGGAGCGAATTTCGGATACAGATATTATCCGGATAATAAACGGAGCGGATACGGAAACAGGTGATCTGCTCCGTTTAAGATCCGCTCCGAAATGAAGTTATTTTTTACCATTAAATCTTAAATCTAATGATCCATATATAATTATAAATATATAATATATCTAATGTTAATCTTTTGTTTAGAGAGTATTTTTTTATATTTATACTTTTTAAAAAAATTTACATATATTTTTATTTTTTTTTATTTTAGATTACTTAATATATTTTTATTAAGCTTATATTTTCGAAGCGGATAATATCCGTATCCGCTCTGAATCTGAAAATTATCTGATTAAATTATCCGCTCCGTATTCGAATTATATTCGGAGCGGACACGAACTATCCGATTAACTATTCGGATCGGAATCGAAAAATCTATATCCGCTCCGTATTCACTCCGTTTACAGCCCTACACGTCGCGGATGACCAATCAAGTCGGCCACTATGGCGTTCCAAGAGATGAAGACCTACTCTAAACGAGATGCGGAAGACGCACACACCAAATAAGTGTGTAGATGAGTCTCACAACCCGAGTTAAATTTGTAAGTCCATAACCTCATAGTTGAAGAATTCAGAGACAAATGTTTTGTTTGCACCTCGAAACTTTGACGAGCATGAGCGATCTGCAAAAGATTCTTAGAGCCTTGACCTGTCTGACAAATTACCGGTGTAGACGCCCACAGAAAACTAGATTAGGGAGATATAGATCCATCCGAGACAAAATTGGGGGTCTAGCAAGGGGACTTGTGGTAACTTCTGTATCTCCTGTAGTCTATATGTAACTCCAAGTGATCCTGTTTGAAACAAAGAGAGAGAGAGAAAGAGACAAAACTTTCACGTCCCTTTCAATTCTGGTATCACAGCAGTTTGTAGGTACTATCCCGTTCAAGTTTATAAGCTTCAAAACTTTCACGTCCCTTTCAATTCTGGTATCACAGCAGTTTGTAGGTACTATCCCGTTCAAGTTTATAAGCTTCATATTTGTCTTTGAAAACATTCCTCGACCAAAGACCAAAGAACGAGGCAATCATATATAGTTTTAAATACAAAGAGCTTTGTAGCAATCCGTACAATAGATCGAAACTATTTAATAGTATGTTTGACATTAGGATAGATAGAAGATATCCCCAAAAAATTTTAGAGATATCTTCATTTTATCTTCGATCTATTTTAATATCAAACATGTTAAAAATTTAGAAATGAAAAACAAAAATTTAATCTCACGTCAAATAATTTAAGGATGGGAAACACTTAATATTTAATAGAGATATTTAATGTTCAGTTGAAAATTGCTCGACTAAGTTGTTCGTTCTTACAAAGTAGATAAATAAATAACTTGGTCAAGTATTAAGTGTTTTCTTTTAAAGATTCTTCTTCCCTTATTACAAGAGTAAGTTAATTTAACATCGTTTTGTCATAAATGCTGACACCTTTTTATACTTGTATAACATGGAATATAGGGTAACTTGTGACATCTTTGTTGTAAAATTCTGAAAAGATTTTAGAATATTATATTTGTGATATAAAAATTGATATTTTACGGGAAAAATCGTTTCAACTTTTCATAACTGAAGAATATATATTACTAGTTCTATGCCCGTGCATCGCACGGAAAGTTTTAAATTTAAATATTTTTAATATATTAATATTTTTAAAAATAATAATAACTAATTTGATAATATTGTAACATACATAATTAATATATATATTGTCAGCATATATATTTTTATGTGATCTTATTGTATTTTATTTTGACAGAAAAAAATTAAACCTGGTGCTGACACGTAACAACATCAAAATTGAGAATTATAATATTAGTATAGATAGACAATTTATTGTGTTGGAAAAAGGAAGAAAAAAAAAAAGAGGAGGGTGATCTGGTTGGGGAAATCCATTGGAGCCGAAACTTGTCGTCGCTTTAGTACGGGGCGCATATCCACAAAAGTCAAACTTATCCGATGGAAGTTATCCGAATCCATCGGAATACCCGTGCTTAGCCCATAAAAGCAGGAAAGAAGCGCCCGTGCGTGGGCCGTGGGTGCCTTTTTCCGTGTTGACCTTTGGGTGATGGTGAGGGGGCATCCACGCGTAGCCCATTAGCCAGATTCTACTAAAGAGGATAAGCCTTATCCCCACTTTTTCATGCCACTCTGAAGTGTTTAAAGGAAAATAGTTTAGTAATATTATTTGATAACATATTAAAATAACACAACAATCAAAGTACATCACAAATTCATCATTTATGAGATATTTTTAAATTTTTTATTTCAATTATTGATGTGACACAGTTTTAATAATAATATTACTAAATGATATTATTAAATAATGTTACAAAATTATTTCTTGTGTTTAAATTATCATGTATCAGCATTGGGAGATGGCGGTGTTTCCACACGAGGAAAGACTCGTTGTCTATTCATGGGTGCCTATTTTTCGTCTGTTGATGTGGGTGTTACAATATTTTGATGACCGCAGAACTTTCCTCGCTTGTGTTTTTGAAATGTGTGCCCCGTTTAGTAAGAATTTTTCTTGCCTATGAATTTTTTTAGAGTCTCAAAGTGTGCGCGAATCACAGTGAACCATAGTGCTCTGAGGACACAAATATATGTCATTTTCTTAAAAGTTAAGGTCATTTTGATAATTAATTAAAGTGAGACATTTTCTGATTATCAAGTTGGATAAACCCAAATTTGATCTATATAAGGGGGTAGATAGTCTATATTTGGACTTTATCACCGATAATGATAAGCAAGATAAAGCTATTCGCATCCTCTAATTACCAAAAAAAAAAAAGATAAGCAAGATAAAGCTCTAAATAATTTTAGAGTGAGTACAAATTAAAGCATAAGAGTAATTTATTGCACTAAATATTTTTCATATGTAATTAAAGCATCAGATTGTCAAAGCGATGGTTAAATATACAAATTCGTCTTCTTTTCGGAATTTTGTTTGGCAAGGATATTGAAATTATGAGAGAGAAAGTGCGAGATATCTTCAATGAAAATATCTCACCACACATTTTGATGTGCGGTCAGATACCGCGTGGAAAAAGGAGAAAAGATATTCGAGCACGCGATGATTGGAGTGTGCCACACTTCAATCGAAATGCGCACCAAAATTGACCCATCTTCAATACAATGCACGTCTTCCAAAGTGGATTTCTCTAAAATCTCATAGGACAGAACAAACTATGCATCTCCCTTTTTTGGAGAGAGCATTGAATCCCACAATTTCTTATCCACTGAACAGCAACCCCGCGTGGGAAGACGATGCTCAATCTTTTTAGAAATTATGTAGCAGGAATCCCATGACATGTGTTTGGACACTTCTAAAGCCTGTTGGGTTGTAGAGATTTCTCTAATACGAAGTTTCATTACAAATTGTGGGGTATATTCTCGCAGATATATATCCTTAGTTTGGATATGTTTGTGGGAACAAAGTGATCGCACCAATACCACATGATGCAGTTGCTCTGAGGATGTCGGTCGTAGTCTAGACGGCGTGGGAAAGTCTGTGTGTAGCCGACGAGGAGTGCGTTATGCCCCATGGACCTGCAAGTCCACTGAGAGAGTTTGGTGGAAAAACTCTCTAATGCTTAATATGGTCGAGAAGCAAGGGGAGTTAAGAGTAAATAGGTTGTGTACCGTCTTGCTGGTTGAGTGTCTTCCCTACATATAGAGGTATGATTGCCCTCCGATCTGGTGAACGAGGCTCTTGGACCAGTGTAGATCCCCTCCGATCGGGGTAGGTAGCGTCATGCTACCATATTAGTCAGCCCATGCCGATCTTGTCCGACATGTCTCGCCTCCATACCTAACATGCTCTGCACTGTGTCAAGCAACCCAGGACACTGCACCCAACATGTTGTTATCAGGAGCAACATGTCCCCGTATGGGATAGCCCATGCCGCCGTACCATGTGCTCCAACGATCAAAAAGCAAATAGTTACGTGTGCCAAGGAGGTTGGAACCGACCTCCTCACCTCGGCCTTGGTTTGAGGTGAGCTTGTCGTCGAGTCCAACATACTTTTTCGGGCCTTGACCACAAAGGGATCTTCGTCAGACTGAATTGATCCCCTACCTCGGGCCTTGATCGCGATATGGGCTTCGTCAGCTTGACCTCCCATGGGGCTTGTCCCCGAGAGGAGCCTTATCATCATCCAGGGCCGACCTCCTCACCTCGGCCTCAACTCGAGATGAGCATGTTGCCCTCATTGACCCCAGGCGTCAACCATGACCAACGCCTTAGACTTGGAGCATGAGAGAGTCACTCGTGTCATAATTGGCCACCCAGGTTCACATCAAAACGCTAACGGTGTGGTGTGAATCTATATTTATTATATGGGGCTCCTCGCACAATGACACATACCCATTGTAGTACCCCGAAAATTCCATTAATTAAAAATTATAGATAAATAGAAAATTTATCTATTTATAAATACAATTAATTAAAACGATACACATCATTATTGCATGCGTATAAACCCCTATAAAAATTTTGTAAAAATAGTAGTTATACTTTAAATAATATTATCTAATGACCCATCATGAAATCTGGGCATAGAAAAATCATTTGGACTTAGTTTAAGAATTTATGCGACTTATTAGCATTATTAAGGAATAAGTCGAAGAACCCATTATTTTCTGACCCAAAGTGGATTATAAATAAAAATAAATATGTGGGTAGACTTTAAATAATATGGGATGATAGTCTATTATGATATTTGGACCAATGGACAATCTTGGCCCATAAATAAATTCTTTAATGAAAAGGATAAATAAAAACCCATTAAGTAAAGTAAGTACATGGGTTGTACAATTAATCTCACATGAGTTATTGGGCCAAGAGTAATTGCCCAAATGATGAATATTAGAAATATTGACATGAATAATATTTATTCAATTCAAAAATATAAAATTACTTGAATAAGTGTGATAAATAGATTTACATAAGGATAAATGGTGAATAATTGGAAACTAAATCAATACCCATTAAGTTAAATTAGTAATGGGTTTGGTTAATGGACCTAATATGAATTGTTGGGCCCAAATGAGAAGAGCCCATCATGAGATGGGAAGTAATTAGTCTAAATTCGTACATAAAAATAGTAATAAATAGAAAAGGGTTAAGATAATGATTATTTTAACTCTTAATCATCTTAAAAAGAGTCCTAACCCTAGTCTAACCCAATAAGACTCTATCCTAATCTAAAATTGGGATTTAGATGTGAGACAATTGTGTTAAATATAAGAGACCCAAATTAAATAGGAAAATTCGTAACTATATTATCTCTTAATTAAAAATGGGTTATTAAAGTACTAATATGACTCATATATATCTTAATAAGAGTCCTAATCATATCCTAAACCATTGGCCACGAAATTAGGCCTCTCCCTTACCCAATTAGATAGATATAGCAAGAAAAATATGTGATAATTATGGAAATTCGTAATTAAAGGAGGAGGAAAGAGTTTTAGGTGATTTAAAACTCTACAAGCCATCAAAACACCCCCATTTGACCCTAGCACCCCACAATTTCGTGCTAAGACTTTTGGAGATGAAAATGAGAAGATCTGGACCAAGGAGCAAGGAAGGAGAAGGCTTAGAGCAAGAAGGGTTCTCTTATTTTCGTCATTCAAACTAGGGCTTTCTTACTTCACGAAAAAGGTAGGCAATCTCTTAAGCTAAAATCGTGAAATAATTATCCTAGGTAGCCTTCATGTACCTCTTCAAAAGCCCTATGGTTTCATTGTATTTCGTTCACCCATTTGGGCGAATTTAATTCGTGAAGTCCTGATGTTCTCATGAACTGAGATCTCATGTTTTCTCTAATTCCCGATGTGTACATGCTCTCATGCCATGATAAAATTCTCGATTTCGACCTCCCATGAGGGAGAATTAAATCCTTGATTCCCTATCTGTTGCATGTACCCGACTCTTCACATTGACCTTTAAACTTCGTGCATATTTGATATCATGCTATGAAAAAATTCTCTAAAATACTACTTCGTGTTAGCTTTCAAACGCCACTGATTTCATAATTTTTCATTAAGCATTCATCTCCAATAAATTCATTGAACCCTGACTGCGCCTGTTTAGGTCATCAGAATGTAACATGATTAAAGTATGCCTAAATCTTGTCTAATTTCAAATTAATCGTGCATGCTGATAGATCTATGTGTCTACTTTCATTTGAAACTGGATTCGTGATTTTTGGGTCATTATACGATTTTATATTAGATTTAGAAGAGCCCTGTTTCAAATCTGATCAACCCTGGAAAAAGGGAAAAAAGGGCCGGACTCTCCTGATATCGCGACGGCGCGAGCCGCCGCGATATCAGCCGGGTCGCGTCCCGCCATCATGTCGCGTTAAGAACGCGGTGACCTAAACCACCGCGATATCCACCCCGAACCGAGCCAGACCGGCCGGTTCACTTGTCGCGCCCAGCCGCCTTGTCGCGACTTGGAGTCGCGACGGGTACCCCCGTCGCGTTAACAGAAAATCAGCCAGAGCCCGAAATTACTTATATACCCTTGCTCTACTTGCTAATTATCTATTGTTTAGCCTTAATTAAACATTTTTATTCATAATTTGATCTTAATAAATATTAATGTGCAATAAATTGCATGAATCTAATTAATTTAAAAGACTTGTGCACAATCCATCATGCTCTTTTGATTTCATACACTTGCACACACTTAATCATCATGTTGCCATTAAACCTTAGTAAATTACTCAATAATGTATCTGGTAATTAAGTGAAATTAATTACCTAATTTTTTATTATTTAAATGACACATGTCTTCGTTTTATTCGGGTGATTGTACATCGTTACCGTTTTCCCTCGGCCTTTGAGCACTCGAGGCACGACGGACCCGTTTTCTACACACTTTTCTCTTGAATTGGACCACCTCTCCATCGGGAATACTCTCGACTGGACTAGGGACTCCTTGTCAAGGCCTCCGTAAGTCTTCTTGGCTTTGGCGCACGTCCATTGCCGACGAGCTGGTTGTACCTTTAAATCCCGTTACACTCTTAGGGATCAGTACGATCCAAACAGCCTTAGTGAGATCTATCTTATCTTGTGATCACGCTGGACCATCTGGCTCGTGTACGCGGCATGGCTAATGGGCGGATGTGACTTCTACCTGACTGCCGGTACCCGACCTGGTACTGTGCAACCGTTACTATCGTGATTTATTGTTGTTTTGCGATTATACCCGTATCTCGTCTACTATCCTTGTACTCTCATCTATTCACGTTCACTCTACTATCTCGTCTATTCATCTAGTATTCTCTTGAGACTCTTGAGCTGTTGTGGCTCCCATTGCTTGTACTATACATGACTGTCTAGCGCCATAATATGGGTCTGGTGACCTAATGACTTGAATGCTTAGTGTGCAGGGCACGGAGAGTGTCCGAGGGGCTCCAATCTAGTCCTGGGGGCAGAGAGCCACCCGAAAATACCTGCAGGGGCTATTGACGGTGTTATGCATTGCACCGGTTCTGACTATCTCGACATTGGCTAGACATCTAATTGTTTTACTATTAGTCTGAGGAGTTCAGACATATTGTGCCAGTTCTGTGCTATTAGTGTGCTAGCACTGACTGATTAACATTAGTCTGAGGAGTTCAGACGAAATGTACTATCGTTAAACGGCTACTGTCTCAAAGTGACTATTGTCGTACTCGACTAGTGCACCGTTGTGCAACCATACACGTTATCTCATTACATGCTATCTCTTTACAAGCTATCTCATTACACACCACCTTGATACAAGCTATCCTATTTCATGTCATTTTGATACACGCTATCTTGTTATGCACTATCTTGTTACGCGCTATCTCGTTATGTTGCCATCCTAATTTTACAATACTCTTGAGAAATGTATTATCATTCACTTGTTATCTTGTAATATTACTCTCTTGACCATACATGATCGTTCTCTCTAGTTAACCTGCGATACAAGACATTAATCACTTAAAGCATGCTTGTTTACACGAGATATTAAGTCCTACTGAGCGTTATCGCTCACCCTTCGTTATTTGTTATTGTGTTTTCAGGTAAGTCAAGGAATGACCTTACACCCAACAATGGGATTGGACTGGAGTGATGAGCGTCCTGAAGTCATAGCGATGGAATGTCATTAGTACCTTAGAGTCTAGTTAGATATTTGCTTTAGATTTCTTATCCAATGTAATAATGTCATTGAGCCCTATGTTTTGGCTCTAAATTAGTGGTTGTAATAGATTAGATGAATTATCAATAAAATGATGAGTTTTATTGCAATTATTGTTCATTAGTTGCTCTGATATTTGCGAATGTATGCGCAATTTTCATTACCATACACGTTGTTCATGCCTCCCCGATTTATTCCGCTGCTAAATTGGCAGGGCATGACACCCATCGTGTGGTCGCATTCTGACATGAACCCTGCCACATAGTCACATCGATCCTTAATGATGTCATGGGCCATAATGGTAGTTCCTCGACTGTCGAGTGCGGCACCGATCGTTGCGTCGCCGCCTCAAACCCTACAACCAATCGTTCCATATTCCAATGGTTGCATCCGAGCTTGATCTGAGACAATGGTCGGGAGCTAATGGTATGATGCCACGTGGTTGCATCTGAGTCCTCGAAGTGACGATGCGAGTCTTGGCCATTGTATTCGCCTGGCCCCCCAGCCTCTAACAGGGTCCAAAGCAAGCGCCTTGTGTGTGTGAGAGCAACAACCGACGTGCAAGTCAACGCACGTGTCCTTATCGCCTTCTTGGCTTCCGATCGCTTTCTCGACTTCTACTTTTATTAGCTTTCTCCCTTCAAAGGTAATCCATGTCGTCCTCTAGTTTCTTCAGTTTCAATGATTTTTCATTTTCCAACCCTAAGCTCCAAGAGGGTTCAGAGTCTTTCGCTCCTTCCCCTTCAGCGTTCGCGCCCTCGTCGTCGTCCTTGGCGACTTGCTCCCACTCTGAAGCAGAAACCTCCACTGCTCAAGTACATGAAACTGTTGCAGGGTCTCTAGAGGAGGGCCAACCCAACCTCCTCCGATCACTCCTAGTTCATATCTTGTGAGGGCGTCGTCGACCCACACATATGGATCATGAAAGCGTGTTGTCGTGTCATCATCTGTGTGAATCGAACAAAAAATCATGTGCTCTATCTAAACGTGTTGTCATAACAGAACCGCACATCTTTATTCTCATTAAGGAGATTCTATAGAAACATAGTTTAGTCTTATCTTGAATGTATTGAAAATAAATGTTGTTTATAAACAAGATATATTTCTCTTCTTTTTACAAATAAGATAAAATTTCAAACGAACATAATTCACTATGTCAATTCAGGCAAAACCATATTGATACGGTTGCTCCGAAGGCATCGACTGGAGCCAAGGTGATGTGGTGGAGTTTGATTGTTGCCGACGAGGAATGCTTCGCCCTGAGCTCGAGACCTGCAAGCCACCGAGAGAGCTCGATGGGGGGACACTTTGATGCCCAAGTCAATCCATGACTGAGAAGTAGGAGGAGATGAGGGTAGATAGATTCCATACCTTCCTATTGGTCGAGTGCTTTCTCTATATATAGAGCTCTGGTTGCCCTCCGGTTCGAAGAATGAGGGCCTTGGACCATAATGAATTACCTTGGACCATGGTAGCTAGGTAGCGCCATGGACCGTATCGGATGGCCCATGTGTGGCTGTACCTGGCTTACCTTTCCGTCATATTGGTCTGGCCATGATGCCCCCTCGACCATCCCATGTTGTCATAGTAAGCACGTCGCCAGCCAAGTGCACCACTGTACCATACGGGTCGGTGCCTGGCGGTGCGTCTGGCATAGCCAACTGACTAGTGGTTCCTTGGGGCATGCAGACTAGGACTAACCCCCAATGATGGGGAATGTCCCGAGCTGTCATGTCCCTCTCGTCAGATTGAGTCGTACACCTCGTCTAAGCCTCGAGTTTAAGGGGAGGGGGCCTCACTAGCACCCAGGTTCGACATCATCACTTCAGACTCATCCTGAGGTGGTCCTACCATCCTTCTACGACTCGGATGTCGACCTCTACCGATGCCTCGGACGGAGCGTGTGGGAGTCACCTATGTCCCGAGCTGTCATGTCCCTCTCATCAGATTGACTCGGATGTTTCTCTTTAACATATAGCCTTCTTGTACAGAAATATAGACCCCTCAAAAAAGGCACTTTTTTTTTAGCAGGAAAGGAGGATTTGCCATTCAAACACGGTAAAAGGGTACATCAGGGAGGGTATGGTTGCGTGAGAAACAAACCCATAGTACAACGTCCATCAGCCTCATGCAAATCACATTTGACCCTAGCAAGTCAATACAAATAAGGAAACAACAAGCAGGCACCAGAGATACACTTAAAAAAAAAAAGCAGTCCTGCAAAAGCTTATCCATCGCACAGAAACATCGGTGGAGATCGTCGAAGGCAACCATCAAAGAACCAACGAGAAGGTGATTACCCACAAGAAATTGGAACCTCGTGGGGGAGCTCGATGGAAGAGGTTGAGATTGGTGCTGTCGAGAGACATATGATGGGCAAAACACAGAACTCCTGAGGAATGGGACTTTCTCAACACCATACGTTGCACTGAAACGTTGGTGGCAAAATTCAGAGAACACCGACGGAGTTACATGAGCCCATGTACAACAACTCTTCCGAGGGGGAGCTCAACGAAGACAGATTGGAATAGTGTTGCCGATTGATGCGCAGATAGTGCTGGGTCTTGAAACTCCAATAATAGAGCACTTCGAGGCAGAGGAGATGAGGGTGAACGCTGCAACCGCAGGGACAATGGAGGCGTTTGAGATCAGTGAGTGGATGATGAAGGAGCTGACCAGGAGAAACTTGGTGGAGAGCAAAGCAACCACCCATAGCAACATCCACATCACTAATATTGGATGAAACAATCAAAGAACGGCCGGGGAGGGGGAAGCGTAGAGGCACAGATGAAGGTGCCAACTAGGGAATCACGTAGCAAATGCTAGGAGACGCACAGGACTGTCGGAAGCTCACATCGGAGAATACCAACGAGGAAACGACAGAAGGAGGCATGACCATAGTTACCCATCGCCGTGGGGGAGCACATCTGTACCGGACTAAGAAGAAGCACAAAGTAGGGCTGCAGATCATGAACAGGGGTCATAAGCCCGAATACACCGAAGGTGCCGTTGATTCAAGAGGGCATAATGGGGGCGACGAACAACGACAACGATGGAGACAACAACCATCAAACTTGCACAAAGAGAAAAGTGAAACGAAAAGAGGAACGCCAACAAAGTACTAAGCCACTGCCGATAGACTTCGACGTGGAGGCCTCCTCGTTGGCGATGTCAAAAGGACTGCCAAAACAGGAGGAAACAAAACTCCTTTGAAAAGAGATCAACTGTAAAAACTCATACAAAAGCCCCCGGTGGAGAGAGAACCACCGAACGTAGTCGGAGACAGAGACGGGGTGGGGAGAGGGGAAAAAAACTCCTCCCCTCTAATCGAGAACTGTGATTGATAGGGCGACGATGATGGAGACGAGGTTGGGAAAGTGATCAACATCTCTCCAAATTATATATGCAATATGCATAAGAGGAGATTGACTGGTGAATCGCATGTGGGCTTGTCCTCTTATGTATGTTATAAACAATGGCATCTTCGAGTAGAATGTGGAGATCCACCCCTGAGAGGGGTGGGGGTTTTTCCTTTGAGAATGTTTAAACATAAATTTTTTTGGGCAAATTAATTAAAAGTCTCTGATTGTAATAGAGAGGTCCTTACTGTAACAGAACTTAACGTATACTGTAATAGGTAATAACACTTACTGTAATGAGTTACAGCTCTGTCAGGGACTAACAAATAAGTCAAAAATCTGATAGAGACTCCTAATTAATTTACCCATTTTTAAAATAAATATTATCCAATTCTAATGTGTTTATAAAGTTGTGCTCGATTTTAACATATTTACATACTTATGTTTCGATAGCTTACACAAATATACTACAAATTATATAAATTTATGATGTTTTACACAAATATACTACTGCAACTTACATAAGTTTACTGAAAATTACACAAATATACAACAACTTATAAAAACTAAGTTATATTACATTTGTGTAAGTTATTTATACACAAATTTTTTTAAATATGTTAGAATCCGACATAGTTTTATAAACATTTTAAAACTTGACATATTTTGACAAATATTTGTTGAAAAAGAATATATATTTTTTAATTTTCCTTTCTCTCTCTATCTCACCTGGAGGATCATACTTTGGAAAAACTCTACTCATGGTCCAACATGATCTCTTATATATGTAGTTTTGTAAATATGTTAGAATCGTATATAATTTTATAAATATATTAAAATTTGAAATAATTTGATTAATTTTTAAGATAAATTAATTAGGAGTCTCTAACATATATTTGACTTATTTTTTAATCTCTGACAGAGTTGTAATTTATTACAATAAATATTATATCCTGTTACAGTATACGTTAAATTATGTTACAGTAAAGACCTTTTTATTATAATCAGAGACTTCTAATTAATTTCTCCTATTTTTTATTAAAAATATTGTTTTTAAAATTTTATCTATCCCTTTCTATCCGACGTGGACGATCATGCTTTCGAAAAGCACTGCTCGCGATCCAACACGGGGATCACCTGATTGGGACCCCCCCCCCCCCCCCGGGTGGGTGGGATCAGCTTAATTAGCCCATATATATATCTTGATGTGACCGCTTCTAATTCTTTTATTTGTTGTCAACTTCTGTGCTAAATTCGTGTCGGCTGTGGCTTATAATATGTTGTGGTATGATAATAAATAATATAAAAAATATATAGTTGTGATATCATCAACATTTGACATTTTATACATTAAGATTGGCCGATCCATTGTATCCAGCCGACTCCAATATTGTTGGTATGGTACGATATTAGATGCACCATGTTGTATTAGTCCAAGTCATTTTTGGGTCATTTGTGTATCCAGCCGACTCAAATATTGTTGGTATGGTATGATATTATATGTTCCGTATTGTATTAGTCTGTGTCGTTTTTGGGTCAATCATACATTTACATATATAAAAAAGGTATTTCATAATTATTGTTAGAATGTTTTTTTATGTTGATTTTCTTTAAAAATATTAGATAAAAAATCAAAATCATTTTGAAAATATGTCACATATATAGGTCAACTAAGTTTGAAATATGATGATAAGTGTCACTCCAAAGGTCAGGAATTAAAAATGTGGTGCTCAATCTGGTATACCATGCATCACTTCCATAATAAAGCTCGGGGATCTGAATTCTATGTAATTATATATTCGTGGGAGTGGACAAATTTAATCGATCTATATATTTGCGAGATATGCTACTCACACGTGGTGACTTTTTTAGAGAATTTATTTATTTATTTATTTTTTAGTAACGAGTAAATTTCGTCCCGTGTGATTTTTGTGGGCTCAGAGATTGGTATTTGTGAACTCCAAGATCAAGACTTGACAGTTCTTACTTTCCGTGTACCTGTATTGTCTTTACCTCACTTGACTGGAAAAATTTTAGATCTACACACCTCGAAAATTACATGTAAATCAAGTAAGCCTCCCCCCTCCCCCCAAGAATCGAATTCAGGACCTCTTGCTTTTAAGAAAGAATTCTAACCGATCGACCCAACTATTCCTCATGGTAAGACTGATCAAATAGTTACAAACAATGTAGTTATTCATACTAGTCAAAAAAATTCTTACCTAAAAGATATTTAGATATTATAAATAACCTTAAAGGAAAGAAGGTCATGTAGGATATTATGAAAGAAGCTGTTAGAATCAAAAAGTGGATTCTTCCAATCTACTACTGGGGGCATCCTTAGATGAAGTTAAAACTAGATAAAAATCAGACCCACTTTGAAAAATCTGATAAGTCATAAGTCTTAATGATTATTAATTATCCATCGGTTAACTTAAGAAGTGATTTGCTAGCATATATATATCCTATCAGAATTTTGTCACTAATAAATTCTGATAAATCACAATAACTCTACCTCACCCCCAAGTCTGATAAAAGTATCACTATCAATTCAATTCATAAACAAAGATATCTTATCCGTAGATAATTTATCTACGAATAACTTATCAAGTTATCAAATGGAGAGCGGCCTCTCCTTGCTAGCAGCCTTGATAACAACCAATGCATGCATCTACTTCCACCACCGAGAGTTACGAGCAACGCTGTTAACCCAACAACGTTTTCCTATTTTTCTTACCTTTGCAATGAAATATAAAGTGAACCAACGACCTAGGATTGCTACGAAAAATACCGTCGGATTTCAAAGTAGCCCGATCCAATTCAAAATTTTCCTCCAATTGAGCGCGTCTAGCATATTTTTTCACAGTAGCTGGATCACTGTAACTAACTCTATTAAGTTCGCCACCATAGAATTCAACAGTTACACCAACTTGTTCGACACTATACTTTGATTCTGCCCTTCTAAAAGGAATATCGGCTCTCACAATTGCATCTCCATCTACCAAAATTACTGAAAATGTTTCAAAAAAAAAGTAGGCATACGACGTACAAAAAAACTTGTGTCCTTTATCTCTAAATTGCGGGTGATTTGGCAGCTTATCTTTGGTGGTGGCTTACTCCTTTAATCAGCCCTAATGTTTACCTTGAAAATTACATTTCTAATAGATGCTGGAATATTTTGCTTCATTCTAATGTTCGTTCAACTTTCCAGTTTGTGGAGTTATTTGCGTTCATTTTATCCATGTGGGAAATATGGAAAGCCACACCTTCACTTTGGTATGAAGATAAGGATATCCAGATGGTGTCCATTAAGGGGAGTATTGCTATATAGATTAATGTGTCCTTGGATAAGGTAGCTTTCAAAAACTCCCACTACAAGAAATGAAGGATATACAAAAACTTACATTTGTAGACGGCTATATAAAGCCGTCTACTTATATAAGATATGTAGACGGCTTACTTAAGCCGTGTACATATCCTACATATGTAGACGACTTTATTAAGCCGTCTACATAAGTTACCTAGACGGCTCTAAAAACCGTCTACATAGTAAGCCGTCTACATATCTTGTATAAGTAGACGGCTACAATAGTCGTCTACATAACTTATGTAGACGTGTGTTAATAGCCGTCTACGTACATAGCATATGTAGACGGTTTATAGAAGCCGTCTACATATCTTACATATGTAGACGGTTTCTAAAGCCGTCTACATACATATTTATATGTAAATTATTCTATATATAATTATAACTCATCAAATATTTATATTTAAAACTTAAGATTCAAATGTTAAATATTAAAAAAAATTTTGAGATAAAAATGATTAATAAGAATAATTATTTAATATGTAATTGATTAGGAATACTATCGGAGAATTATACATTATAATGCTAACATGTTTAAATTGATGACTATACTCATAGCATTAAATATATGTAAACTTCAAATATATTAACTATACTCATAGCCACTCCTTGAATACAATAAATGTCAAACATAATTGAATCAATATTTGTGTATGGATGAAGGAGACCGTACGTAGGTAATTAACTTAATTGCGTGTCCCAATTTTTTTAAAAAGTATCATTTAGTCACCCATGTTTGAGTAGCCATCTACAAAAATTGATATAACTCATGTAGTCACCCATGTTATATATATATGGTCTTCGAAGCGTGAAGAGTCGTTGGTGTCAATATAGATCTATATATAGAGAGAGATATATAGATATAGTTAAATTTGGTTAAGTATATCAATATATAGATATCAATGTCAATATATATATATATATATATATATATATATATATATATATATATATATATATATATATATATATATATATATCGGTGTCAAGATATCAGTGTCAATAAGTATATCAATGTATAGATATAGTCATGGGTGCCAATATATATCTATAATGTAAATCAATATATCATAATTATACATAACTATATATATTTACTTAGATATAGTCATCGATAAATATATTAACACAAATATAAATAGATATATAGTAAAATATGATTGAATATATATAATAGGGCAAATTAATTAGGAGTCTCTAATAGATATTTGACTTATTTTCTAGTCCATGACGGTGTTGTAACTCATTACAGTAAATGTTATCTCCTGTTACAGTATACGTTAAATCATGTTACAGTAAGGATCTAAGAATTATAATCATGAACTTCTAATTAATATTTCATATATAATATAATATAAAATATAATAATTATATATAATATAATTATATAAAGTTGAGAATAAATCACACACACTCTCTCTCAATCAAATTTACAAGACTTAGAGTACAAAAATATAATATTTATAGATACAACATATATATATAACATAGATATAATATATATATATATATATATGTAGTCTGTCAATTTTTAATTTCATTTTATTGTGAGCTACAAGGTGACTCTTTAGACAACTACTGTTCTAATATATATATATATATATATATATATATATATATATATATAATATCTAAGTTTATATATCTGTAAAGATATTATCTATATAGTTGTAATATTTATAAATATTTACTTTAGAATGTGAAATGGTTTTAAAATTAACTAGTTATAGACATATGTAGACGGCTAAATTTCAGCCGTCTATATATCTGTTTTGTAGACGGCTTCTAGCCGTCTACAAATGCTCGCCATCTTATTATTTTTTCCGCCCCCCCCCCCCCCCCCCCCCCGCGCCCTTCCGTCGACGCCCGTGCCCTACTTGCTCCATCGCCGCCTGCTGGAGACGCTGCCTGCCGGGGACGCCGTTGCCAGCCGGAGACGCCGCCGTCGGAGTTCACCGTGCCCGGCCCACTGGTAATCGCCCTCCCCTTCGTCTTTCGATCCGACTCTCGCTCTCCCTCTTCCTCTTTCTCACCCTCTCTGCCTTTCTCATGTGTGCCGGGAGGGGAGGGGAGTGACCGGCTGTGGGGTGGGGGGGGGGGGTGGGGGGGAGGTGGCCGGCTGTGGGGAGGGGTGGCCGGCTGTGGGGTGGGGTGGGGGGTGGCCGGCTATGGGGTGGGGTGGGGGAGCCGGTGCGGCTGGACGACGAGCAGCTGGCGGAGTTGCGCGAAATCTTTCGTTCCTTTGACCGGAACAACGACGGGAGCCTCACGCGGCTGGAGCTAGACGCCCTCCTCCGGTCCCTGGGTCTCAAGCCGTCGCCGGAGCAGGTGGAGGCGCTGATCCACAGGGCGGACACCAACAGCAACGGCCTGGTGGAGTTCTCCGAGTTCGTCGGGCTGGTGGCACCGGAGATCATCGCCTCAAGGTCGCCCTACACGGAGGAGCAGCTCCGGCGGCTCTTCCGGCTGTTCGACTGGGACGGCGACGGGCACATCACGGCGGCGGAGCTGGCCCACTCCATGGCGCGCCTGGGCCACGCCCTCACGGTGGAGGAGCTTACAGGGATGATCCGGGAGGCCGACGCCGACGGCGATGGTCGCATCAGCTTCCAGGAGTTCTCCCGCGCCATCACCTCCGCACACCTGGGCATGACACGAATACCTCTCTCTCTCTCTCTCTCACTGCATCTTTCTATCTCTCTTTCTCTCTAGAAATTTCTCATGATCTAGGTTTCTTCTATTCTTTTGAATCATGGGTTGGGATTGGAAACCGATCAAATGCTGAATGTTTTGGTGAAAGGAAGAAGATTTGGGTTGGTCATCTTTTGGGTTTGTACATACACAAGAAGAAGACGACAACGAAGAACAAGGAGAAAAAGGCCTTTTTGTTTTTTAATTTTTTTTAAGAATCAAATTCTTATGTTCTTCCTGTTAGAATAATTTACCAATCGAAACAAATTCACAATTCCCTCACAAACTGGAATCTGGATGTCTGATCGTGGAAACATTCGGTGGTCTGCATGGGGGGTGTCCAATAATCCATGGGAGATCAAGTATTATGGATTGTGATTAGGTGTTCATCAACTGTACTATTATTTTTTTAGTCGGACGTTTAATTTTCGACTTGTACGGCTTTTTTTTTTTAGTTCGAGCAGTCGTAAGAGAAGAGATTTAGTTCGAGCTACATGGATGCCTTTTGCTTAAGCCATATATCCTCGAAATATTGTTCATTGAGAATGTTTTTTCTGAATGTGAAAATAAATGATGCAGGTGAAAGAAGGAAGAAGCTAGAGGAAGAGAAGGGCATCATTATCCGTTTTGTTATTGGCCACAGGTGACATCTACTTGTCCTTAAACTCTAGGACTCTTTATTTGGGATTTAGTTCTTTGCTTACTTGTTTTCTTCCACTTGTTCATATGTTTATCTGCAGTTTTAGTTCTCATTGTCCTTATAGTTTTAATTCTGTATATCATGGGGAAGTCTGCAAATGCAAGTGAATAATAACTTTCACACTTTTGGAGTCAAGTTTGTACCAGGAGATCTTTTTCCCATTTTATTCCGGCTAGTTACCAAATGGCTGTAGTTTTGCTTAGGAAATATAGTTTGAGAGATTTAATATCCAAAAGAAAATGAGAAGATTATGTGAGGACTGAGGACTCATTAATGTATGCATTTTTATAAGTTCAATTACTTACTCATATGTGGCTATGTGGTAAAGAATTTTTATAAAGAATCGCATAATTTGTAATATTGCATGAACCCTTTATTCTTTGCTTCTTAATGGAGTCTGATAAATTGCATCTTACTGTTTAGTTTTCTTGTAATTGTTGATATTCCTATCATGTTGAGTTATGTATTTAATAAATTGTGTTGGTTAATTACCCTTCTTTTTATTAATATTTTTTTTATAAAATATGATGACAGATTTTGTTTGGAACACGTGCGTTGATCGATCTACTTGCTTTCATCTTTTGAGGTAAGATCCAGCGAGCCTGGGTGGTGGCTCATTTTTATTTAATCCAGGGAGCCTGGGTGGTGGCTCATTTTTATTTAATCCAGGGAGCCTGGGTGGTGGCTCAACTTTTATATTATGTATGGATGCGTGAATATATTTTTTGCAGGATGTGTGAATGTATTTTAATGCATGATGCAAGCATTGGATAATAATGACTATAAGACACAGAAAGAGAGTGACTGTTTGATATCACCATGGAAAGATAAAAATAAATAATCTGTGAAATCGTTATTCAATGCTTGGCAGGAACTTAGTATACAAGCATTGACATGTTTGACATCTTTGTTCTGTCCTTTCCTACTTTATCCTCATTCTGAACTTTTACCACCATATTGTGTATATCTACTGTTAAGAATCCACCTACTGTCTTTCTCCTTGCATATGTGTCTATTTCAAAATTTCAACCAAATTAACCAAATAGTATAAAAGATGAAGAATAGGAATACAGATGTGTAAGAAAGAAGAATAATGCATGCAAACTTCTATGGAATCAACATTTTTATAAAATTACAGGCAGACTTCTTCCGAAGGATCAAATAAGTAATCGCAAGTGTTCGTGTAATTGCCATAATGCCATTCAATCCAGTTAAATGTCCATATTGAGTACCACTAAGGATATCTTTATGCTTGTAATTTTTTAAAACATTTTGCAACATGTTACATAATGTCCTGATCATTGACTACATGATACTCTTATATTAAAGTTCTTTTTCCTTTATGAAAATAAACTTTTTTTTCCCACTTTCCCTCTAATTCTAGTAGTCAGTACTACAAATAAGCAACAGAAAAAATAACATAAAATCTACAGTTGATAGGTCATTTGAAGGGAGAGCACTGTGACACTGTCTTATTCTGTTGGTTGTTATTTTGGTCTTTCATAAGCCTTTCCTTTCATTTTTTTAATTTTGAAGGGGTTGTGATAATTGGTTGTCCCACTGTAGGAGCTAAATTGCATTTTCCCTTAAGTAATGTCATATCTCTGATTTGAATAAAAATCTATTTTGAGTGCAAATCATTCATTGTCCTCGGGTATTGTTTCGTTTGAGTGCAAATCATTCAACATGATTCATATTTAAGATTTTCTAGATCACATCTGGCTACGTTTTCCTTTAGTTTAATTGAATTGCGGTATCACAAAACTAAGGGAAGAAGCATTGTCCAAAAAAAAGGGGAAAAAAACTTAGGAAAGAAGAACTATATTATATCCAAATGCACATCCTACAGAGAATGTGGGAGTGGTCCCCAGGAGTCTTCAGCATGTGCAGAACATCCCGCATTCCTCCTTCATGGGATCGGTCCTAGAGACACGGGTTGTGGGGTGGGGCAACAACATGTTGTGGCTGATCCTGTACGTGGCTCAGGGGTAAATTTGGAACAAGAGGAAGCAAGAACCTTTTGCAGGGAAACTAAACCATATATGAGATTACCGCTTTTATCTGTCTAATGTAAATTCTTCTCACCTTATTGGTCTTTTGGGATATGATTTGGATGACACCACCTATGTGCTCTTGTAGTTTTGGAACGCCCCACCCTTTCTTCTGCTTATAAATCTCCTCCTTTTACATTAGTACGATTTACGCTACCATCCACTCCCACAAAAGAAATGTGAACATCCTCCTGTAAATACCTGGGGATTAGAAACATGCAGGAAGTGTCCCTATAATGATATTTCATCTTTCGTTAAATTGGGCTTACATGTGACTAACTGCAAACCACATGGATAACGACTTTGCATATGACTGCAGTATTAATGTGATTCACAGTGGCATTTGTAGAATTTGACTATGTAAGAAAGCTTCACCTTGTAGTGTTTAAAGATGCATAGTGAAAAAAAGCCAGCCATGTGAGATGGATGCAAATGGTCCATCATCTCGGGACAGCTCATGGGTTGTGATATTCTCTATCATGTAAAAGGCCACGGATTGACATTTGCCTTGTTCTCAACAAATTTAATAGTGAAAAAGCATTCAAATTGCTATTAGCTTCCCCAATTCCGCAGTAGTCAAGCATTTCGTTCAAGTGGTCTATCTTCAACAAACTACAGCAAAAAGAGCATTAGTAGTTCTTCACTGCATTCAACAAGAGTTCCTGCATATATAATTCTCAATTTTGCCTTTATTTCTTGATTTCAATTATCTGCTGTCTCCTTCTTTTAAAAGTCATTTATTTGGAACATTTCCCGTCTCTCTATACTGTGTGCTTATCGTTGAAGAGCAGTAAGGGATTTTGAGGATTCTGATCGCTAATAAGATTGCAGTAAGGGCCCGCCACCTCCAACTACCCACCCCAGCCATGTCCTGCGTTAGATAAATAAATTGTTATCATTATTTACTGCATGACCCATTGTGCATCTCATGATCAATAAGTGATTATACATGTCATGACATGTTGGACGTTTCAACATGGGTATGAAGCATTCCAAGTCATCTGAGGAAGTACAATTAGATGATTCTAATTAAGAATCACCAAAAAAGGAAAAAATAATAATTTTTTTTTTAAAAAAAAATCACATATGTAGACGGCTGAAGCCGTCTACCAAACTTTATATGGACGGTCCAAAAAACCGTCTACGTAAACTTTTGTACACTGCTATGAAAAGCCGTCTATAAAACCTTACGTAGACGGCTCAGTAGCCGTCTACGTAAAGTTTTATAGACAGCTACTCAGTCGTCTACGTAAATTTTTGTAGACAGCTATTGAGCCGTCTATATAAACTTTTATAGACGGCTACTCAGCCGTCTACTAAAGTCCTTTACGTGGACGGCTGTAGTCACCGTCTACAAAACTTTACGTAGACGGCTACTGAGCCGTCTATATAAACTGTTTACATAAACGGCTATTAGCCGTCTACGTAAAGGACTTTAGTAGACGGCTTCATGGTAGCCGTCTACATATGCTTTGTAGACGGACTTTTCGTTGACGGTGGTCTAGACGGCTACGTAGCCGTCTACACAACCATTTGTAGACGGTTCATTGCCTTTCGTAGACGGCTTTCAGCCGTCTACGAATCCTTCTTCCCCAGTAGTGTCCCTTTCTAGGGAGCAGAGAGACATCTTAGGGCCTGGTTTATGTCGTGGAGGTGGATGTATTAGAGATTGCTATGAGAATTTCAAAGTTGGTTTTGCTTTTTTCTATGGGCTGGGGAATAGTCTAATTGCTGAAACTAGGGCTCTCTATGATGGTCTCCGGATTGTTCTTGCATTGAGTCTGAAGGTGGCTGTCATCTTTTCGGATTTCTCAGCTTTAGTTCTTACGGTTCATGATAATTCTCCTCTTTCTTGGCAGATTATGGCTTGGTGGTGTAATATTATTAAAGATATTTAGGTTATTGGCTCTCCAGTTATAATTCATATATATAGAGAGGGAAATCAAGTGGCTGATTCTCTAGCTAATTTTGTCTGTTCATCACGATGCAACCAAGTTATTTTCTTTTTGGCTGATCTCCCACTTTTTACAAGAGGAGCAGTGGTGCTGGACAAAACAAGATTGTCAAGTGTTAGGTTCACATTCTAGTTCTTTCATGCTATCTCTTTGTTTCATACGATTCTATCCTAGTAGAATTGTATGTTGTTATCAGCAATGATAATTTTTTGGTTGCTGTTGGAGCGATGTCACTGGATTCATAGTCTACGATCTACGTAGTCATGAATTTTGGTCTGTTCGTGGTTGGGTGTAACCCTATTACTGGACAGTTATATATATATAAGGATGATTTGGGTTAAAAAAAAGAAATAAAGATCTGTTTGGTATTAAGATAGATCGGAGATAGAGTGAATTTTTTTTTTAAATATTCTCACTCTATCTCCGATCGATCTTAATATCAAACATGTTAAATATTTTTTTTTTATATATTCATCTTGGGCATGACATATCGTTGTGAGAAGTTAAAGAAACAATGAACCAATGGGATGGAAGAAGTAGGGATTGCCTTGGGTCAGCTCTGCAGTTTAATTTCCCTTCTCTTGCCTGTTCGTGTTCTTGCGGGGCCGGGCATCCGCTGGCTGCTGTCGTCAACTCTTCAAGAGACTGATCCAACACTTCATGATCCCAAGTCCTAAACCCTGTCAATTGGCGCTACAAGAACAGTAGAAAGAACAGTCAACATGTGTGTGCGAGAAATCAGTCTTTTAAATCATCGTTCCACATATATATATATATATATATATATATATATATATATATATATATATATGAAATTGATCAGTCTTTTGCATTAAAATCATGCATATAGTGATTTGCTTTTTACTTGATACCTTACTTTGTGGAAAAAAGTTTAGTACATTTTTTATTACACTTAAGTGTAATATGACTAGATACTAAATTTGTAAGATCTTGGGTCTTTAGTGGATCCTTATTGGGTCTGTTAGAGATCCTGTGTGGTTGACGGTCAGGGCTTGCCGTTGAGTCAGAGTCAGCGTCCAGCGATGCGGACGTTTGATGTCGAACTCAGCGACAGAAGATCTGGACGTCAGTCTGTAGGCGGTTCAGTAGGCGACTAGAGATGTTGACGTCGACTGGTCGGGCCTGTTGAAATAGGGCAACCCGAGAGCAGAGTTCCTTCTTCTCTTTTCCTCTCATTTCCTCCACCTCTACTTTTCTCCATTTCCTCAGCTTCTGATGGTTGATGTGAGCTCGTGGGAAGGCCCTGGATCGCGTGGTGGTGCTTGATCAGGCGGGAAACGCGTGGTTTTGGTGCGATTCGCGTGGAGTCTTCGAGGGAATCCGGCGCGAGTAGTGGCTGTTCGGGGATTGTTTAAGCATTTTGAGGCAGATTCCGTGGCAGGAGTTTGTTATTTCTTTTGAGAGAGCCTTCTGTCCTACTTACGTCCGGACATAGAGGTTGTACCAGTTTCTGAACTTGCAGCAGAGAGACTTTACTGTGGTGCAGTACAGGGCCAGATTTGTGGAGCTAGGGCGTTATGCTCCGCAGATTATGGCAGATGAGGGTCTGAGGACTCAGCAGTTCGTGAGAGGCTTGAGGCCAGAGCTCAGGCAGGCGCTGATAGTTGCTCGTGTCACAGATTTGGATGCGGCCTATCAGACAGCGGCAGCGTTGGAGGCAGACACCTTGCGGACTCGTGCTCGGAGCGCAGAGGTTCAGACGCAGGTAGTTCCTTCTCAGCCTCGTCAGCAGCAGGGTAGTGTGCAGACGACCCCGAGGACTGCGACTTCCTACGCGTCCACTTCTACTGGGACGACGGCGAAGTCAGGATCTCGGAGGAAGTTTCGGCGTGATAGGAGGCAGGCAGAGCAGAGGCAGCAGTCGGTTGGGAGTGTTCAGCAGCCGACAGGTCAGCCCTCGCAGCAGGTACATCGTACTTTTGCTGGTCAGTGTTACCGGTGTGACCAGATGGGTCACATGGCGCGAGATTGTCCTTTGCTACCTCGTGTGCCGCAGCAGCAGACCCAGACTCAGCCCCGAGTGCAGCAGCAGCAGCAGGCTCCCGTGCAGCAGCGTCAGCAGATCGGAGGTTCTGGTAGGTCGAGAGGTAGAGGTCGTGTTACTCACTTGACCCGTGCAGACGCGGAGGCAGCTCACCTGGTGGAAGGTACTGTTTCAGTTTTTAGTTGTACAACTAGAGTTTTGTTTGATTCCGGTGCCTCTCACTCTTTTGTGTCTGAGGAGTTTTTAGACTCCCTTGGAGAGTTGAGTTCGGGAGAGTCTGTTGAGTTAGCAGTAGAGTTGCCGACAGGGGACTTTGTCCTTACGTCCTACTGTCTCGAGGAGGTACCTGTGCAGTTGCAGGATCAGTGGTTGTCAGCCCGTCTGTTTGCTTTGCAGTTACATGACTATGATGTGATTTTGGGTATGGATTGGTTAGAGCGGTATGGTGCAGTGATGGATTGCCAGAAGAAGAGGGTGCACTTGCGGATACCTAGGGAAGCGGCGTTCTACTTCCAGGGTATCGTACCTCTTACTTCTCGCTTTTTAGTTTCTGCTTTGAGGGCAGGGAGGTTACTTGTGTAATACCCCCAGATTTTAAATACCATGTTTTACTTAGAAATTCTTGTTTATGCAAACCGATTAGGTTTAAATTGTGATATTTAGGATTAAGGGTATGTTTAAGATACTTTATCATACCCCGGTACTACTTTCGGTCGTGCGCACCCCGACAGGGCGACACCGGAAAACTGTAACGAAAATAAAATCTAAGAACACCATAATTCTTAGAAAATTATGGAGATATTAAAAATGCAATTATTTGGAATTTTTGACGCACAGATTTTGAGATTAAGTCGACGCAACTATTTTTGGGGTGATTTTTCACCCAGTGTAAAATAAATTCTAAAAATTTAATAAAAATCATGACAATTTGTAAAACCATCATATTAGGCTATGGTTGAAATTTCAAGTTAAATGGACATCATTAGGACACCTAAGCATGAAGATCTTTGGCCCAGCTGATTTATGGGCTATTTACGGCAGGGATTTTTCTGGGAAATTCAAATGCTTACGTGTAAGGCTTAGGAGAAGCCAACACACATTAGGATAAGACTTATCCATAAGTTGGGCCATCATTAAGGTTACCTGCGTGTAACCAAGAGGATGTATGCATGAGATAGGTGGCCTTACATGGTTTAAGGGGCTTACACCTTGACACGTCCATGGCCAACGTGCCCAGTTTGTAAGGGAACTTGGGAACTTATATAAACCTCCCAACACCCATCGTATACATCTTTCCAACACTTTTGTTCTTCCTAGTCCTGCTGTTGCTGTGGTTACAAGCCTGGTGTTGGTGAATTGCTGTTGGGGCTGTATGCGTTGGAGCCATTTTTGTTGGAGGTGTAGCTGCTGAAGTCCCTGTTTCAGCAGTCTTTTTACGTCCTCACTTTGTTGCTGTGTTGATCTCTACGTTAAGAGGAAGAAGAATAAGAACCTTTTGATCTCTTTCAGATCAGGTAGGTGTCATACCGTGAATCCTTCTCAGTTTCCTATGTACATGCTCATGGTTTCCTCATTCGTAGAAACCATGTCTCTTGTTTGTACCATGATCTGTAGAGTTCTTCTCATTTTGGTTCACTTTTGATTATAGGTATTCAAGGATTTTGTTTACCTTGAGGAAAAGTATATTCTTATCTTCTCCTCATACTTCTACCCACTGCTCTAGTTAGAAAAATCATAACCTTACATGAGTTGCCTTCAAGCTCATTAACCGGTCTTCGTTAAGTCTGTGTACGAGATTGTACTTTCAGAATCTTTCGTTTGATTTTTCCTATTACCTCTGGAATCATATAATTATCAAGGAGCTTCTTCACTCCCATTATAATTTAAGTAGATTTCTAACTTCTTATACCACCCATGATCCATGTTTATGCTATAGAGTTTTGCTAGAAATTTCGATATCTTAGAACATTGTGATTCTTTCCATTCGGATGTTTGTACTTCAAACCTTGATTAGGAACACTTAATACCATGTGTTTTAGTGTTCATCTTGTAGTAGAATCCCAATAAACCATTGCTATCAAGACCACACTTCCAACAATATACTATGTCTAGTTCCTAGCTAAACAAGCTTGAATTGCAAACCTCTTTGTTTCATCTCATTTGTTTAGCTTATAAACCACTGTGGGAACTACAATTAGACTCTTCAAATTGATATAAATCATGCCTTGATTTATAAGTTCCAATGTTAGAGTTTTTAGGATGAATACAAAGTCACTTATGCAAGAAAAATTGGCGGCTGTCGACAGGCAGCTCATAGCTGTCGACAGGCCAGCCTTCCTGAACTCAGGAATAACTGGGACTGTGTGCATCTGTCGACAGACATCTTGCATCTGTCGACAGATACACACAGTCCAGCAAGATGATGTTCTGTCTGCAGCTATCTGTCGACAGGTCCTTCTTGGCTGTCGACAGGTGCAGCCCTGATTTGAATTTCTGCATCATTTCATGTCTAAATCCATGTTAGAACTTCATCCTAAAAGCCAAGGAAGTTACCCTCTCATTTACCTTGGTATTTATTGTCATACTACCTCAAAGTTTACCCACATTATGTACCTTAACCTCCCTTGAGTTATTCTTAAAGTTGACAATTACGAATAGTACTCCGATTGAGTTTATTCTTCGGTATTCGGTAACTGAGGTTATAAAACTTGACCACTTGAGAGTTCATATGTTTGAACACCTCATGAGATGTGAATAATTTGTGATGACCATTATGAATCTTCATCTTCTTTTGGATTCCTATATGATTCAAATCTTCTGAAGTTATTGACTTGAGTCATAACCCGGTCTCAACCAATTGTCTTTCTTATATTATTGAACTCCGAACAACTTTGTCACCAAGATATCTGTATTTATTCTCAATCAAAACCACCTTTGGATTTCCAATCTTTGTTATGCTCATGAAAAGAAATTTATGATATGAAGACAGTGTTCTCTTCAAAAGAGGGTTTAGGATCACTTGTAGTAGCACCCGCTACTTGTGATCAGCTGAGGGCGACAGTTTGTAGGTAAATCCAAGTCAATGGACTGACGATGGTGGGTAATAAACCCCGTTCTTGCGCAATGAACAAGATCTAAGGTGCTGGAATCGCCTAGGCACTGAGGATGGTAAATTACGTCTATATAGTAACCTCTTGAGAGCAGTGATGCCTGTCGGATTTGTTTCCAAATTAAGTTATGGTCTGAATTCCGAAAGACAAATAACACTTTTGTTCTAAGATTCATCTGAGCCCGTTATGAAATTTACTTGGGCTATATGTTTATGTCAATATGAAGATTCATGAGCAATTATGTTTGTTCCATATATGCACTTTCTGAATACTCTTGAAGCTCTAAAATTTGAAACTCCTATCTTTATGTTTACTGTCACCTACTGAGTCCTTCCGACTCACGCCTTTGTTTCCTCCAACCCTTTCAGATTGAAGGTGTGTATAATCTCAGCTACATGTGAATCCTAATTCCGCTGCGGACGATGAAGAGATGAAGAAGAATAATGCAGTTTATTTTAGTTGTTGATGTATTAAGTAGAAAGAGAAACTTGTCTTTTGTAAATAATGAGTGTTAATACTTTGTTACCTTGTGTATTGTAATATGTTCCAAGATACCTTTGTGGAATGGTTTGCCAGTTTTGTGCAAAGCACGGATATATCTACCCATAACGAAAGTTTGTCAGCGTAACCCCTCTTCCGATCAAAGGTTACGTATGTGTTTATGTGAAGTCGGAGGAGGGTGTTACAGAGGTGGTATCAGAGCAAGGTTATGGGTGATAGATATCTCTGTGACCATTTTCACAAAGGAAATAAATAAAACATTTGTGTGTATTCTAAATCTTTAAAGATCATTTTGGTTCTAACAAAACTTAAGTAGTTAGCATGAATTAATTGGATGTGTTTGATGGTGTTCCAGGAAATGGCAGACAAAGGGAAAGCTATCGACACATCCAGTGAGGATAGGCATGAGGAAAGCTTTAGGGAGGAAGTTCACAATGTCCCATTGGCCGGAAATTCTCAGGAAGGAAGTACTGGGACTCCTGATTTTGCTACCTTTATGCAATCATTTCAGGGAATGGTGCAAACACTAATGAAGAACCAACAAGATGTGAGTGGAGAAAGAATTTCTGGAGCATCATTGTTAGAGAAATTTAAGAAGATGGGACCTCCAGCCTTCAAAGGAAGCAGCCAACCTGAAATTGTAGAAGGATGGGTTAGAGAAATGGAAAAGATATTTAAGGCAATTAGATGTGAAGAAGAAGACAAAGTCACATTGGCGACTTATATGCTTCAGGATAGAGCAGATGAATGGTGGCAATCTGCCATGAGAAATGCATTCAGAAATAGAGAAGATAACATTAGTTGGGGAGAATTCCTGAGAGAGTTGTATGAAAAATACACTCCACCACATATCAAGGATAGGAAGGAAGTGGAATTTTTGCAATTGGAACAAAAAGACATGACGGTGGCAGAATATGAAACAAAATTCACTGAACTGGAAAAGTATGCACCTCACATTTGTGATAATGAACTCAGAAGGGTAAAGAAGTTTGTGAGAGGATTGAAACCCAGTGTGAGGAGTAGGGTAGCCCCACTAGATCCCCAGAGCATGGCTGTGGCACTAAAGACTGCATTTATAGTGGAATCCGAGTTTATGGAGTATATGAAAAACAAGGAAACCAATGGGGGTAAGAAGAAAAATGTATATACCAAGGAAACAAAGGTCAGAAGCGAAAGGTTGATTCAACCAAGCAGCAGGGAGAACAGAAAAAGAGTTGGCCTGTGTGTGTTCAATGTGGAAGAAGACACCCCGGTGGTGAATGCTGGAAAGTAGCAGGGAAATGTTATGGATGTGGTCAGAAAGGGCATATGATTAAGGACTGTCCACATAAAGCAGACCAGTCAAAAGAGCAAAAACCACAACCTTACTTCCAGCAAGCCCCAAGACAACCACCCAAGGGACCAGCTAGAGTTTTTGCTCTGACAAAGGAGGAAGCCCAGGACACCCCTACAGTAGCTGAAGGTATTCTCCTAACCGAAAATATGTATGCTAGAGTGTTATTTGACCCTGGAGCTACACACTCTTTTATTTCTCGGGTATTTGTTAATTCTATGTCTCGGAAACCAGAGAAATTAGTAGGAAGCATGATACTTGACTGTCCTACTGGTCAAATAGCTACACTTACCTCTGTTATTCCAGAAATAACTCTGAAAATAGGAGAATGTGAACTTACTGCATATGTATATGTACTGGATAACATGCAAGATTTTGACATTATACTGGGAATGGATTGGTTAGCAGAAAATCATGCCGTATTAGATTGCCATAGGAAAGTCTTAACATTTAAAAGGCCGGGATTAGCAGATTTCAGCTATACATGTCCAAAGAATAATGGAAATAAGAAGACTATATCAGCACTTAAGGCTATGAAATGGCTGAAAAATGGTTGTCAAGGTTATTTGGCAAGTGTGATGGCCATATCAAATGAGCATAAACATGTATCAGTTCAAGATATTGATGTTGTAAAAGAATTTCCAGATGTCTTTCCTGATGATTTATCTGGATTACCTCCAATTAGAGAAATTGACTTTACCATTGAACTTTTACCTGGAACTTTGCCTATATCCATAGCTCCTTATAGAATGGCACCAGCTGAGTTGATAGAATTAAAGAAGCAGTTGCAAGACTTATTAGACAAAGGTTTTATTAGGCCAAGTGTATCACCATGGGGAGCTCCGGTATTATTTGTTAGAAAGAAAGATGGATCCCTTAGATTATGCATTGATTATAGAAGGTTGAATCAAGTCACAATTAAGAACAAATATCCATTACCTAGAATTGATGACTTATTTGATCAACTCCGGTCTGCTACAGTATTCTCTAAGATCGATTTAAGGTCGGGGTACCATCAATTGAGAGTTAAGGAAGATGATATTTCTAAGACTGCATTTAGAACCAGATATGGACATTATGAGTTTTTAGTACTCCCCTTTGGATTGACTAATGCACCTGCGGTATTTATGGATTTGATGAACAGGGTATTTCAGCCTTATTTGGATAACTTTGTGGTAGTATTTATAGATGATGTGTTGATATACTCATCTAGTGAAGAAGAACACAAAGAACATTTGAGAATTGTACTACAAACGTTAAGGAATCATCAATTGTATGCTAAATTAAGTAAATGTGAGTTTTGGCTCAAGGAAGTGAAATTTTTGGGTCATGTGATTTCTGGAAAAGGTGTGGCAGTAGACCCAAGTAAAATTGAAGCAATTCTAAATTGGGAAAGACCCAAAACTCCATCAGAAATTCGAAGTTTCTTGGGATTAGCTGGCTACTATAGAAGATTTATTGAAGGCTTTTCTTCTATAGCTATGCCTTTGACTCAGTTAACCAGAAAAGAGACACCTTTTGTGTGGAATGAGAAATGTGAGGCCAGTTTTCAAGAATTAAAAAGGAAGCTTACCACAGCTCCGATTCTTACCTTACCTCAAGGATCGGGAGGATTTATAGTCTATACGGATGCATCTCAAAGAGGAATTGGATGTGTTCTTATGCAACATGGGAAAGTGGTAGCTTATGCCTCTAAACAATTAAAAGATCATGAAAGGAATTATCCGGCTCATGATTTAGAATTAGCAGCAATCATACATGCTTTGAAGATCTGGCGCCACTATTTTTATGGGGAACAATTTGAAGTTTATACTGATCATAAGAGTTTAAAGTACATATTTTCTCAGAAGGAACTGAATTTAAGACAAAGGAGATGGTTAGAATTTTTAAAGGATTATGATTTTACGGTGAATTACCATCCGGGTAAAGCTAACGTGGTTGCTGATGCTTTGAGCAGAAAGAAATCAAGAGCATTACAATTACACCAACAGTGGAAAGAAATGACAGATTTGATCAAATACTCACCAAGGTGTGATGCAGAAAACCTGATATTGGCACAATTGACAGTAAGATCAGCACTGATAGATAAAATTAGTGAAGCACAGAACCAAGATCAGAAATTAAAAGAGATGGTAAATAAACCAGGATACATCAGAGATGGTCAAGGGATAATTAGATTTCAAAACAGAATATGTATACCAGAGAATGAAGAAATTAAAAGTGAGTTATTGAAGGAAGGACACAAATCTCAGTATTCGATTCATCCTGGAAGCTCTAAAATGTATCAGGATCTGAAAAAGCAATTTTGGTGGCATGGAATGAAAAAGGACATAGCAGAATTTGTGAGTAAATGTCTAACATGTCAACAAATAAAAGCTGAGCACCAGAAGCCAGCAGGGCCTATGCAACTCATTGAAATTCCAATATGGAAATGGGAGCAGATAACTATGGACTTCGTAATGGGTTTGCCAAAGACAAGGAAGAAGCATGATGCTATTTGGGTAATTGTGGATAGATTAACTAAATCAGCTCATTTTCTAGCAATTACAAAGACACAATCATTAGAAGATTTGGCCCAATTGTATATAAAGGAAATAGTGAGACTTCATGGAATTCCTTTGTCGATAATTTCAGATAGAGATCCAAGATTCACTGCTAGATTTTGGAAAAGTCTTCAAGCAGCCATGGGTACACAATTAAAATTCAGTTCAGCATATCATCCACAAACCGATGGCCAATCAGAAAGAACTATCCGAACACTCGAAGATATGCTAAGAGCCTGTAGTTTGGATTGGCGTGGTAGCTGGGATGATTACCTACCCTTGATTGAGTTTGCATACAATAACAGTTACCATACAAGTATTGGAATGGCACCATATGAGGCATTATATGGTAGACCTTGTAGATCACCCCTCTGTTGGGCAGAAGTGGGAGAAAAGAGTCTCATTGGGCCAGAATTAATTCAGAATTGCTCAGAGAAGATTAAGTTAATCAGGAAGAGATTACTAATAGCCCAAGATAGACAGAAGAAGTATGCTGATAGAAGAAGAAGGCCACTGGAGTTTAACATAGGTGATCATGTATTTCTAAAGATCTCTCCAACCAAAGGTACCATGAGATTTGGAAAGAAAGGAAAACTCAGTCCAAGATATGTAGGACCTTTTGAGATATTACAAAGAATAGGGGAAGTAGCATACCAATTAGCTCTTCCGCCCTCTTGGTCACACATTCATAATGTATTCCACATATCTATGTTGAGGAAATACATAATGGACCCCTCTCATGTAATCAGTTATGAAGAAGTGGAAATACAACCGGATTTAACCGTACAAGAGGAACCAGTGAAAATATTGGACAGGAAAGAACGAGTCCTCAGAAACAAAGCAGTTCCTATGGTGAAGATCTTGTGGAAAAGCGCGTTCATCGAAGAAGAAACGTGGGAATTGGAGCAAGAAATGAAAGAAAAGTATCCACAGCTATTCGGTAAGTAAATTTTGCCAATTTCGAGGACGAAATTTATTTTAACAGGGGGAGAAATGTAATACCCCCAGATTTTAAATACCATGTTTTACTTAGAAATTCTTGTTTATGCAAACCGATTAGGTTTAAATTGTGATATTTAGGATTAAGGGTATGTTTAAGATACTTTATCATACCCCGGTACTACTTTCGGTCGTGCGCACCCCGACAGGGCGACACCGGAAAACTGTAACGAAAATAAAATCTAAGAACACCATAATTCTTAGAAAATTATGGAGATATTAAAAATGCAATTATTTGGAATTTTTGACGCACAGATTTTGAGATTAAGTCGACGCAACTATTTTTGGGGTGATTTTTCACCCAGTGTAAAATAAATTCTAAAAATTTAATAAAAATCATGACAATTTGTAAAACCATCATATTAGGCTATGGTTGAAATTTCAAGTTAAATGGACATCATTAGGACACCTAAGCATGAAGATCTTTGGCCCAGCTGATTTATGGGCTATTTACGGCAGGGATTTTTCTGGGAAATTCAAATGCTTACGTGTAAGGCTTAGGAGAAGCCAACACACATTAGGATAAGGCTTATCCATAAGTTGGGCCATCATTAAGGTTACCTGCGTGTAACCAAGAGGATGTATGCATGAGATAGGTGGCCTTACATGGTTTAAGGGGCTTACACCTTGACACGTCCATGGCCAACGTGCCCAGTTTGTAAGGGAACTTGGGAACTTATATAAACCTCCCAACACCCATCGTATACATCTTTCCAACACTTTTGTTCTTCCTAGTCCTGCTGTTGCTGTGGTTACAAGCCTGGTGTTGGTGAATTGCTGTTGGGGCTGTATGCGTTGGAGCCATTTTTGTTGGAGGTGTAGCTGCTGAAGTCCCTGTTTCAGCAGTCTTTTTACGTCCTCACTTTGTTGCTGTGTTGATCTCTACGTTAAGAGGAAGAAGAATAAGAACCTTTTGATCTCTTTCAGATCAGGTAGGTGTCATACCGTGAATCCTTCTCAGTTTCCTATGTACATGCTCATGGTTTCCTCATTCGTAGAAACCATGTCTCTTGTTTGTACCATGATCTGTAGAGTTCTTCTCATTTTGGTTCACTTTTGATTATAGGTATTCAAGGATTTTGTTTACCTTGAGGAAAAGTATATTCTTATCTTCTCCTCATACTTCTACCCACTGCTCTAGTTAGAAAATCATAACCTTACATGAGTTGCCTTCAAGCTCATTAACCGGTCTTCGTTAAGTCTGTGTACGAGATTGTACTTTCAGAATCTTTCGTTTGATTTTTCCTATTACCTCTGGAATCATATAATTATCAAGGAGCTTCTTCACTCCCATTATAATTTAAGTAGATTTCTAACTTCTTATACCACCCATGATCCATGTTTATGCTATAGAGTTTTGCTAGAAATTTCGATATCTTAGAACATTGTGATTCTTTCCATTCGGATGTTTGTACTTCAAACCTTGATTAGGAACACTTAATACCATGTGTTTTAGTGTTCATCTTGTAGTAGAATCCCAATAAACCATTGCTATCAAGACCACACTTCCAACAATATACTATGTCTAGTTCCTAGCTAAACAAGCTTGAATTGCAAACCTCTTTGTTTCATCTCATTTGTTTAGCTTATAAACCACTGTGGGAACTACAATTAGACTCTTCAAATTGATATAAATCATGCCTTGATTTATAAGTTCCAATGTTAGAGTTTTTAGGATGAATACAAAGTCCCTTATGCAAGAAAAATTGGCGGCTGTCGACAGGCAGCTCATAGCTGTCGACAGGCCAGCCTTCCTGAACTCAGGAATAACTGGGACTGTGTGCATCTGTCGACAGACATCTTGCATCTGTCGACAGATACACACAGTCCAGCAAGATGATGTTCTGTCTGCAGCTATCTGTCGACAGGTCCTTCTTGGCTGTCGACAGGTGCAGCCCTGATTTGAATTTCTGCACCATTTCATGTCTAAATCCATGTTAGAACTTCATCCTAAAAGCCAAGGAAGTTACCCTCTCATTTACCTTGGTATTTATTGTCATACTACCTCAAAGTTTACCCACATTATGTACCTTAACCTCCCTTGAGTTATTCTTAAAGTTGACAATTACGAATAGTACTCCGATTGAGTTTATTCTTCGGTATTCGGTAACTGAGGTTATAAAACTTGACCACTTGAGAGTTCATATGTTTGAACACCTCATGAGATGTGAATAATTTGTGATGACCATTATGAATCTTCATCTTCTTTTGGATTCCTATATGATTCAAATCTTCTGAAGTTATTGACTTGAGTCATAACCCGGTCTCAACCAATTGTCTTTCTTATATTATTGAACTCCGAACAACTTTGTCACCAAGATATCTGTATTTATTCTCAATCAAAACCACCTTTGGATTTCCAATCTTTGTTATGCTCATGAAAAGAAATTTATGATATGAAGACAGTGTTCTCTTCAAAAGAGGGTTTAGGATCACTTGTAGTAGCACCCGCTACTTGTGATCAGCTGAGGGCGACAGTTTGTAGGTAAATCCAAGTCAATGGACTGACGATGGTGGGTAATAAACCCCGTTCTTGCGCAATGAACAAGATCTAAGGTGCTGGAATCGCCTAGGCACTGAGGATGGTAAATTACGTCTATATAGTAACCTCTTGAGAGCAGTGATGCCTGTCGGATTTGTTTCCAAATTAAGTTATGGTCTGAATTCCGAAAGACAAATAACACTTTTGTTCTAAGATTCATCTGAGCCCGTTATGAAATTTACTTGGGCTATATGTTTATGTCAAATATGAAGATTCATGAGCAATTATGTTTGTTCCATATATGCACTTTCTGAATACTCTTGAAGCTCTAAAATTTGAAACTCCTATCTTTATGTTTACTGTCACCTACTGAGTCCTTCCGACTCACGCCTTTGTTTCCTCCAACCCTTTCAGATTGAAGGTGTGTATAATCTCAGCTACATGTGAATCCTAATTCCGCTGCGGACGATGAAGAGATGAAGAAGAATAATGCAGTTTATTTTAGTTGTTGATGTATTAAGTAGAAAGAGAAACTTGTCTTTTGTAAATAATGAGTGTTAATACTTTGTTACCTTGTGTATTGTAATATGTTCCAAGATACCTTTGTGGAATGGTTTGCCAGTTTTGTGCAAAGCACGGATATATCTACCCATAACGAAAGTTTGTCAGCGTAACCCCTCTTCCGATCAAAGGTTACGTATGTGTTTATGTGAAGTCGGAGGAGGGTGTTACAACTTGCTTCTGGTTGTCAGGGTTTCCTAGTTTCTACAGTTACTCTTGACCAGATTGCCACAGGAGTGGGGGACATTCCTGTAGTGTGTGAGTTTCCGGATGTTTTTCCGGAAGAGTTGCCTGGTCTTCCGCCAGAGAGAGAGATTGAGTTTTCTGTGGAGTTGGTTCCTGGCACTGTACCTTTTGCTCAGGCACCGTACCGCATGGCACCTGCAGAGTTGAGGGAGTTGAAGAGGCAGCTTGAGGAGTTGTTGGAGAAGGGCTATATTTGTCCTAGCTTTTCTCCGTGGGGGTCACCTGTTTTGTTTGTCTGGAAGAAGGATGGTAGCCTGAGATTGTGTATCGATTATAGGAAGCTAAATCAAGTGACCATCAAGAATAGGTATCCTTTGCCTAGGATTGATGATCTCTTTGATCAGCTTCAGTTTGCTCGTGTCTTCTCGAAGATTGACTTGAGGTCGGGCTACTATCAGTTGCGGATTAGAGATTCTGATATTGAGAGGACTGCTTTTCGGACCAGATATGGACACTTTGAGTTTTTGGTGATGCCGTTTGGGCTCACCAATGCTCCAGCGGCCTTCATGGATCTGATGCACCGGGTGTTCCACCAGTTCTTGGACCGGTTTGTCGTAGTGTTTGTTGACGACATTCTGGTGTACTCCGTTTCAGAGGAGGAGCACGCTGAGCACCTGAGGATCGTGTTGCAGACTTTGCGAGAGCACTAGTTGTATGCCAAACTTAGTAAGTGTGAGTTTTGGCTACAACAGGTTCACTTTTTGGGACACGTGATCTCAGGTGAGGGAGTTTCTGTGGATCCAGCAAAGGTTGAGGCAGTTTTGCAGTGGGAGAGTCTCAGATCTGTGTCTGAGATTCGTAGCTTTCTGGGTTTGGTAGGTTACTACCGCAGATTTGTTCGAGATTTTTCTCAGGTTGCTGCACCCTTGACTCGGTTGACGAGAAAGGGAGTTCCGTTTGTGTGGTCGGAGCAGTGTGAGCAGAGCTTCATAGAGTTGAAGCGACTGCTTACGTCGGCGCCAGTTCTTGCCTTACCTTCAGGTGAGGAGGGTTTTGAGGTTTGCACAGATGCTTCAGGTGTTGATTTGGGTGCGATTTTGATGCAGCAAGGCCGGGTGGTGGCTTATGCGTCTCGCCAGCTTAAGCCCCACGAGGAGAGTTACCCGACCCACGACCTAGAGCTTGCAGCTGTGGTGTTTGCTTTGCGGATTTGGCGTCTTTACCTGTACGGAGTGAGTTTTGTAGTCCGTACCGACCACCAGAGTTTGAGATATGTGTTTTCTCAGAGGGATCTAAATATGAGGCAGCATCGATGGATGGAATTTCTGAAAGACTATGATTTCAGCATTGAGTATAAGCCTGGAAAGGTGAATGTTGTTGCAGATGCCTTGAGTAGGAAAGCACATATGAGTCATCTGATGCTTAGAGAGTGGCAGTTGTGGTAGTCTGCAACAGAGGGGTCTTTCAGAGTTTCTTCCAGTCGTCGACAGTTTGTGTTGGGCAGTTTGTTAGCGGCTCCCGCCGTTGTGAGACAGGTTGTTGAGGCCCAGCAGGCAGATCCCGAGTTGTGCAGTGTGTTGCTTCTCCCTGAGGTTGAGCTTTGCGAGGACGGGACTGTTAGGTTCCGAGATAGACTCTATGTTCCTGTTGAGGAGTCTATCAGGAGAGTTGTGTTGCAGGAGGCACATGGTTCCAGGTACTCTATTCATCCAGGGTCAACCAAGATGTATCACAGGTTGAGACGTCAGTTTTGGTGGCCTGGGATGAAGAGAGACATAGCGGCTTTTGTTGCTAGGTGTTTGGTCTGTCAGTAGGTGAAGGCCGAACATCAGCGTCCAGGAGGACTTGTGCAGCCGTTAGAGATTCTGATGTGGAAGTGGGACCATGTGACGACTGACTTTGTTTGTGGTTTGCCGAGGACAGCTGGAGGTTTTGACAGCATTTGGGTTCTTGTGGACAGATTGACGAAGACTGCCAGATTCTTGCCTGTCAGGACTAGTTGGGGTGTGAGTAGGTTGGCCGCGTTGTACGTAGAGCGGATTGTTCCTTTGCATGGAGTGCCGATCTCTATTGTGTCAAACAGGGATCCTCGCTTCACTTCTGGGTTCTGGCGCAGTTTCCAGAGAGCTTTGGGGACAAAGTTGGCTTTTAGTTCCGCCTACCACCCTCAGTCAGACGGTCAGTCAGAGCGGACTATCCAGACTTTGGAGGACATGCTTAGAGCTTGCTGTCTGGAGTGGCAGGGGTCGTGGACAGCTCACTTGCCGTTGGTCGAGTTCGCATACAATAATAGCTATCACTCCAGTATCGGTTTGGCACCATATGAGGCTTTGTACGGACGACCGTGTCGCACTCCTCTTGACTGGTTCGAGGTTGGCGAACGGGTTGTCACGGGACCAAAGTTGGTACAGCAGGCAGTTGAGGTAGTTCAGGTTGTGAGGCAGAGGCTTCAGTCAGCTCAGAGTCGGCAGAAGAGTTATGCAGATCAGCGCAGACGACCGCTCGAGTTTCAGGTAGGAGACCAGGTGTTTGTTCGTGTGTCTCCTATGAAGGGAGTTGTGAGGTTTGGTAAGCGTGGAAAGTTGAATCCTCGCTTTATTGGGCCTTTCACCATTTCTGAGCGAGTCGGAGGTTTGGCGTACAGACTTGAGCTTCCGTCAGAGTTGGCAACAGTCCACGATGTGTTTCACGTGTCGATGCTTCGGAGGTACCTTTCTGACGAGTCTCACGTTCTGCAGAGTGCAGAGTGGTCTGAGGTAACTCCAGTGTTGACTGTACCAGAGTTTCCGTTGCACATTGAGGATCGCCGAGTTCAGAGGTTGAGGAACAAGGCAATCCCGTTAGTTCGTGTTGCGTGGCAGCGGCACTCCGGTGGTGAGTCGACATGGGAGCGGGAGGACGAAATGTGCGAGCAGTTTCTGTACCTCTTTGGTGAGTCTTCTTCCTTATGTTGCTTGAATTTTGAGGACAAAATTCTTTAAGGGGGAAGGGCTGTAAGATCTCGGGTCTTTAGTGGATCCTTATTGGGTCTGTTAGAGGTCCTGTGTGGTTGACGGTCAGGACTTGCCGTTGAGTCAGAGTCAACGTCCAGCGATGTGGACGTTTGATGTCGAACTCAGCGACAGAAGATCTGGACGTCAGTCTGTAGGCGGTTCAGTAGGCGACTAGAGATGTTGACGTCGACTGGTCGGGCCTGTTGAAATAGGGCAGCCCGAGAGCAGAGTTCCTTCTTCTCTTTTCCTCTCCTTTCCTCCACCTTTGCTTTTCTCCATTTCCTCAGCTTCTGATGGTTGATGTGAGCTCATGGGAAGGCCCTGGATCGCGTGGTGGTGCTTGATCGGGCGGGAAACGCGTGGTTTTGGTGCGATTCGCGCGGAGTCTTCGAGGGAATCCGGCGTGAGTAGTGGCTGTTCGGGGATTGTTTAAGCATTTTGAGGTAGGGACTTAACCCCTATAACCTTCCCCAGCAAATCAGCATGCCCAATTAAGTGAATTGGTGTGCAAATCATGGTTTAGGGTTTGGGTTGTATCATGCCGGAATTGAGGGTGATTTGGACAATCTAGGTGTTAGACTGTTTAATTTTGATATTCTGGTAGTTTGGATTGATGAGAGGAAGTGTTCCCCTCCATCAGTCGGAATTCTGTTGAGTATTTCTGCCCATTTGAACTAATTCGGTTCAGTTCTGGGTTTAGGGGACTGAAGAGCTTAACGTCCACATCTGTTGACGTTGAGATCTTCAGGGGTGATATTGACGACATGGTCGATGGCCGTTAAGTCAGGGTAAACGACATGATGAGTGTCGTTTACTTCATATTGGCGGCAATCGATATGGCCGTTAATATCCTGTGTCCCAGCAGGCTTAAGTGTTGTGTTTCAAGGCGATCGACATGTGATGTCCGCCCTGTTTACACATGTGGGCCAGGCTTAGAGTGTGACTCCGCCTGTGCATTTGAGTAGTTGATTGTGACACGAGGTGTTTACCTACTGTACGGGGTTTCAGACGTTGAGTGTGTTCCGTCTGTTGTACGCGCGTTGCGTTACCGTGTACCCGTTTCTGTTGTGTTACCTAGGAGTGGGTGCGACTCCTTCTAGACGACTAGCGTGTGGTTATCCTCCGCTAGTGAGCCAGGACGTCGAGTGCGACTCTGTCCTGTGCGTACTCCTTGTGGTGGTTTTGAGCCGGTCTCCGTGGAGCCCCTTCTTTACCGCTAGGGTCAAGCGTAGGGGAAAAACCGGTCGTGGACCAGACGCGAGAGAGAGCGTCTGTAGTGTGCACACGTGGCTGGGGTTGAGAGCCTCTGTGGTGACGGGACGCCGAACCACAGACCCTAGCTGAGTCCTACTTGCTGTGTGTGTGAGTGTGTTACTGAGCCACGAGGTTTACCGTTTTGTGTTGTGGTGCGACGTGTACTTACTTTCAGTTTTTACTTTCCGCACTTTAGTTCTGTTGCCGGTGGGGTTACTTTTCCCTACTGGGTCTCTTTCTTGAGACTCACTCCCCTCCCTTTCAGGTGGGTCTTCGTCGACTCCCGTTCCAGGCGAGTCTAGCCACTCCGGTGTTGGTGCTCCTTAGCTGCAGTGAGTAGTATTTTTTGTTGTACTTCTGTACTCTGTACCTTGCTCAGACTCTGAGTTGTATATGTTATGTTCATATAGTAGAATTTTACAGCTTTGCATGGTGTGTATCTTCTTACATATAGTCTCCTCGGACGTTTACTTCCTACCCTTCCGAGCTTGTCTCGTGGGTTAGCGGGTCAGAATTCGGATTACTGGTTGTTACTGGTAATGCGGATTCTGGATCGTTACAAAATTCATGTGACATCTCTTACTTGAAGAGTGATAAAATAACAACCTAATTATTAAGTGCTACATAAATTTAGTGTCTAATCATATTGTGTTTAAGTGCAATAAAAAATATACTAAACTTTTCTCTACTTTGTAATAGGGGAACATGACATACGAGGTACAACCCACCGGTTAATTAAATTCTCGTTTCCTTTCTGTGATGGTGGACAATACCCACATAAGCATTACGCGCCAAACAATATATTTTTGGAATCACACTTTTATATTCTCCAATTGGGAGACCTTCAACTCTGGAGAGGAGATCTTTTTGGTACAAGAGTAGCGGAGGAAACTTCGTTAGTATTGAGAAGTTATTTTACATAAAAACTTTTTTTATAAAAAAATTATATTTTAACTTGAATTTTTATATAAAATATCTAACATTCTTTTCAATATTGACGGAGTCTTCTTCACCCTTGTACCGAAAGAAACTTCTCTCCTCACTCCAGTGGCGGATGCAGTTCATTGTCAGTGAAGTCATGTGATCTCATTGGATAAAAAAATTATATTGAGAAGATAATTTTTCACCATAAATGACTCCATTAAATTTATATAAATATAATATTAAAATTTTACTGAAATAAAATTTTAAATCCACCACTACTTCACTCTGGAGCTTCTGGTCATCCCATTTAAAAGAATGGCACTCTCTCTCTCTCTCTCTCTCTCCTAATCAGCACACGCCAGCATTCTCACCATGGGTGTCATGAAAGGAACAAGTCAGTCCCCTAGGTCACAATAAGCCCTCCCCCACCTATATACATTAGTATGGTCGGTGGGTGTTGCCTAATTTAAGTTGGGGCCATCCCCACCCCTCCTTATCCTCTATCCAGACAACAGTCTACTAAATGGACAGTGCCTGCCTTGGTAAAACTGTTCACAACGGTACCTTAAATAACGTGATCGAGATTTGATGATTATGACATTATTATCGTAATTATCGAAGTTTTTTTATTAATTTAAATTTTAATAACGTTCATCAAAATCTAGTCTGTACAATGAAACTATTCGTAGCATCACATGACCTCCTTTTTCTTCAAGAGGTCTTGAATTTAAATCTCAACTTTCTGCGATTACATGAGTGGTAGGGCTGTAAACGGAGGATGTGGAGTTGATATAATTTTTTTCGATTTCAATCCAAATAATTAATTAAATAATTCATATCATTCCGAATACAATTCAGATACGGAACGAATAATTTAAGCGGATAATTTTCAGATTCGAAATAGATATTTTAAAAATATAAGTTTAATAAAAGATATTAAGTAATCTAAAATTAATTAATTAATTAATTAGTATTTTTAAAAAGTACAAATGTCAAAAATATTCTCTAAACAAAAAAGTAGCATTAGATATATTATATATTTATATATTATATATGGACCATTAGATGTAGGATCTAATGGTAAAAAATAACTCCATTTCGGAGTGGATCTTAAACGGAGCGGATCACTTGTTTCTGTATCCGCTCCGTTTATTATCCAAATAATATCCGCATTCGAAATCTGCTATGTCAAATATTTATTAAATAGATAATATATAGTTAATCAAATTCGGATATTATTTGGATCCGTTTACAATCCTAATGAGTGGTGGCCGCATTTTCTGCAAAAAAGAGAGTGCTCAGGCTACACATATGATAATACTATGTCAAAAATTGAGAACCATAGTTCTCGTTAAACTCCAATTGATGCGGTCGAAAATAATATTTTCAATAAAAATATATCCAATTCTAATGTGTTTATAAAGATGTGCTCGATTTTAACATATTTAGAGACTTATGTTTCAATACCTTACATAAATATACTATAAATATAAAGTTGTCGTGCTTACACAAATATACTACTACAACTTACCAAGGTTGACCATGTCATATGGATCAGTCGTATCGACAAGAGTTTGATCGAACGTATCGCATCGATACATTTCGATTCGGATAATCTATTTTAAAAAAAAAATAATAATAATAGATGAAGAAGATAAAAATATCAAATAATAAAAATAATATTAAAATAATATATTAACTATATTGTATCGATCGTGCTAAAAACTTCTCGAATCTTTGACACGGTACAACTTGATCGTGTCGCTACGATCCACGACCAACCATGCAACTTACATAAGTTTATTGTAAACTACACAAATATATTATAATTTATACAAATTAAGTTACATTATATTTATGTAAGTGATCAAGATACAATTTCTTAAATGACTGTGTCGATGAGAGATCCGCATGGCATGACCAACCATGCAACTTATATAATTTTATTATAAATTACACAAATATATTATAATTATACAAATTAAGTTACATTATATTTATGTAAATGATTGAGATACAATTTTTTAAATATGTTAGAATGCGAGACAGTTTTGTAAACATGTTAAAACATGACATATTTGGGTAAATATTTGTTAAAAGAAAGTTATTTTTAAATTTTCTCTTTCTCTTTCTATCTAAGAGGGGGGCGATCATACTTAATTTGGAAAAAAACACTGCTCGCATCCAACACGGGGGATTAATGATCCCCACATACTTTTATAAATATGTTAGAATCGGATATAGTTATGTAATTAATATGTTAAAAATTTACATAATTTGATAACTTTTTACTAAAAAAAGATTACGATTATGCTTTGGAAAAGCACTGCTCGCGATCCAACATTGGGGATCACCTGATTGGGACCCCCGGGAGGGTGGGTGGGTGGGGTCAGTTTATATATATAAGGAAATATGGATGTGACCGCTTCTAATTCTTTTATTTGTTGTCAACTGCTGTGCTAAACTCATGTCGGCTGTGGCTTCCAATAAGTAGTTGTTATGGTACGTTAATAAATAATATTTTTAAAAAAGTTTTTGAAATCATCAACATTGACATTAGATTGTATTAGTTCAAGTTATTTGCGCATTTACACATATAAAAATATTTCACAATTATTGTTAGAATGGTCTTTGATGTTGAAATATGATGATAAGTGACACTCCAAGGGTAAGGTAGTTATGTACGTAATAAAGCTTATGTAAAGCATTTGGAGTGTAATTTTATTAGTTGAGATCTTTTTCTCTCTCTTTTTTAATATCAATACGTACATTTAAGTATAAGACAATTCATATTAATAAATATTTCTCAATAACAATGAAATTAACAATCTGATGAGAGAAGTGGAGAATGTCTTGAGTCAATCTGTCGGCGATGTCATCAGATTTCTAATAGACTGTCATTGGAATCTGACGATCACTGATAACTGACTTTCAAAATCCAACAACTGATCATCAACGAAGTTGCCAGAATCGAGTATTGATTGTCAAAATTTGGTGACTCATTGGTCCTGGTCTAGTCAAGTTTGGCGACTCGTCGACCACTAGATTCCAATGACCCAAATCTAACAGTCGACAGGGGGCGGTTGGGCACCGACTACCAGAATCGATAATTGATTGCGAGTTGAGAAAGTTTGGCGACATCGTCGACCACTAGATTCCAATGACCCAAATCTAACAGTCGACAGGGGCGGTTGGCACGCTACCAAATGAGATTATTTAATCTGAAAAAGTGATTTATTTTTAAAAATTAAATAATTTTTATATTTAAGTGATAAAATAAGATATTATTTTAGATATTTTATCAAATAATTTAAAATATTAAAAAATTAATTATTTTAGACATTAGATGTCTATTAAATTTTATAAAACCGGAGGCAGACATATTCTTCTGAAAAGTTAAAGAAACAATAATCAATCGGATAAGGGAGGAATGCCTTGGGTGGGTCAGCTCCGCAGGTTTCCCTTCTTCTGCCTGTGCCAACACTTCATCCCAAGTCCTAAACCCTGTCAATTGGCGCTAGAAGAACAGTAGAAAGGACATACGACATGTGTATGTGAGAAATTAGTCTCTTAGATCATTGTTCTACACATGATCTTTATAGATAAAATAAATTGATCATCTTTTTCATTAAAACCATATGCATATACAGTGACTTGCTTTTTGCTTGATGCTTTGTGATAGGAGAACATGACATGCGATGCATAACCCATCACTCAAATTGCTCGCTTTTCCTTGCTGCACATGATGGTGGACAATATACCCACGTAAGTATTATATATACACCAAACAATATATTCTTTGGAATCATACTTTTATATTCTCCAATTAGGAGACCTTAGAAGTACTCCTCCTCTACGTACTCAGAAAAAAGTAAAGCTCTCACTCTGGGGACTCCTGGTCATCCCACTTAAAAGAATGGCAGTCTCTCTCTCTCCTAATCAGCACACGCCAGCAGTCCCACCATGGGTGTCATGAAAGGAACTTAGGCACTATTTGGAAAACGGAGTTGGAGAGATTTTGATGTGCAAAATTTCTGACAACTCCACAATCGCTGTCAAATGTTACAAGGTGTCATCGACTTTCGTATGTACGACGATTTTGAGGGAAGAGAGATATAGAGAGAAGAAAACGCGACAGATATTTTTGCGGAAGTGGCTCGGTTGCCGCTTTTGTGAAATCCCTCGCAAAAACGTCGTGGCCGTGAACGTGGCATGAAGGTGAGCGACGTCTGTGTTTTTTTTTTTTTAACAGCCCAGCTGCAATGGCAGGGCGCGACACAGGCGACGAGGTGAAATCTCGTTGCCCATACACCAAGTCCCCGCAATTAGGGGTGTTCATGATTTGGTTTGATTTGGTTTAGAGGGAATTTTTTAAAAATCAAACCAAACCATCACCAGAGCCAACCCGAACCAAACCAAACCGTAATTTTTTCAAACCAAACCAAACCGAACCGATATACTTCTGTTTGGTTCGGTTTAACCCGAAAATAAGTGGACCTTTCACAAAAGACTTTAACCTACTATTTCTTTTGGAGGTAAGGTTTTAATCACATATTCACATGTTGACTCAATTTAACCATCAACCTATATAATGAGGAAATATTATCTATAAGTGAAAATTGATGACCATATTACTTTACACAATGTGTATATTTACATATATATATGTATGTATATATTAAACTTGATAATATGAATACTTGATACATATGTATAAATTATTTTTTTTTTGTCTAAATTTGCAATATTACTAAAATTTTTTGGTTTTTTTTTAAATACCTTTATTCTATACCATCTATTACTTTTTATTTTATGCTACTATTTTCTTTGGTTTGTATATTAAAATTATATAAAATATATTATAAGTTTATTTAACATTATTTTTTTTTATATCTTATGTTATCATCGTATAAAAATACGAGGAGGAAGAAAATGTGGGTGGACGGTGCGGTGAAGGAGGAAGAAAATATGTAAATATGATATAAAAAGTGGGGGTAAAATGATAATAAAAAAGAGTTAAAATATGTTAACTCTACTCCTCCTCTAGAGATGTGTTAGTTTAACTCGGGTTAACTCAATTTAGATCCAATTTAATCGATGTTGGCTTGAATAAAAAATTGTGACTTTTCAAATATTTTGACCTAACTCAGAATTAATCCAGATTAAATCTATCCTAACTTTTTTCCGGCCGATGTGGTGTCTCATCCGATCTTAGGTGGGGTTTTTATATACACAAGTCTCTTCAAGTTGTCCATATATAGTTGCACCTGCAGCTACAGGCAGGCCACAGCTAGCTGACCCTCTTTATTCTTAAGCTTTCAAAGGACCATGTATTCCAGGTAACATCTTCCCTTCCATTGGGGTTTTCCAGCTTGCATGAATCTTGCCGTATGGGCGGAGAGAAAAGCTTATAGAAAGATTTCCGGCTTCGGCTGTCTACAGATAATTAGAATACGCAATACGGTACTGGCTAGTAGCTGGTGGGAGGAGAGTACGTACGTACATATATACGTACAGATCGAGGAGTCTTTTGAACATGCCTGTTCCTCGGCTAAGATCACGATGGTTGCACCTTCTTCCCCTGATGGATATATAGGTCGGGTGCTCAGAAAGAAATGCACTGATTAAGAGTTGTAGAGAGGTCATCCTTCCGTGAGGAGATCTAATTGTAGATCAGTTTCTAGTATTTATTTTATCTGTGATTTGGGTCTGGGCCTAATAATTATTGCACTTAAATAAGGTGAAACTATTCTAATAAGGTAAAATTTGTTGCAATTAGGGTTCATTTGGTTATATATGTAAAATATTTTTCAAGCAAAATTTTTTTAAAGAATAAATTTTCAGTAAAATTTAAAAAATTTATCCATTTGATTCTCACATAAATATTTCCCCGAAAAAATTATATATATGATGTTTGCTTTCTAGCAAAATATTTTTTAAAAATCATTTTTCGGATGCTGATGTCGGGCGTCGGATGCCAGACGCTCGACATCGGGTGTTGGACCCTGGATGCCAGACGACGAGCGTCAGATGTCGAACGCCGAGCGCCAACCGGGCGACGCCAGACGTTGGCCGGCGGGTGCCAGTCGAGCGGCGCCGGACCCCGAACAACGAGCGCCAGTCGAGCAACGCCAGACGTCGGACGCTGGCCGTCGGCTAGGCGGCGCAGGACACCGGCCGTTAGATGTCGGGCACTAGACGATTGGACATCGGGCGCCGACTACTGGGCGCCGAGTTTCAAGTATCAAACACTGAGAACTACAGTGGAGATTATAGTCACACTCATAAAAATCTTATATGAAAGAGAAATCTAGGAAAATAATTTACAGAGTCTTATCAAGGATGTCAAAATCTATAATTTTAGGTAAAAAAATTTCATAGATTAACTTTTCAGTAGTACCAAACAGATTATTATATAAATTTTTTTTCCAAAAATCTTTTCTAACATGAATTTTTACGTCGAAACAAATAGACGCCTGGGTGATCCACCAAGTGCCCGTCCCTCTCACAAGGTAGGTGGATCCGCAACGCTTTAAATACTGAAGAGCTCATCCTTTTATGAGAGGTGCTTATTTGGTGGTCACCCTCCTTATAATGTGAAAATATTCCTTCTTTAGAGGGAAGGGGATGCTTGAGAATGCTTAAAACTCTCTCTCTCAAATAGGAAATCCTTGTGGATATGGGTGTGCATGATCTAGATCGATTTGGCCTAACCCATTTTTTGAGTAAATCGAAGTTGACCCGAAATAGATAAAAGAGGTATTTTAATGGTAGAGTTGAATTTCAAACCCAAGATCTTCTATTGAAAGTGAAGGGCGCAAATCAACAGTGTCATAAATTTATTGTAAAATAATGTGTCATTAATTAATTTTATAGAGAATTATCAATCAGTTCATATTTTGAGAAATTTATTTTAAGTCACTGACTTATATATTTTTCTAAAAGAGATAAGTACATAACTACATAATTTTTTAAAGGAGTTAAATAAGTCCCCCAAAAATAAAGATTAGTTGATAATTCTCCTTAATTTTATTATATAATTGATCATTCGATTTCATATGAGAAATCGATTGAAATGGAGGGTCCCACAAATCGAACCAATTGGACCGACTCGAATTGATCGATTCTGTTTGGTTTTTTAACTTGGACCAAACTATACACAGTCCTACTTGTGGGAAACCCCTAAAGATCCTTCCTTCTAGTCAAGTTTCAGTGGCATCTACTTTTCCTTATGCGAGGAAGGATATTGGCTGAGTCCCGATATTTTTCACTTTGCTCGGATATTTATGGGACAAGTTGTGATTGCTGATGCACATATACATGCTACTTTCATATATATTTCAGACAAGTTCTAGCCTTACAGATTACATGTACCATTGTGAAGAGATTCTAACATTTGGGAATTCCGAACTTAATATCTCGTTCACTAGACAAAAGGAAGAGGTCTAGTTATTGCAGGACTGAAGGTAGCTCCTTGCAATTTTGAGTACAAGTGATGGAGATGGCAAACTATTTCCAAGTGTGATTGGTTGATTCGGAGTGCATGCATCGATCAAGACATAGAATAAGATAAGATATAGTTGCAAATTATTCTTTTTGCTTTAATGAAAATATAGTGTCATTAATAGAATTTAATATATAGGAGTATATGTTTGCGCAGCTGCTTCATTACTTCATATGTAATGAGTATTATTCGACAATTTTTTAGAGTATCAAGACATAAATGGATCTCCATCAAATTAAGTTGCACATCTGGACAATCGCATGGATGGAGACTGTGGGTAAATCACTTGTGCAAATGTCTCCATCCTACTTGACGCAAGAAGTACTCATCCGGACGTTTCAAATTGGAACATCGATCATTATCGGCAACCGAACCCAAGTGCAAAAAAGATTAATCTTTGAGTTTTTGTGACTCTAGAGATATATACTGTATACATAGATCAGAGGCACCCAGAAGAGTCTCCAAAAAATATATATGAACTTTACATAATGTGATTAGCTTATCTAGCTAGCATTTAACCGACCATGCTCCTTGCTTTAGTTTTATGTATTTGCAAGGAGCTAGAAGACAGATCACTCAAATCTAAACAATCTGGAGACAACCTCCATGGGATCACAGATGGTGGCTAGGAAGGAGGGTCCAGGGACTCCATGTCATGTTGATTAAAGTAGGCAAAACAAAGTAAGAAACCACAAATAGCGCGAAGCTTTGGTGATCTCGGATGCCTGTACATTGAGTGTTTCTTTAACTAAGGAATCAGTAGCCACATCATGCTGAGCATGAGGCCGGAGAGAGAGAGAGAGAGAGAGAGAGAGAGAAGAGGTATCCAATTCACACGCACCTGCACTCAGCACGGTATAATATCAATATCGGCTGGGTTGCCAAATTGAATTTAGCCTTTCAATGCTATTTCTTTATGAGATCCAGAGACAACAATAGATCCGACAAGCAGTACAGTTAAGTGTTTCGATCTTAAACTGGCCTTTGAGGGGTCAATGGGTGCATGAAGACAACCTTCCACCATGCCGACATACAGAAAATGCATGATGCTAGATGGAGAAAGGTTTACTGTATTTGAGGGAGCAGTAAATGTAATTCACGTAGGATTGCAGTTCATGTGGTGTCTTGTTGGACGTCACGTGATTTTTTTTAATTTAATTTTTTTATTTTGGAGTCTAATTTTTTATTTTGAAGTCTAACTTTTTTTATTTTAGAACCTAACTTTCTATTTTAGAGCCTAAAAAATAATTGAGCTCCAAAATAGAAGATAAATTAGGCTCTAAAATAGAAATTTAGGCTCTAAAATAAAAAAAGTTGAACTCTAAAATAGAAATGTTAGACTTTAAAATAGAAATATTAAATAAAAAAAATCATGTGACGTCTAACAAGACACTACATGAGCTACAATCTTACGTGAATTATATTTACTGTACTTTCTCAAATACAGTAAACCTTTCTCTACTAGATGATACATGTATCAATTGGAAGAGAGAGAGAGAGGCAAAGATTGGTCAGAGCCTGGGAGGATTGTCGAGAGCAGCTGGATTAGCAAATGTCCCATCAAGAAGTTACCAAATGAAATCTCCATGATTTATGACCATCTCATTTCCTAATCATCATTAAAATAGGAGGAATGGTCCACAGCTCATTGTTCAGTGACATCTGCCCCCCAACTTTAACAATTTGTGAACACACCCGGCCCCATCGATCCAAGTTTCAAGTGCAGTGGGAAATGTGAGGTGGAGGAAAAGAAGGCCACGAGGGCATGTGGCATATTCTTTCCTCTTCTGCCCTTGCCAAGGCCCCCCACTTTTGATTTCTCTTGCAACTAACACAAAAAATTATGTGGGGTTTGGTGGTCTGAGGAACGTGGAGTACAACAGGCCCTTCACACCCACCGGCCAGTCCCCATCTGCCAGTGGGAGCTGCCCGGTCAGAATCCCGTTCTCTTCATGCTATATATTTTTATAGTTCTAAGTGACATTTATCTAAGGTCGAACTATATATTGGTTATTATTTACAGGTGGTCTATTCTTTTTGACGGAGTCTTCTTCCATCTAGGTCAAGTAATCGAAAGAAATCGACGGGCAGAATCTGCAAGTTAGATGGGTGTCATGCGCGTTGGAGACGGATTAATTACCACAAGAGAGTGGACTTTTTGTTATGTATATATGTACATATATATATTTTCGTAAAATGATAAATATATAGATATTTGTACTTGTGTACTTTCTATTTTTTTATACCATCAAAACAGATAAAAAATTAGAGAAAATTTAAGGGTACCCCGTAGGACATGTCATGCCCTCATGTCTTTCCAAGTTTAATTTGAAGGCATCCATGTTTCTGAGTTCGTCATGATAAGAGTATGAGGAAGAGGAATACTTTAAATGATTTATTAAAGTCATATATATATATATATATTTCTCATAAGTGAAATAATCACACAGAGAGGAAATTTATTTTTACGAAAAAACCTGTATACATCCAAATTACGGAAAAGAGAACAAAAACGTCAAGTTTGACTAGTGGGATTGGGGGCCGCGTGGGTTGACCAGAAGCCGTCGTGCCCAACCCTGGTCCCAGGGTACACGATCCGCGACCTCGCACGCCAAAGCCCGACCCTTCCTCGACCTCGAGCAGGCCTAACGGCGTTAGACTCGGCTAGCGGTCCCCAGACGGGGGCCCCCACGCCGGGCGCACATCTCGTCCCTTCTTCCTGCCCCGTTCTTTAAAGTTGTTTTTACTTCGCCCCCGCGCCTATAGTCGATACCGCGTCCAGTAGTGAGAGAAGAAAGGGGGTAACGCGCGGTTCAACATCCCACACCGTCTATTCTTTTCTTGCTGCTTTTTATTTGCCCACCACCACCTCCCACTACTCTCTCTTCCCCCCTTCCCCCTCCCCCCCCCCCCCCCCCACTCTCTCTGTCGTTCTCGATCTCGATCTCGATCTCGAAAATATCTTCTGCGTCTCTCTTCGTCTCACAGCTTTACCTTGCAGAGGCCAGCTCCTGCTACAGGCGCTGCCTCGGGCGCCTTGCCTGCTGGCAACACGCCTCATGGGTCTTTGAACAGTGGACAGGTGGCCTGCATGTTCTCCTTTGGAGATCTCAGTGGAGGGATGATGATGATACGGAGATCTGGGAAGGTGGAGAGGAGGTGAAACGGGGCCGGCGTAGCCAGCCCAGTGTCTCTCCGTTTCTAGGATTTTTGGAGGTCTTCTGCTGGTTGGCCTCAGCTATTGTTTCCCCGTTGAGGAGTGAGAGGAGGAAGGAGCTCCCTTTCTGCGTCGTTCGGTGGGTAAGGGGGCGGACATGGCGGTGGGCAGGTGGTGTCGGCGGTGGGGTTGGAGGAAGTCGTGGCTGCTGGCGGCGCTCTTGGTCGTGTTGCAGGTGACGGCGGCGGAGAAGGGGCCGGCAGAGGGGGAGGCGGGGAGGAGGGAGCCGCAGAGGAGGCACGCGTATGCTGCGATGATGTACATGGGGACGCCGAGGGACTATGAGTTCTACGTGGCCACCCGGGTGATGCTGAGGTCGCTGGCCAAGATCAGGGCCGACGCCGATCTCGTCGTCATCGCCTCCGTCGACGTCCCGCCGCGCTGGCAGCGGCAGCTGTACGTTACTCATCCTTTTTATCGCTTTCCCCCTTAACACACATCTCTCTCTATCTCTCTTCCAGCCTCCCCCGGGTCGTCTGCATCAGGGCTAGGCACACCACTCCCACCTCCCCGGACACTGCGCACCAGTTGGGTCCCGTCCCCGCCCCCATTCTCCTCGCGATTCTTGCGACATCTCCCTCTTTTAATAAGCAGGAGGCATGTACTTTGCTCATTAGCCTCGCTTCCCCAGATCAGATGGGTCCCCTCCCAACTCTTCAAAGGGTGCCCATCTCCCAGAAAGCAGCCGTTTTTCTTCCGAAATCTTCTCAAAGATGCCATCTTTCCTCCATCAAACACCTCCATCTTCGCTTCACGACGGGTGCTTGCCAGTTGCCTCCCTATTCCCGCCCCCCCCCCCCCCCCCCCCCCCCCCCAAGTTTTTTTGTCCAGGCCCGCACAAGCGTCCATCCCCTTCCATGGCAGTTTCATGTGCTGCTGCTCCCCTCCGCCTGCAATGGCAGCGGGGCCCCGAGCATGGCACCTGGAAGACGATGGACGTCTCTGTCTAACCGAGTCTTCATCGTGTGGAAAGCAAGAGGGATGGGGCGGGGCTCCTTTCTTAAAAATTTCAGAAGTTTGCTGGAAGGTTGGTGCTGTAGCAAAACTTTCCCCTTTGTGTTCTTGCTTCCTGTGCCCTTATCTTCTGACCGGAAATGGAAACCCAGGCCAGCGCTTTTCTTGGTTCAGAGGACGGGCTTCTTTGGCTCCTTCTGCCGTTTAATGGGTGCGTTTTCTTTGTTTGGTTTTCTGGGTCAAATTCGGACCCCCACTCTTCTGCCAGCTTATATGCACGAAAATGTACCAAATACTCATAAATCGAAGTCATCATAGTTTTTATTGTTCATTAGCTGTAAATATATTAAAGAGAGAGTTTTATGGCAAATATGTTTTATTATAGTCGTCTCACTTGCAAAGAAAATAAAATAGGCATTAAATATAAGATATTCCTCTTTATTGCCGCCATAAAATTTTAGAGGAAGGAGGATGGTAAAGTGTTCTCTTTAGTGGTCTTTGTTGTTTGGATACAACTTATAAAAATCACAAATAGTTATCTCATAAATATGTTTACAATATATATATTGGTAAATTAATTAGGAGTTCCTAACAGATATTTGATTTATTTTTAGTCTATGACAGAGTTGTAATTCATTACAATAAATGTATCTCTGGTTATAATATATGTTAAATCATCTTACTAATACAGTAAGAGACTATATATATATATATATATATATATATATATATATATATATATAAACTCATGTTTGGAGTTTTCTTTTAAGAGTAATGTTTTACTCCCCTGAGGTGAGGTGAAAGAGCAAATGTGGTGGCTCCTGATTAGTTGGTTGGAGTGCAACATAATTCTCTACAAAAAAATATTATTTAATATTTGTCAGCATCCAATACCATATAAGAGTGAAACAAATAGGTGCATTATGTACTTATTTGTTCCAGTCATAAGTGGAACAAATAATTATTTATTTATTTGTTATACTTGAAAGAATCTTCCCCGTAAACCAACTCAATTCAAACACGTTTATGATGTGAATCCAGACAGCCGCTTAGAACAGTAGTAACTGTGAAAATCCAAGTTTAGGAACAGGATTGCTTTGTTTGATGGATATGGACGCAGACTTGATATAGTCTTCGTTCAGACTGCAGAAACTCACACGCGCTATGATCATGGGTGGGTCTGTGCAGGAAAGAGGAGGATGGGGTGAAGGTGGTCACGGTGGAGAACGTGAGGAACCCGTACGAGAAGCAGGGCAACTTCAACCGCAGGTTTAAGCTGACGTTGAACAAGCTGTACGCGTGGAGCCTCGTGGAGTACGACCGCGTTGTGATGCTCGACTCCGACAACATCTTCCTCCGGAGGACCGACGAGCTGTTCCAGTGCGGCCAGTTCTGCGCCGTCTTCATCAACCCCTGCATCTTCCACACGGGTCTCTTTGTTCTGCAGGTGCACCCTCTGTTCCTGGTCCCCGTCACTTGCTCAATGCGTTGTTCGGTCCATCTTGGGTTTTTGCTTCAATCTTCAGGAACTTTGGGAGTCCAGGCAAGGAACACAGTGAGAGGATCCAAGAATCGTTTTTGATTGACTCCTGCCTTGCTGCAAACTAATCCACCCATCGTTTCTTGTGAAATATATATGATGTTGGATGTACTGAGGAGAACAAATGCCCTCCGGATGATCACTAAGTTACCTGATTGGGGTTGTTTCATTCATGTGCTGCAGCCATCGATGCCAGTGTTCAAGAACATGCTTCATGAGCTGGAAATTGGAAGGGAGAACCCGGACGGCGCAGACCAGGGCTTTCTCGCGAGCTACTTCCCTGACTTGCTCGACCGCCCAATGTTCCATCCTCCCAACAACGGCTCCAAGCTCGATGGCACTTACCGCCTTCCCTTGGGCTACCAGATGGATGCTTCCTACTATTGTAAGTGAAAAGAACAGCAACCTTGGAAACTTTGCTTAGATAAAACAAAAGCTCGATCGCTGCTTTGTAAAACTGGAACAGTGGCAGCAACATGCTGTACGTAAAGATTTCCTCATCCATGATCTTTGGATTAAGCAACTGTTTGATAATTCAGTTCAACACCCTGTTTGATCCCTGTGCAGATTTGAAGCTTCGATGGAGCATCCCCTGTGGCCCTAACAGCGTCATCACATTCCCTAGTGTACCATGGTTGAAGCCATGGTACTGGTGGTCTTGGCCAGTGCTGCCACTGGGGCTCAAATGGCACGAGCAACGTCTGAACACAATTGGGTAAGCGAGAAACTACTCAAAACACCTGCGTGATCAATGAGAACTCTCTGGTGGCGTAGCAAGGATGCCCACTGCACTGCACTGCACTGCACTGCGCTGGCTTTCATATGATCCTCTAAGCTCCGGAGTCTTGTGTTTTCCAACCTCTTCGATCTTGAACAGGTACGGAGCGGAGATGCCGGTGATACTGATCCAGTCCCTGATGTACATGGCCATCATGGCGGTGACCCGGCTGGTGCGGCCGAGCCTTTCGAAGCTGTGCTACAACCGGCGGCCGGAGAAGAACTTCGCCTTCCTGCACTCCATGCTGAGGGCTGTGGCCATGTGGTCCATCCTTGCTGCCTACACGTTCCCGTTCTTCCTCATCCCCCGGACGGTGCACCCGCTCCTCGGCTGGTCGCTCTACCTGCTCGGCTCCGCCGCACTGGCCTCCGCTGTGACCAACGCCATGCTGCTGCCGGCGCTGGCCGTCCTCACGCCGTGGATGGGCATCTTCGGCGCGCTGGCAGTGATGGCGTTCCCCTGGTACTCCGACGGCGTTGTTCGGGCGCTGGCGGTTTTCGCCTACGCCTTCTGCTGCGCCCCATTTGCGTGGGCCGCCATGGTGAAGGTGGTGGGCTCCCTGCAGGTTTTGTTGGAAAGGGAGGCCTACTTCCCAAGACTAGGGGAGTCTCCACTGCAGCAACCAGAGTTCAGCAAGCTCTACTGATCAGCACAGTGGGAAGGGTGGAGCTTCATGGCCAAGGATCTCCTATCCCTATGCATGTAGGGGATGAGGGTTTCACAGCCAAGGGATGATGGCTGGCCACCATTATGTGAAGGTGGATCCTGCATCTGAGGATTGGTGTCCTTATTGATCCCCCATTCGTTTTGATTGTTCAGCTGCCCCCCCCTGTTGTATCATTTGATCATGTCTTGATGAGCTCATGGATCGGTTAGAGTTCATTAGAGTTCATGTGCATACAGACATCAAAGAGGTTCGACTTCTCTTACTCGAGGTTTACTTCTCTCTCTCTCTTCGTTGATCAAATGGTTCAAAATTTTTTTTTTTGAACAAGACAGTTCTTAATCGACCCAAAGTGATAGGCCCAACAATCACGGTACACGATCTTATTTTTAATTTTTTTTTGTTTAATCGGTCAGTGGATTATACGATCTCGTAGCTCATGATGAAACTATTATTTTAAACATATTTTTAAAGAAAAAACTAAAAGAAATTACGTAGGCCGTCCAGCAGGACACTCATGGGGGACCATGAACTTCCGAAGTATTCCATGTTCGGTAGCTTCTGATGTATCGAGGGTAGAGCCAGTCCATGGTTGGCTGTGCGCCGGTTCGGCAAGTTATTGTTTACCTCTTGCACTCTTTATTTTTTAAAATTAAAATTTAGATTGTTTTGAGTAGAATCAGATCGACATAACATGATATATTCGATGTAATATTGTTCTATGAGAATTCGATTTGATCGGATAAAGCAGTTCGGACAACTATGGGCAGAGCACTTACAAGACTTTGCCAGCCCAAGATGTCCGTACTTAATGTTCAAAGTCCTCAGTTTAATAGGCCAGATGGTCAATACTTGATTTTTTTTTTGATGGGTAAGCTGGTTGGTTGGGGATGGGAAGATATGAGGAGACGGCGCAGGATCGAACCCGTGCCCTCCCATCTCCCCCCCCTCCATTTGGCAGGGGGCGACCACTGCGCCACTGACGGTTCTCTTCAATACTTGATTTGGAGTTGGCGTTTGACAAATCCGATTCTCCGAGGAGCCCATTTCCGCACTAGTTGTATTGGTCACATTGGACCATCTCATCAATGTTTTCACTAGCTAAAGTCCCATAGAACTTACCCCCCCCCCCCCCCCCCCCCCAAATAAAAAAACAGTGTTTGCCAATGTTGGTCATAATATTTTAATTAGATCAATACTGAATTTTTAGATAGTAGAAATATTCTCATGACCAAGTAGTAACATATTCCTATAATCCTAAATTTAATCTCCCAATACAATAATGAGATTTGCCAATCTCCATGTCCGTAGCTCTCAAGCCAACATTTTATACTTGGTTGGTCTATCAGATTCAGGTGACTTTGGACTTCGGAGTTTGGACAGTTACTAGTTTTCTGAGATTAGTGTGGCTCAAGCCAAACAGCTATAGATTTGTACAGATTGTTAGTGGCCGCTAGAAGACGTTTTTACAAATAGTCCCTGCAATATATCTTGATTCCAAAAATTCTCTGGAATCTTTAAAATTAAAAAGACTCTTGGAATTTCTTAATTCTTACCATTATGATTGCAGTGGTGGCATCATCATTGTGATGGATTGAAGGGGGGGGGGGGGTTGTTGGCGGTGAGACAGAACTTTAATAATATGATAATTTAAAGTGTTTTCAAAATCATATAAATGAAGAGTTATTTGAAATTATCAAATTACAAGAATTTGTTTGGAATAAAAAATCTCTTCTTTCAAGTGTTAACACCATCACCAAAACAAGCGTAATCGACAAAAAATTGAACACCATCACCAACATATCATATTTGTCAAAAACGGGGAAAAAAATCAACATATCATGCATCAGCCCTAATTTTCCGGCCAATGGAGCGGCAGGATTCCAATCTGCGTCCCGGAACGTCCCCGAATCGCTGCCCTAGGAATCCACCTTATCTCGTCGATTCCTCTATCCTCTCCACTTGGTGTTGCACACGAGAGACCAACGTCCAAGCACCCGAAGGCAGAAACCCCACCTTTAAAACCAGCGGGAGCGAACCGTAGCGAGTCGGAGACCGTTCCCGCCCAAGGACGATGGCAGCGGCTGCTGCTTCCTTCTCCTCCGCCCATCCTCTCCGGCTCCGGCCCCGGCCCGCTGCTCTCCTCTTCCTCGTCTGCTCCGCTGCCAAAACCCCCAGGCCCGGCCTCCGAAGGCCCCGGATCCCGCCCGCCAGTCCTTCGGACACTTTGCTGCTCTTCTCCCGCCGGCGCTCTCGACTGGCTCTCACCGAACCTCGGGCCTCCAACTGGAGGCGATTCTGCAGTGCCACTGTTTCAGCGGAGAGCGAGGCGCAGGAGGCGGCGGCGGCGGCAGGTGCGGGGCCGGGGGAGAAGATTCACGAGTTCCGGAGACGTCGGAGGATCGCGGACATAAAAGGGGAGCCGGATGAAGGACTGGGGCTTGTGGGGCAGAGGCTCGTACTGAGGGGCTGGGTGCGAACCTCCAGAGCGCAGAGAAGCGTCACGTTTATCGAGGTCAGTTATTGCGGGCAGTACGTGTGTTCTTGGTGTTAAAGGTTTTGCGAGGGAAATGCGAATCGTGTATAACTGTATATCGCATCTCCCTTATTAACACCTTATTGTTCTCATCCCTTGCAATATTGCATTAGCTTTAACTCTCGGATATGTAGGATCCTGGAACTTTATCGATCCCTTGCATAACAAGTGCCAATTCCATGTAGCTCATATCACTGAACAAGGAAACAGTTTATATATTTGTAAGGAAGAAATAATGCAAGTAACATCTTAATTTTTTCACGACCAACTGAGAGCATTAACTTGTACTGAAAATTAGCCTTCCGATTATAGATTATGAAGCAGGATAAACTCTATAAATTTCCTCAGATTGTGTAAGCTCAAGAAGGTCACGAGCAAAAGGAGAAAATGTGTGTTATAAGTGATTAACGTAACTTAGCTGGGTCACATTTCCGAGTCACTGTGATCTTCATCTGCATAGGGTTTGACGAAATAGTGCATTCATTTGAAACCAAATGTAGGTTTTTTGTTGTAGCTCCTGCTGTAGTAGTTCATTACCAGTTTATCCTTTGGATGGTGAGAGTACAAGTCAACGTCAGAGCAGATAAGTCAAGAAAGGAACATCAGACTCAAGCGGGCACCTTACAATATACTTCTCCATAGATCTCCATGTTCCAAAATGCTGATGCTGTGGCACCGCTCTAGATCAGATGGCACTGAAATCACCCTATTTTCATTATTATGCTCCCAGGAGGGTGGGAACAGAGCACGTTTTTCCCTCCTTGCGCAACTCCTAATACGAAACTGTAAGTGGTATCCAAGGGACTTCACGTTGAGATTGATTTGTCATCTTGATTAGGACATCCATCTTTCTGTAGGTTAGATCCTGTAGTGGTTAACCAGAGTTACTGGGGTATGATCATTGAAATTGGCGTAAATGTGTGTTGGGCCTGTTGGTGGCCTTAACTTATATTACAATATTAACTGGACAAATTTCTGGTCATTTCCTCTGGGGGTACTTGACCCATCACTATCACGAAGCTCCTGTTTGATCATCTCTAAAAGTGTGCAACTCTTCATGTTTTGAAAGATAAAAATTTTCTATCAGTATATTGTTTGATCACACATCTGTATGTATTAAGTATTGGATCAAATTTTTAGCTAATCGAATTACTTAGCATATTTTTCAATATTTAGGTGAATGATGGTTCATGTGTCTCGAACATGCAATGCGTCGTAAGCTCTGATGCTGAAGGCTATGATCAGGTATCCTTGTCTGTTCTCATATTTATTGTGAAAGTTTGTCACCTATATATGCCTGTTTGATCCATTCCTTACTCATTGTTCATGTGCATATTAGAAAAAATAATGTTCGCTCTCATTCTTCTGGTTAGCCCATGTTTTCATCCAAAATAACTATTGTCATACTTAGGTAAAAGTTTGCCAGTTATTCAAAACGACCACACACAACTATTATGAAGAACTGCTGTGGAATGTTATCAGATTTTCTTGACATAGAGGACCTCTTTCAGGTGCAGTCTGTTTTTCACCTAAAAATTCCATCTTCAATGGTATGCAGGAGAATTTCCTTGTCACTTCCGTATGTATAAGCAATGGGATAGAGTAGACAGAAAAAGTGATCGATCTGGATTTTGAATAATCAGGCTCAAATGGAACTTAAAAATCTTGTTTCAAATGATGAGGTATATAGGATTATCTCTGATGAGATGTGTGCTAGCTAGATTAGGTCACTGATTGCTTTGGATAGGTTAGTATGTTACTGATGGTTTTGTGGTAAAATCCACTTTCAGATAATGATGGACATCAGTGTCTAGAGACTAAAAAATAAGAAGAGAACAGAGAGGAAAAGTGATCTCAAAAGGAGTTGATGATACTGTAACTTCTTGCCTACCTAGTTATTATTAAAGATCATTTCTTTTAGTTTCTTTCTGTTGACCCCAATATAAATCTTTCCCTCAGTCTAACATGGCAATTCCTTTTTTCAATTGGCATTTTGCTCAGGTTCTGTTTATACCATCTTACAACTCAGTGGACACAAACATCTGCTCTCATGGATCTTTTTTTCTTTATTGCATTGTAACAACTATTTCGTGTGGCATCTGTACCAGGTGGAATCTGGCTTTGTTACGACAGGTGCATCACTCATGGTTGAGGGGATTGTAGTGAATAGTCAAGGGTCAAAGCAGAAGGTGGAATTGAGAGTGGAAAAACTTATTTTGGTAATTGATTTGTCTTGTCTTGTCCTTGATTTAATATTGCTCCAGACAGGACTTTGATGTTATACAAAAGGTAAAGTATTAGAAGAAGTAGAATGTTATAAGGATGGGGGCAAAGTGCTCTGGATCCTCTATCAATTCTTTATTTCACAGAGGTTAAATAGATTGGTCTAAAATTGGGGAACAAAAGTCTATTTCTGAGGTTATTTTACGATAACTGCATTCATTCATATGCTGTTATTGTCATGTGAATTTGGACGCTTATTGATGTTTTAATTTTCTTCAGTTAAATGAAGCCTCCTGTTATCATGTAAATTTGGACCCTTGCTAATACCTTCATCAAATAGCATCCTTGAATTGATTATTTTCAGTGAAGTGAAGCCTCTGAACCTAGCTGCCTTATATTTTACGATAACTGCATTCATTCATATCTGTTATTGTCATGTGAATGTGGACACTTATTGATGTTTTAATTTTCTTCAGTTAAATGAAGCCTCCTGTTATCATGTAAATTTGGACCTTTGCTAATGCCTTCATCAAAGAGCATCCTTAAATTGATTATTTTCAGTGAAGTGAAGCCTCTGGACCTAGCTGCCTTATATTGTGAAACTAGTTGGACAGCCGTGCGATGCACGGCGAATGTTTAAAAATATATTAATAGATTAAAATATCATTTTTAAAATTATATAATTTTTATTATAAATAATTTTGTTATATTAAACATAATAAAAAATATGAAGATGAATAGAACAATTAAGAGCCTTTATTTTATCATAAATTACAAATTATTGTCTAATAGAGAGAATAGAGATATAAATATCACTTACAAAAATATATATTTTATAATGATATATTAAAGTGAATGATGAATATTATTTATTATTTATAATGATATATAATGGAGTATAAATTACCAATCCAAGAAATATGTTGTTCCTCAGAGTTCCAACAATTAAAAACCATAGCTTATTAGGGACAACTTTTGTAGTTCATCCAACCTTTTATCTCCGTCACATTGATGGACGTATAAAATTGGCTCAAAATTTCAGTTCTTTACTGGATCCTTGTAGCCAACCCATATTCATTTGATGGTCATTATGGACATGGTTATTCTTTGCTGCTGCTTTAGAATTGAAGGTGTGAGTTCCCCAACTCTTTTGAATTATTAAGGTTGTTATTGTTCGGTAAACATTCAAGAAAATAATTTAGTTTTTGTCATTGTATTCATTCATTCTGACATTCGGGTTCACCAAAGATGTGTAACCTGTAATCTCTAGTGATATGTGTAACCTGTAATCTCACCGAAGATGCACATTCAGGTTCACCAATTTTTGTTCACTCTAGATAAATACAGAAATGAATTTTTTTGGAAGAACACTTATGCTAACACAGCGAAGACCAAAATTGCCAACAAAATAATACATTTGATTCCCAAATATTGCAGTCATTTGTCAAGGTTGGGTCAAATGAAGCATTTCAATTGTAACAGGTAAAAGAAACTCAAAAAATCCGAAAATCAACTGGAGAAGAATGCAATCCCTCAAGGCATCAAACATTTGCTCTTTATTTGATTTTATCAAGGTGATAACTATAAAGTTTCTCATATACCTTGAATTCTAGATATGTTCCTGAGTAGCTATGTGATATATATATATATATATATATATATATATATATATATAAATGATTCATCTTCATTAATGATATGATAATTTCCTTGCCTATCAGATGGGAGGACATTGGCCACTGCAGCTTCTCAGTTGAGGATTTTTAGTTTTGCCGATTATAAGAAGTTCAGAAATTTTCTAGTCATCCTGTGAGTGTTTTAAAATAAACAAACACCCAATAAACCTTCCACTCAAAAAATTACAATGAATCCATGGACAGAATGGTGGCAAATTTCATCCACCAATATGTAGTTAAGAAACCAAATAAAGTGTGAGCTACTTTTTTTTTGTCCTTTTTGGGTTGGGAACTACCTACACTAACCTATTTATACAACCTTACTTTAGATTCCTTTAAAACTGACCGTTGGGTTTCAAACCTGAGACCTCTTAAACCTTGGTGTGCACGGAGGGCCTTATTCAGCTGCTTCTGCAACACCCAAGACATGGATAAATATCTGTACTTCCTCTGAAACTACAGAGTGGTGCTTCTTTTGCCAGGAGTCATTTTGGAATTTGGAATCATCATCAACAACATTAGAGCCTTATCCCAGGAGTCATTTTCGAATATGAAACAATAATTGCTTGCCAAGATGAAGATACAAATGGACTGAAGGAGGATACAATTTGGGTCATGATTGGGCATCTGTTGTCTAACTTAACAATATTTAAAATTTTAACAGATTATATATATATATTTTAAAAATCTTTTTATTCACTTAAACATTTTAAAAACAATCGCCGTGCATCGCATAAGAATAAACTCGTTCGGTTACAGAGAGGCCCTTATGCTTCTTGGGCATATTAAGTATAAGGTGCTACTTCCCTCTGCAGAAAACAACTTAAACCATCAAGTCCAGTAGAAGAGATTATACAAAGTAATTCTATCTTCCTTTTGCAAGTTTTCTTGGCCCATAAAATAATATTTGGAAGTGTAAAATAAAACTCATAGATCCCTTTATTTAAGCACTTCTTAACTCGCTAATATATATCTATGTAAACATATAAATATTAACATTTATTCTATAAATATATAGTTAAATAGAAAGTTATACATCCAAAAAATCAATATGAATATTAAGTAACACCTTAATATGTATGTTAGTATGCACTACATTAAGACAAAAAATAATGAATGGTCAAATGTGATGGCATGACGGATGTGTTTAAAAAAATACATGTAGTTTGATAATTTAAACTACATACTGCATAAAGTAAATGGATTATTTAATACTATAAGGAGCATGAAGTGCATAGGGTGGGGGGAAGAAGAGGGTGAAGACATCGGCGGATGATTTCTTAGATGACGCAGGGCCAGGAAGGTGGCAGAGATATTACAGCAATAATGAGAACATTTGGGGTACCACTACATCACATATCTCTACGATGGTCAGCGGCGCAATGGTGTGTTCGGCGAGCAGCAGGTCACCGGTCGGGTCCTGGACCCGACGCACATTAGTATGCATAATTTTTTAATGATATTTTTTTATATTTAAAAAAACTATAAAATGAAAAATGACATCTTTCAAAATTCGATTTTAAAATAAAAATTTAAAACTAAGAAGAAAAAAATAAACCAGTTTGTACAGTTGCGCTACAGTAATCTCAAAAATCTCAAAAAAAAAAAAATGTCAAGGGGGCGCATCAGGCTGAAGAAGAAGAAGAAGAAAAAGAAGAAGAAGGACGTTCGTGGGGAGGGGAGATGGTGACTGCATGTTTGCAATCAGAAGATGGCAAGCACCAGCAGGTGTGAGCCGTCTCTAAGGGGGGTGGGGGAGCAACACAACACGGCTGGCGCGGGAGAGGCTAGCGCGGTGGTGAGGAGGTTGGGCCACGGGTGGCTGCGGGGCATGGAGTGCGAGTAGAGAACGCAGGCACGGCCCGGGGGGGGGGGGGGGTGGGCTTCGGCGAAGGGCTCCTCATCACTTTCCTCGGTGTTCACCCGGTGGCCGAGGTTGGCAGCTTCTTTGCGTATTGCAGTTCATGATGGATGTAGTAGCTATGCAGTCGCTAGGCCCGCCAGTTGTGAAGTTCTTCAGTTGGGCGGAGGCTGCGAGGACGTGGGGGAAGGGGACGAAGGCGGAGAGGATGGGGCTCCCCTGAGGGAGCATCTCGATAGTGGTGGCGTGGCGTATGTATTAGACGTCTGCCACCCTCGCCTTCATATCAGACGTCCAGGAGCATGTTGTCGGGCTTGAGGTCGTGCATGGCAGCGGGGGAATGGTAGAGAGGGACGTCCTCCAGGCTCTCCATCAACCCCCGCGTGTTGATGATCTCGATCGAGCTTGTTGGCATCTTGGTGGGAGCCAGAATCTCCGACCAGGCCTTCGCCTTAACACCTCTGCTGAGTAGCCATCGACGTTGGGGGCGCCCGCAAAAGCCATAGACTTCCTGTCGTTGAGAGTCATCTTCATCGGCTCGTCTGCATCGTCGGCTTCACGACTGCAGTGAGGGAGTCGAGCATGGTGGAGGTGACTGCCACAACATGGCAGTTGTCGCCCTTGCATTAGGGCTGGTGGTGCACCAGCATATATTTGTTGTTGTAGCTGCTGGCCAAGCGTATCCTTGTAGGGCTCCATGAAGGTGGACGACGGGGAAGAAACCAGGGACGGGCTGTTGGAGCTCTCCCTGCTTGGCGGGGAGGAAGTACTGCATGCGCCATGGCCACTCCCCCGTCCCGATCACCAGGTTCTCTTTATGGGGAGATGGAGCGTAAATGCACAATTAACTCACGTTGAAAACAGAAACGTCACATTCTGTTTTTTGTCCCTCGCCGCCGCCTGTTCAATTTTCCATAGAAACAGGAACGTCTCCGCCTTCCATTTGAATTAAAAGACAGATATAAAGAGTGAAGGTGCGAGGCGGACTTTAAGCGGGAAAAAAAATTGTCATGTGCTGCCACGTATAATAAAGAAAGGAGGTGAGAGAGTGAGTTTAGGCGGGAAATAGGACATTCTGGTGTTGCCACCTGTACTTCTAAAACTGAGAATTATTATATTAGTATAGATGTTGATTACCATGACATGATCATATAATACATGAATTAAACATCATTCTCATTTGAGCTGTAATGTAAATGACTCAATTGACACTTTTTGGGTTTATCTTAGTTAAATATGGGAATGTGGTACCCATTGATCATTGGAGTAGGCTGCTTGACAAGAGATTTCCCTGGGTGGCTTTGTAAGATCATGTTCAAATTGTTCGATCATCTGTATGACTGTTCATAAGCTTGGTTACTTTTAGCTTTCCCACACATTGTTGAAATTCTGCTGAACTGTGGATATTGCATTCCTAGATTTGATCTCATTCCTGGTTGCAACATTTATTTGTTGTCTCATTTTTCTTTTTTTTTTGTGTTTTATCATGGTCCCTATCCCTGGGAAGAAGCAAATGAATGCATATCATTTTCAGGGCTCTTTCTCACATGGTGAGTGTGAAGATGGGGTCTGCTCACATGTTAGCCTTCTCATTGTGAACGGAAGCACAAGATCGGGCATTCTCCATTCCTCCCGGTTAAGAGGAAAGTAGACTCATGGGAAATAACATGGAGAGGAGTGCATTGGCAGTCGGTTATGATGAGCACCACTCATAGAGATTGACCCTTTAAAAGGGTGAACAGGGCCGTTGGAAAAGTCATGCCATACTTTCTCTCTATACTCAAGATTCCTCAATAGGTGGCCAAGAGAATTGAGGCTATTCGTTGCAGGTTCTTCTGGCATGGTAGCGGGGTCAGTTGTAGAGGTTGGCATGATGTAGCATGGGGAAGGGTCACCAAGAGTAGAGGTCAGGGAGACTTGGGTTTGAAGAATATTAGGGACTTCAGGCTTACCCTGCTGCGTAGGTGGTTGTGGAGATTAGGGAGTGGAGAGGATATTTTGTGGACCCAAATCATCAGGCAGCATGGAAAATAGAATCAGATTGGCCGAGGAATCGGCCTGGGCCGATCCGAATACCGATCCAGGTCGGATCGATGATCCAGCCGATCCACCGGAAGTCTGGCTGATCCTAGATCAACCAGATTTAAAAATAGTTTTGTAGGAAAAAATTAGGGAAAGTCAGAAAAAAAAATTCAGAAAAATCAGGGCAAAATGTCTTCAATATTTACACACTCATATATATATATATATGATATATGTAATCATACTCATAAGTTTACCCATTAATATATATGCATATACAATATATATGTAATTATACACTATATACATATCATATTAATGTTAAAAATAATTAATATATATATGTATGTGTGTGTTAATGTGCATATAATCATATATTAATGTAACTATAATAACAATATGCACAGATATATAGTTAATGCATATATATGGCAATGGATGTATACATATACATATATATATATATATATATATATATATATATTTGAACATGTAATCATATATATATATATATATATATATATATATATATGTATGTCATATATATGTCTATATGCCTTTTATATATATGTAAATATGTAAATTAATGTACACAATCATATTAGGCATATTAATTTGTGTGTATATATACATATGTATTAGTTTATATACGTGAAAGGATGGTTTAATACATGTATTAATTAATGTATATAATTTAAAAAACATTGTGTGGCAGAATCTGCCTGGGATCGACTGATCTGGACTAATCCGGGCTGGTTTGGCCAGAATTTAACGATCCAGGGGCTTCTAGAATTGGCCGATCCTGATCCAGATCGGCTGATTCTGCATTCCATGTTAGGCAGAGGTATTTTGGGAGATTCAGAGTCTGAGACCTTCCTTCTCCGCAAGCCAGCACATCTCCACTCTGGCAGATATATCTTTGTGCAGGGATGTTCTTGCTGCTGGTGTCAAGATTTGGTTGGGGAAGGGGGACAAGGCTCTTTTTTGGAAGGACAGGTGGTGCGGAGATCTTTCCTTCAACATGCTGTTTCCTAGTCTTTTCTATGTGGCTGCGGATCCTCTTGTCTCTGTTTCCCCAGGTTATTGATCCTTCTCCACCTAGCAGAGTGTGGCCACCTATCTTTAGGGGGGATCTTTTGCAATCTGAGACACTTCAGCTCCAGGACGGCAGGACCTACTCTCCCGCTTGTCTATAGTCCCCACCTATTGGACCATGGATGGCAAAGTCGGCCGACTCGGAGCGGAGTCGGCCGACTCTGAGTCGGGTCGGCCCTTGGCGACCCGACTTCGGGGGGGGGGAACACCCACCCACCCACGAGACTAGGTTTGCAAAGTCCACTGTCTGACTCGGCCCGACTCCGACCCGACTCGGGGTCGGGATCGGCTGGGGCCAACCCAGCCACCCGACCCGACTCTGCCATCCTTGTATTGGACAGTGAGGATGGGTGGATGTGGCGGTGGGAGAAGGGTGGTCGTTTTTCAGACAGATCAGCTTATTATCCCATTTCAGATTGGGGGGGGGGGGTGTTGCGACATGGCCTTCATGATCAGGTTTGGAAGCCTAGAAGCCTTTTGAAGGTGAAAGTCCTGCTTTGGAGAACCTCTCTTGGGGGACTTCCCATGCGGGATAGGCTGCACCGATTTTTGCCAGACATTTAGACCACTTGCCTCCTTTGTGGGGAGGAGGATGAGTCTATAGATCATGTTTGTGCTGGGTGTTTGGTGTTCCTATTCTCGTAGAGGTTGGACGGAGGTGGCTGTGAGGACCCACTGCACCATCAACCATAATTTTGAGGTCTAGTAGCTGATTCAGCAGTGGGGAAAGCAATGGTCTACCAGAGGTGGTAGTACAGTCTGGTGGCTTATTCTCCATGCTACCTTATAGATGATTTGGGGGGGGAGAAACAATCGGATATTTTCGAGAGTTGCTCAGGATGCAGAGGCTCTTTTTGTGGGGATTTGTTGCAAGGCTATGGAAGGGGTGTCAATTGTTTGTAATGTGAACCATTCCAGCTCTACACTCTTTGTTTTGTTGGGGGGGGGGGGTAGAGATCACCATTCCATCTTGGTGTGGCTTGTGATGTATAGGCTGTCAGGCTGTTTTTTGGGGCTTTCCTTTTAGGTCTCTTCTTGTACATTCCTTCTCTTTTTGATATTAATATATTTGTGGTACTATCCACTTTTCAAAAAAACCTTGGCCCATCTCCCATGTGAAAGGAGCTGGCTAACTTAGGAACGTTTGTTGTGTAAATTGTCTCATGGATAAAAAAAAATGTGTGAGTGACAGTAGGTTTCCTTCACAAATTTTATTGACAGTATGGTGGACGTGGAGATTTCTTGTGACGAAGTCACAAGAGTCAAAACCCTGACTGATCATTGTGACTATGGACTGTGACATGACTGAAGCTAGATGCACAAATTTACACATGCCAAATAAAAGGAAACAAACACTTTGAAAATGGTTGTTTGTTGATCATGGAACTTGAACAACTAGATTATCCCTATTTTGGATGCTGCAAAACTTGCCATCCAACTAAAATTGGAAAAAGTAAAAAAAAAAAAAAACTTGTTAAACTACTGGGTTCAGAATTTGTTTTGTTTGATCTGAGTGGAACCAAACACCCCTTTTTAACCTTCTTGATTTTCTTCAATCTATGTAGGCCATCATAAGTAGTTTGATATCATCTGTTGAAGACTTTAATCTAGAACTTGTTAGCTAGCTTGAATCTGTCATGTGATTTATGAAGAATAAGGCACAAGGATTAGAAAATGATTATTTAGACTTCTACCGTATCTGTATGAGGACATCCTATCTTAATCCCTACCGGCAAATACCATGCGTTTCAAAATAGGTTGAACACTCGTGTAGAAAAGGACTTATCTTGAAAGAGCTTATATTTGATATACTAGAATTTGTATAAAAATCATAAACTATTAAAGATCAAACTAGAAGTTGGTTCACTGTTGAACTGCATGTTATTCATGGGCTATTTCCTTGTGTAAACTATCAAGCCACATGTTTCTTTATGTGTGAATTTTATCCTGCTGATTGCTGAAACAAAGTTTTTAAGTATGTTAGCTTTTTATGGGACTTGTATCTTACCATGCTTTGCCGTATACTCCAATCTACTAATTCCATTTTTCCTTTCTTTATATAACAGATTGGAAAATGTGATCCTTTAACTTTTCCAATTCAAAAGAAAAGAGTCAGCAGAGAATTCTTACGAAGTGTAGCCCATCTTCGTCCCCGAACAAATACATTTGGAGCCGTGAGTTTCCATTTCTGGCTACTAGCATTGCAACTAACACTTTGTTTTTGTTATTCAAGTTTTCTGCTGTTTTACGGTGATGCTTGTTGATGGAATTTCCTAAATTAAGTTGGAAACTGTAAGCTAATTATCTTCAGCAGTTTTTTATGACAGTATACAATTTACAAGCATTATGACAATCACCCTTTTTTCTGTCTATTTTTCTGTTGATTTCTACATTTGATTGTTCTTCCTGCATTTTTTTTCTCTTTCAAGGGGTGATGTCTAGATACCATGATAAAGTGATTCTTGCAATCTCAACAAAGGATGAGCTTCTATGAAAGACAGATCTCCTAATACTTTGTTTCTCTTGTAGGTTTCAAGAGTGAGGAATGCTTTGGCATATGCAACTCATAAATTTTTCCAAGAAAATGGATTTGTTTGGATCTCAAGTCCAATTATTACTGCTTCAGACTGTGAAGGAGCTGGTGAACAGTTCTGTGTGACAACCATGGTATGCATATTGCTAACCACGTACATTTTCTAGAAGCACATTATCTGCACATAGATAGTCTAGAAGTAACTCAAGTCAGTGCCCTGTATCCCTCGCTTGTTTATCGATCTACCTTCAAACATAAAAGATGGCTTCAGCAACAAAGGAAATAAGGATTTCCTGTACCTAATAATGCAAAAATAAATTCTTCCATTCTCTTCATATCTTGTCTGAATTTATGTTGTTGACTTGTTGGTGCTCCTGTTGTCCTTACCTCTTGACTAGACTAATCCAGTCCAGTGATTAATGACCACAGTTCTTACAAAATGTATGGAGAGGGAGAAACCCTGGGAAAGGGATGGAGAAAAGGACTCCTGAAATATTTGCAGTTGATGTAGTGTTAATTAAACTCAGTTGTTTTACATTATGCTTCTTCAGCTGCTCCCATGCTGTAACGTGGACCAAGACTACCTCCAGTGAACTGATGATGTGATGGTAGAGAATGGTCTTCACCTAGACACTCTGTTTGTTTTGGCCAGTTTTGATGGACATTGGGATGTTTTGCCAATACCACCACCACCATCTCTGCCATCATTGCCATCATAAACTATCCTTTCATCTGAGGTTGGCCAGATCTGGAGATGGATCCATGTATAGCACGGGTTCCTCTAATTGTTGCCTGCTTGATATGAGCCCTTTAGGAATGCAGTTAAATACCTAAATAGACTGTTGAAGTCCCAAGTGGTTAGTTCACTTGTAGAAACTACCTTAACTTCTTACTTAGCAATTTAAGCTCATTCAGCCAAGAAAAGCAGTCATCAAGATCTTCCCTGGACTTCGGCATGAGTCTAGATGGACAGGAAAATTATGTGCTCTTCTCTTGGGAAACTATCAACCGAAGGATGAACTGAGCAAGTCCCCATGATATTGAAACTCATATGCTTTAATTTTTGGCATGTACACCTTTCAATTTAGCATTTCGAAATACAATGGTTTGGCTTCTTCTTTATGAAACATGGAAATAAAGCATGCATTTGTATAAATCACTATGAAAACTAATGAACAAGATATATGACTTTTAATTTCATTTAAGATAATCATTGTAATTCATGTTTCTGTTTCTGTACATTTGAAAGATTCCAACCACCAGAGAAGGCACTGACACCCCAGTGGATGCTATTCCGAGGAGTAAGGATGGGATGATCGACTGGTCACAGGTGTGTAGATCCAATGTTCAAATGAGTGAAACTATGTTCCAATGTTCTTGTATTAGCATCTGATACCATGTTTGATGCCAGTATGAATCTTTTTTCATTCTCCTATTGTTACAATGTCCCGAGTATTTCTTATCTTTTCATGCTGCAGGAGAAAATGGAACATTTTTGTTGTTGTCTATGTCCATATGAAGTATCCCCTAGAATTCATTTCTTAAATTCAAAATTTCACTAAATCCAAGATAGTTGGCATCTAAATCATTTATCCAAAGTTATAAACTCTTCTAAGAACTTTGCACCTTCACCTCCTCTATTCGGCTCTTATTTGATTCATCTTCTTCTAGAAAACTTTTGTTTGATTCATATTTTGCCTAATTGTATTGGCATTTAGGGTATTAAAGTTTAGACCATCTTCAGATGCATTAATTACATCATTTTAGCAAGCAAAACCTTTATAATAACGACCAACAATGAGACTATCTAATTATTATTGTGAAGGGAATTTGAGTTGAACCCAGAAGTTCTACCATTGTCCATGATGGGGTTCCAAAACAGCTAGAACTCCTTTTAGGATAATTTTAAGTTATATATCAAACTATTATGTTCCTGATTTTGCATGTTTCGAGGGTTTAGGGAAATTTATTAATCATAGGTCTGAGATGTCTTCTAATGGATGGATGATGTTTTAAAACCCAAGGTTATGCTTTTAGTTATTTTGAATGTTTTTGTTCCTTGAGGGTCTTTTGGTCATTTTCTGAGCAAAGGATTTTAGCGGAAATTTATATGTTTCTCAGGATTTTCCATTTTGGGGACTTTCCTTATGGTTGAATTTTATTATTTCAAGGGTATCTGGGTAATTTGGTATTTCTTTTGGGAAATTTTGAGATACACCAAATCTGAGTTTTAGCATTTTGTAACGATGGTTTCAGTGTTTCAAATCCTGTCTTTATACCCTGTCCCCTCCCCTCCCCAAAGGAAAGGAAAAAGGATCTATATAACTATTATTAGTACATGTTAGGTATATGCATTTGCACCTTTTCTGGTTCTTATTGTGGATCTTTGGGCATGCTGGCCCATGTGCTAATTTTGTTGCCATGTATGTTACTGATACTGGCAACTGCACTGATCTTCAGTCCTTCCCCACAAATTTCGCAAAGGCTCTATCACACCATCATATCTTGGAGAGTGTCCTCCTAGGGTAACAATATCAAATTTTTTAGTACTGTCATGAAGTTTCTCTTTCCTTTCTAGTAATGTGTGTAGCAGTCATTAGTTAGTTTAAAAGTACATGTAAAATTATGAAGAAATTTTAAATTCTTGCTAAAGAAGTTGCATGTGTTTGATACTACTTCTACCTAATATTCTATCTTGAATTCTTTCCACATCAGGATTTCTTTGGAAAGCCTGCATTCCTCACTGTCTCAGGCCAACTCAATGGTGAAACATATGCAACAGCACTATCTGATGTACAGTTCCATCTCAATGAAGATTCCATGTTCTCTTGAGAAGTCAGGTGTTCAGTCTCTTATTCAGAGCCTATAATCTTGTTGAACTGACTATATATTGGTGGCAGATCTACACTTTTGGTCCTACTTTTCGAGCTGAGAATTCTAATACTTCTAGGCATCTAGCTGAATTCTGGGTACTTAGCTTCTGAATTTTTCCTGTCATTGTCTATTTTATTCTGGTCCATTTTTACATCTTTAGCTTCATCTTCTTTCACAAATTTTATGGTTTTAAGGCCACAAATCTTTAACTGATTTTTTTAATGTTTTGATTTGTGCAGATGATTGAACCAGAACTTGCTTTTGCTGATTTAAATGATGACATGGCTTGTGCAACTGCATATCTCCAGTATGTAGTAGGTTACTTTTCACAGATAGCTTTTTATTTTATCCCAAACAGTGTTTCCTGGCCTTGCTATTTTACTTAAAACTTTCAATTTTTCCTGCTTAAAATTGATTGCATATTGTTTTGGACAGGTGAGGTATGTTCTTGAGAACTGTAAAGAGGACATGGATTTTTTCAATACATGGATTGAGAAAGGCATCGTTGATAGATTAACTGTATGTCACCTACTATTCCCTGACTTGACTTCATTCTATTTGGTAATGAAGCAGATAGGACATTTGGCTTTTAAAATGTTTTTGCTTAACGTGATAGTGTAAGATTCTCTGGATTGAGCATTTTTATCTACTGGATTCTGTGTATTAATCTTTTGCAGTCTTCTACTTGATAGGATGTTGCGGAGAAGGACTTTGTTCAACTGACATATTCTGATGCTGTTGAGCTTTTACTTAAAGCAAAAAAGAAATTTGAGTTTCCGGTAATACACTTATCCTGAAAGCAAGGATTGGCTTTAACTTGTGTGATCATACCATGATGCAAAGCTATTACGAAGCCTAGGCTATTTTCTTCTTAAGGTTGAGGAGCATCTCCTCACCTTGTTTGATTATATTGCTACTGTTTAGCCTATAAAATTGGTGAGAATCCACTTTTCCAAGGAAAAGAAATGAAACATAGGTTATTTACTTATCTGTTGTGTTGCTTATTATCTTTCAACATATATGAGCTTGCATAAAAGACACATCCAACAGCTGTAGGAGGGGAATGGTTAATTTAGACTTGCACTGGGGTTGTCATTCGAATATTATGTACATGTTTGTATAATGTATACATCTAGAATGCCAAGAGTAGACCCACCCCTGAGATCAAGCCTAAATCTAAAATCACTAATTGCTTGAACCTGTGAGCAGATGAAACACGGGGGTTTTGATGCTAATGTCTATAATGTATTTCCATGTGTTTGTTTAGTTAACAATGTTTGTTGATCTTCTGACCATGATTTGTCCAGTTGATGAATTGAAACTTTTATGTCTTGGTAGAACATGTGGCCTTGATAAGTTGGAGGAGCACATTTGGTGAACACGGTGGGAAAACATGGGTCTTTGGCGGAGCATCTCCTGTATCAAACTAATTCTTTACCCAACAGCAACTTAGAACCTTATTTGTGTCTCCTTGTTAATGTTTTTTGACCAGATAAGAAGGCATAAGAAATCATTAGTTGTTTCCTCATATTTGTGAGCATTTCACTGCTGAACTTGTGTTCCCCTGTCAAACACATTGTTATAGCATGCAATAAAGTATGATATGAATGCACTCCATCCACTGGCGATGCAGTGGCAGTATGGTGCTTGCATTTGCTGTTTATAGAAAATGTGCAGTAGTGGGTGAGGGATATCTTCACTACCTATATTTTTTTAGTAAAGATGGTGATGTAATTGACAATGTTTCAAGAAAAGGAAAAATGTGAATGCATTTTTTTTGCGTAAATGGTTTACATTTCCCAGGTAAAGTGGGGATGCGATTTGCAAAGTGAGCATGAGAGATATATTACTGAAGATGCATTTGCTGGAAGGCCTGTCATAATCAGAGACTATCCCAAGGCATGTTCTGGCTTATGATGAGAGAATACAAAATAAGCTTAACTTTTGCCATAATCTCTGTTGTCTTAAAAATATTTAGGATATTAAAGCTTTCTACATGCGGGAAAATGATGATGGGAAAACAGTCGCTGCTATGGATTTGCTGGTTCCACGAGTATGTGCCCTCCCCTTTTGTATGTTTTCCCTTTGCATACACATAAATGGTTAAATGGTATCTTCCATGCTCTTGTTGATCTTCAATTACATGAGCAGACATGTTTTAAACTTAATGTTCTACCTTATTTTTGACTTTGACGACATTAGTGATTTATCTTAGGTTGGTGAGCTTATTGGTGGAAGCCAGAGAGAGGAGCGTCTTGAATATCTAGAAAACCGCTTAGATGAGCTGGGGCTCAACAAGGAAAGTTATTGGTGGTACCTTGATCTTCGTCGCTTTGGCTCAGGTTGGTACCATCATCCTCTCTATTCTGATTATTTATTTTTATTGTGTTCATCATTGTGAGGATTTCTCTCCCAAGGATAATTTGAACAATTGAAGATTTCACTTTGACACTGCTTATGTGAAGATCATATGACCTCTCATCACTTAAATTAAGCCTGATGTATCCTTCCTCACCTATATAGTTACATCTTAGTGATATTTATTGTTACAGTATGGAAACTCAAGTGTATTCATGCGTTGAAGAAATATGACCACTATCGATGCCTTTTATTTGTGTTGAAAAACCATATGTATGATCTCATGTCCTGCTCTGGTGGCCTGGGTAGAAGCATTAATTTGGGTGAGGGGGCAACTAAAATTTCTCTTTTGATCTGCATTCAGATATGCAGAAAAGTTCACAGAATAAATAGCGGAAATTTTCAATGGTAAGGGTGCATTTGGCAAAACTTTTATTTAAAACCTCTTTTGCTTCTACCATCAACATGAAAAATACAAGTTTGTGATTATAACTGATTTTGGGTGGTTGTAAAGTTAAACCTTCCCCCGCAACCCTATCTTTATCCCCATCCATGAAGGTACAACTTGTAGCTTTTGGTTGGAAGCCATAACCAGAACAAAAGCTGCATAAATGACTTCCAAAAGTTGGCTCCTTCTCAAAATATCTGGGCTAAAGTTTATAGAAGTCCAAAGGTGTCACACCCCTCCAATTTAGTAGCGGAATAAATTGGGGAGACGTGAGTAAAGAGTATGGTAACGTAAATTGCGCATACCGTCGCAAAAATCAGAGTAGCTAATGAACAATAATTGTAATAAACTCTTTATTTTATTGATAAATCACCTAAACTATTACAACCACTAATTCTGAGCCAAAACATAAGGCTCAATAACATCATTACATTTGGAAAAGATAACTAAGTAAATATCTAACGAGACTCTATGATACTAAGGCCATTCCATCGCTATGACTCCAGGTCGCTCATCACTCCAGTTCATTCCCGTTGATGTGTGTAAGGTCATCATCCGACTTACCTGAAACACATATAACAAATAGCGCAGGGTGAGCGATAACGCTCAGTAGGACTTAATATCTCGTGTAAACATGCATGCTTTAAGTGATTAATGTTTTGTAAAATAGGATAACCAGAGAGAATGATCAAGTATAGACAGAGAATAATGTCACACGATAGCAAGAAAGCGATAATACATTCAAAAAGAATATTGCAAAAATAGCCTGATAAATGATTGGCCATATAATGAGATAGCGTGTATGGTTGCACAAAAGTGCACTAGTCGCGATAACATGTAACGTGTGTTTGGTCGATCATTTTATCAACCGAGAGAATATAGTATTTTGATTGATTGATTGTCATAGATTAAATCTTGATAGTCCTACGTTAGGTGCATGTCAAACACCCAAATCATTAAACCCCCGCGAGTTATAGCCTTTCGGGCGCTCTCCTCAGGACCAGATCGGGCCCTTATAATGTTGTCTAGTATAGTCATGTTTGTTATCTTAGACAATCAATTTGATGGCCCAATAGAGTACCAAGAATAGATGAGAGTAATAGACGAATAGACGAGAGTACATAGAGAACGTGAATAGATGAGAGTATAGAGATAGCAGATGAGAACGAGGTCATATTCGTAAAAACAGCGATAAACAGGTTTTAGTAACAGTTGTACAGCACAGTCGTGTGCTGGCAGCCTGATAAAAGTCACACCCGCCCATTAGCCGTTGGATCATGCTAATCCCTAGGGGTATAATAGGTATTAATGGTACAACCCGCTCATTGGCAATAGACGTCCGCCAAAGTCAAGGAGATTTACTGAGGCCTTGACAATGAGTCCCTGGTCCTGTTAGGAGTATTCCCAACGGAGAGGTGGTCCATGTCAAGAAAGAAGTGTGTACGAAACGTTGTCCGTTTTCCCTCGAGTGCTCGAAGGCAAAGGGACGCGATAACGGTGTACAAAACACGCGAATAAAACGAAGACAAGTGTTATTAAAATAATAAGGAGATTAAGTGAATAATTACACTTAATCATCAGATATATTATTGAGTAATTTAATAAGGTCTTATGGCAAACATTAATGTTTAGTGTGTGCAAGTGTCAAGAAATCATGAGAGCATATATAATCGTGCACATAGCTTTTAAATAAATGGTTTTCATGTAAATATTACCAACTATCAATTTACATTTCGTTACTGTTCATAACAGTGCACAATTAGGGTTAAACATGGATTAAATGAGGTAAATAACAGGGGTATATAAGCAAATTAGGGTTTTGGCCGAATTTCTGAAATCGCGACGGGGGTACCCATCGTGTTTCAAGTCGCGACAGGCGGTCCGGTCGCATCCTGCTGAGCCGGTCGGGCTAGTGTGAGCCGGAAGAAAACCGCGACGGCTCGGGCCATCGCGTTCATGACGCGGCGGTCCGGCCGGTCGTGACCCTTCTGAGATCGCGACGAGTCGGGCCGTCGCGATTTCAGAAGGGCGGCCCGAACCCAGAAAGGGGAAAACAACCCTTTCAGGTTGGGTCCTTCCTTCCATGGTATGATACAGGTCCCTTGATGGGGAGCGAGAAGCCCAAGCAATGGATTGGCCCATTTGGAGCCCATTTGGAGATTTTTTATTTTTTCTGTAATTTTTGGTGCAATTTTCGCACTATTTTTAAGTCCAAGGATAAAGTAGTCCAAAAGAGTCATATTAGAGTCCAATTAGCTTTTATTATGTAATTTTGCATTTCTATATTTGAGTCAAGTCCAATTTGGGTAGGATTTTGTATTTTCCTTTCTTTAGGTTTCTAATATGTTAAGTTTTATTAGGCATAAAAGTCTCTTTAATTAGAAGTCCATTAGGATTGGAATTAGTCCAACTCCTTTAAATACATGTAACATCCGATTTGGAGAAAATAGAACAGAATTTGGAGAAAAAGCTTGTGTGCTGCGTCTGTTCTCCTTCCTCCGCGACGGAGAAGAACCCGCGAAGGGTTGGGCGAGAAGCCTCGCCGCGAAGGCTCCGGTGAGACGCCGGCTTCATCTTCTTCTTCGTCTTCCGCCGTCCCCCACGTTGTCCCGCATCAATTTGGTATCAGAGCCATCGTTGACTTCTTCTACGGAGCCGAGTCCTGGCCAGCCCCCTCTCGCCGCCCTCTCTGCGACACCCCTCGCAGACCGCCGCCGTCGTCTTCCCACTGCAGTCCCCAAACGCGCCTGCTCCGCCAACCCCACCGCCAGGCGTCGCCAACCCCCACTTCGCCCGGCCACGACCCCCGCCTCTGCTAGTCCAGCCCCGCGCCCTCACCCGACCACCCCAGCGCGAGCCGTGCCCCGCCTCCCTTTCCCGCGCCACTGTGCCCCTTCTCTCTCCCCGTGTCCGCCCCGCCACCTTTTCCAGCCCATACCGCGGGCTAGCCCACGCTCGCGAGCCCGCCCCAGCGCCGCACCCCATCCGCGCTGCCCTCTCTCTCTCCCCAGGCTGCTTCGCCACGCCACCCTCCCGCGCCCCCTTGCGCCCGCCCGAGCCCCTTCGCGAGCCACCACGACCCCGCCCCGCTTCCTCGCGCCAGCACACCCCCCCTGCTCGCGTCTCCCTCTCACGGCTTCGACAGAAAGGAGGGAAGAAACGAGGAGTCGCCGGCGCCAGCTTCTCCGGCAGCCGCCGCGGACGCCGGATCTCCGGCCACCTCCGCCAGTTCGGCCGGCGGCGGCCATCGCACGCGACTGCGCCCTCCCGCTCTTCCCTTTTCTCTAGTTCCTACGTGTGAGAGAAGAAGGGAGGAAGCAAGCCCCTTTTGAAGCAACCTAGTCAAACCAAGTTTGACCTGGTTAGGGCCAGCCCGGTTTGGTCCAGACTGCTACAGTGCCGGTCCGCTACAGTACCCCGGGCGGTGCACTAGCACTGTTATCGCACCGCCAGCACAAAAGCGTCATTCGTGCTCCGATTCACGTGCCGTTTGCGTCGTTGTGATCGTCTCGACGAATTCTTGTCACTCAGCGGCCCACGCCCTCCTCCGTCCATCCAATGTCACGTCAATTTGGGTAATCTCTTACATGTGCCACATGAATTTTAACTTTCTCGCCCTTCTACCAAATGAGAAGCCGACAAAGATAGTACTCGATGAAGAGAATCAGAACAACTATATTTCCCAGGCTATTGTTGATATTTTATTACAATCTGGGGAGATCATTGTTGATGGTGATCAAGCTTTTGTAGAGTTTCACCTAAAATTTTTAGGTAGAACTCAAAAGAGATCAGTTAATTATTTTGATGGAGCTTGGTGCACTATTGATCCCTCGAGATCTTACATTACTTTGGGAAAAGAGTGGTTGGAAGAGCGACATGTTGCTATCGACTCAAATCAGTGCATCATCCAGCCACCGCATTTAAGAGGTAAATTTTGTTTTCCCAAGTATATTTCTCCTGTTGCCAAGCCAGTGCTTCCAGAGAAGACTGTTCTTGTTGAAGTTTGGGATCAAGATTTGTTCGTCGAGTCTGGATTTCATTTGATATGTGATGAAGTATTTGAGATAAGCCCAGCATTGACAGCCACCAGTGAACTACAAGATGCTACCAGAGATCCGTGCAACTATGATATGATATGGTCCGATCTTGATGCACACAGTATAGGTAGACTGCAACTATTCAGAAGATTTATTTGTTTGGATATCTCTATGGCGACTTTATTAGTGCATGACTTCATCATTCTCCTGCCACTTGTATGGATATTGCGACACTTCAAAACTCGAGGACGAGTTTTCTCGAACCAGGGGAGAATGATGGGGAGCGAGAAGCCCAAGCAATGGATTGGCCCATTTGGAGCCCATTTGGAGATTTTTTATTTTTTCTGTAATTTTGGGTGCAATTTTCGCACTATTTTTAAGTCCAAGGATAAAGTAGTCCAAAAGAGTCGTATTAGAGTCCAATTAGCTTTTATTATGTAATTTTGCATTTCTATATTTGAGTCAAGTCCAATTTGGGTAGGATTTTGTATTTTCCTTTCTTTAGGTTTCTAATATGTTAAGTTTTATTAGGCATAAAAGTCTCTTTAATTAGAAGTCCATTAGGATTGGAATTAGTCCAACTCCTTTAAATACATGTAACATCCGATTTGGAGAAAATATAACAGAATTTGGAGAAAAAGCTTGTGTGCTGCGTCTGTTCTCCTTCCTCCGCGACGGAGAAGAACCCGCGAAGGGTTGGGCGAGAAGCCTCGCCGCGAAGGCTCCGGTGAGACGTCGGCTTCATCTTCTTCTTCGTCTCCCGCATCATCCCTTCTAAAATCAATATAAAATCGCAGGAAGGTCTAAAAATTATGAAACCAGTTTTAAACGAAACTAGACTTGTGGATGTATTAATAGGCATGAGTAATTAGAAAATAGACAAGTAATGGGCATGCTTTAATTAGGTTACTTTTCGGTGACCTAAAACATGCTCAGTCATGGATTTCGATTTAATTAGCAAAGGATGCATGATGAAAATTGGGGGAAATAGAATCATTCGAAGCCTAACATCATGCAGTATTTATGAGAATATTTGTAAGGCATGAGATCAAGTATACACATGGATTGAAAGCAAACAAGTAGGTTCGGGTACATGATGATGACAGAGATTAGAGCATTAAATACTCTTTCATGGAGCAACGAAAATTGGGGCAAACATGGATCTTTGATAGAGGGAATCAAGATCTACCTAGGGACAAGTTTAATTTAATTTTGTTTGAGAGATTGCCTACCTTTTCACGCTGTAAAGAATCCTAGGGTTTATGATGAAGAAGATGATGAAATCCCTTCTTCTCCAAGCTCTTTCTCCTTGCTCCTCTCATCCACAGCTCCTCTCTTTGTCCCCCAAAGCTCCAGCAACGAACTATGGGTTGGTAGGGACGAATTGGGCGGTGTATTAGCTAGTTTAAGAGTCCTATTTGGTTAAAACTCTTCCTTCTCATCTTAGCTACGAAATTCCACATTTATCTCCTCTATTTCTTGTCTTTTATCCACCTAATAAGATAGATGAGAGGTTTAATTTCATGGGTAAAGGATTTGGGTAGGTCTAGGACTCTTTTTAAGATACATATGAGTCATATTAATGTCTTAATTACCCCTTTTTAATTAGGAGATAATAAAATTACGAATTTCCCTATTTAATATGGGTCTCTTATATTTAACCCAATTGTCTCTTATCTAAATCTCCTTTTTAAATTAGGACAGAGTCCTATTTCATTGCTATTGAGTTAGACTAGGGTTATGATTCTTTTTAAGATAAGTAAGAGTTAAAATAGTCATTATCTTAACCTTTTTCTATTTATTAATATTTTAGGTACGAATTTAGCTTATTTATCTCCCATTCAAGGATGGGCTCTTGGCTTTTTGGCCCATTAATTTATGTATGGACCATTTAGGGAAACTCATTACTTAATTTACTTAATGAGTTTTAATTATCCATTTATTAGAGAATTTTATTCATGGGTCAAAATTGTCCATTGGTCCAATTCTCATAATGGGCTATCAATACACATTATTTAAAGTCTACCCATTGTGTTTATTTGGATTTATAATTCACTTTGGTACATGTGATAATGGGTTCTCCAACTTATTCTTTAATTACGATAATAAGTCGCATAAATTCTTACACTTGGTCCAAATGATTTTTTCTATGCTCAAATTTCTTGATGGGTCATTAGAGAACATTATTTAAAGTATAACTACTATTTTTACGAAATTTTTATATGGGTTTATACGCATACAATAATGATGCGGACCTTTTTAACTAGTTTGAATTTATTAATTGATAAAATTTCAATTTATTTATATTTTTAAATTAATGAATTTTTCGGGGTACTACAAAAGGTGCCTCCCAGGCTCCCATACAACATGCAACAATTTGACTTGTTAATTATGAATTTACCTTTCTATTGCTTCAATCTTATTGATCCCTTCGAGGGGTCATGGTAATTGTGTTTGCTGTGTTCTGTGTTCCCAAAGGTCTTTACTGATCTCTTACTTGACCTTTAGCACTTACTAACACAATGTGCAAAAATGCCTAGGGTGTGTGTTTCAGATAAAATTTAATGCACACAGGTTTTATGTCCTCTTTTAATTCATATCATATAAAGCCTTCGCTGTTCTTATGCTATCCTTGAGAACATGACAATCATGGTTTAAGGATCAGCATGTGAAAAACATGAAAGGCAGCACCATAGTTTCTGTGATACAACTCTAAAAATGAATCTTAGACATTTGTCTAATTACTTATTCAAAGGAATCAAACCTGATAAGATCATAAGATTCGTGAGATAATCATCAAATCAAGTCAAAGAAATTTAATATTTATGGGAACAAAACACCGTAGCTTAGTCCATAGTCTAGATGCATCAAGCCATAATTCTCCAAACCTATGTGGTTAAAAGAGTGGCTAGCAAGGGGACCATGGACTCGCCTCAGCCTCAAATGCCTAAACGAGTGCCTAGGCATTTGATGCAATGTGTTCTGTTTTCCTGTAAATCACTGTGAAGTGTTAATAACAGTAGGAAGGAAAAAGACCATCTAAGATAATGGTATAAAACTGGTGAACATTAATGTCTTATATACAAACAAACCTGTTTAAAGCACTCATATAAGTGGTGCATGGTCTTAGTAAAGTGGCAGTATATAAAGTGAAAATGCCACCATACAATATAATTAAGATAATAACCTTAAAAAACAGTTCTGTATAATTAAAGAAACACAAGCATTTGACATGGATAACATGGGCGAGGTGCCTATGTGGGTGCGGAGAAGGAACATTTAATTAAGGTCAGAAGTACAAACAGGAGACATTCACATCCTGTTGAGTGTCTTTTGTTCGTGTTCCTTTATTCTTGTTCCCTCTGCTGCTGATAACAATTTGGATGTGCACATGCTACTTTTGCATGTTCAATATCAAGGAAAATGAAACAACACCTTTTGTTTAATCTAATTACACTTGTAGTGTGCGATAGCTTTGCTAATGCTGAAATTTTCTCAGGAGACCAACAAACTGCTCATTCATTAATATAAGGTTAAATGATGGAATAAGTTTCAGAACTTAGATTTCGTGTAACGTTACATATTCTTTGTCATATTTGTCTCAAGAGATCTGAAAGGGCCTTTGCGTGTACTGTTCTATTTTCAGTCCCCCATGCTGGCTTTGGACTGGGTTTTGAAAGACTAGTGCAGTTTGCAACTGGAATAGACAACATCAGGGATGCAATTCCTTTCCCCAGGACACCTGGTTCTGCCGAATTTTGATGATTGAGAATCTTTTTAGTTAGTTGATTATTTTCCCAGGTTCATTTCCTACTTGTCTTATTCGACTCACTTAGCTTATCTTGAGCACCTTAACATATTTCCTGTCATTTGTGCAATAGCTGAAAATGCAAATAATGTGTTACCGTGTATATACACTGCATGACCTCATTGATTATATTTGGCTCCACAATGGAAATGATTATATGTGCACCCTGCATTTCCTCCATCCTCAAGGCCAGTGAGGCAACCCTGGTGCATTGAGATTGGTAAGCAACAACCCACGATCCCAGTATGCCTTTGCTTGGGGAAAAAAAAAAGATGCTTGAAGTAAGGGATGCTTCCCTCCATCGGCATATCTTGGCTTTCAATGGAAGAAATGGTGAACCTTGGGTTGGCGATTATCCGTAGAAGGTGCCTGGAATTCGCACGTCCAATTCCACTGAATCCCCAATTGATTGGTGCAAGGTTCAATGATGATGACTATCTTCTTGCTTTGAGAACCTCGGTGGACGCCGGCCAATTGGATAACTTTACAGGGTAGGGCTGGTAGATCCATACGTGACGGTTTTACCCACCGGTGTCTTCTGGATTTCTTATGTGCATGTTGTGAAGACCCTGCCACTGCCCTCCACTTTGAGCCCGTGGGGTTGGGTGTGCGCCTCCACATTGCTGCTTTATGGAATGAAAAATGTTTATTATAAGTCTTGTAATAAAGTTGATGCGTGACATGAGATTTGAATACGAGTCTTTCAAATTTCATACAGATTTGAGAGGTACTGTACATTTCTCGTCATCAAAATAATAATAACAATAATATTGTCATGAAAAGTAATCATATTGATTGAGAAATTCATATCAATCTGCCTAGGTATCCTTTCTAGACAATTCATATCAGTTTTACGGCAAGATTCATCTTTCGATAAATATTTCTCTTATGGAAGAAGGTGAGGTGATCTCCTCTTTGCCCTGTCAGTCCACTACGTCTGCACGGGTTTCCTCTTCCTCTTCTTTTATAAGGATGCAGTTTATTACGTCAAACCTTAAGGCTTCCTTTTACTACAGTGGATCAGTACTAAGGATGTTAATTGCGGAAAGCTAGTACAGGCTTATTGCTATTAAGATTTTTCTTAATTGATGGACCTAACTAAAAGCCGTATCATGGAGTCACGGTGGTTGATATTGTACTTCTAGCCAGAGTAGGGTTAGGGTGAGTGGGGCTAAGAGTTTATTAAGTTCCCGAAGGCACGAGATCAGGAGAGACAGCAGTATTCAATAGCTGCAAGTACGAGTGCCTGCTGGTTATTATAACTTTCTCAGGCACAAGCCAGGCCTGACCGTTTGGTTGCAGGGCTGCCCAGTACGGGCATTCCAACATGGTATTCTTGGGCTCTTCTGAATGACACTGCATGTGGCGGCAAGAAAAAACATCTCTTTCCCACTAACTCCTCATATAGCAGAGACGCATGAGAGCTTTGCACATGGGAGGCCCGGTCACCACCGTTGTCTACATTGGCAAAGGTCGTCCTTGGCCACCAGGGATGTGAGCAGCAAGGGATTAATAGGGACCAGCTAAGATGGGGGTAACTACCAAGTTGTGAGGGAATGGCTTGCTGGTTGCGCCACAGTCTTGATGGGAGTCATGTGAGAGTACTATACGTGAATGTCTATTCTCTGCAACGAGCATCTTTCATATATATTGACCCACACTTAAAGAAGTATCTTTGATCTTCCAAGGGTCCTCGTCAATTAATTTGAACGGAAGATATCAGACTGTGGAAGTCGTTCTGTAATGACGTTTTAACTTCCGAACAAGAATGGTGGGAAAAAGGCCGACGTTAAGAAAAGGAGAGGAATTAGCTGAGTTGAATCGATTGCTCATAATCATATTATAGACCATCTCTTCTACGGTGAAAGTAGAAACCACAATAACTTTCTACACACAAGAAATCTACCGAGATGAGGCAAATGGAACAAAGTGAAAGAGGAAGGGGGAATCAGCTGGACACGCACATACTGCTTGGATTCCTTTCTTTCGAAGTGTCTGTACCCGGATGCTTTCAGACACAAGCTCCAACACTGCCTACTTTTCTCTCCCTCTTTTTCTCCTCTAACGAATCATACAGTGATACTCCGTTAGACAAAAATGCTCCTGCTGCACGTACCCATCGAGAGAGAGAGAGAGAGAGAGGGAGAGAAGGGGTGGGTACTGTGGCAATTGTGCCGACGTGCTCCCCCCAAACCCTTTTCTCCCTCCTCTTATGATGAAAGGTTTCAGAATATATATATATGAGGAATAATCTAACTTAATGGTGATCACACAAACACTTGAAGCTGGCGGTCCACCCCCTCACATTTTGGCTTTGCGTAACCATCAACGCGGTTCCTTTCTTTTTCTTCCGCTCCCTTCTTTTCCAGCTTCCACAGCCTTCAATTTGGCTTTGCCGTCACTGGAGGGATGTTGATTGCCAAGTTGAATGGGTTGTGGGGTGTGAACCAATTAATATGAAGTCATGTTACGAGGTCCAAATCTCGTTTTTAGATTAATAATTATTAAGGTGGTAGAAGGATCTTGGATAGCTTTTGCCGGTGGAGAGAGTAGGTGAAAGACTTTTGAAGATCTTCAAAGCAAGGGCGGTGAGATGAATCCACTGTCCTTTTACTTAAGCTATAGGAATTAAGTTACTGCAACTTGCAGCATGCACTAATATTACTCACCTATGTCGACACTCGCTATTTGCTCCACACCTTTCCATGCTGCAAGAGATCACCTAACCATCTGGCCTGAATAGCTGGCCGCTTAAGCTAGCTAGCTATAGGGCTTGAGATCGAAAAGGCATAGCCATTTGATTAGTGTGGTACCAACAGTACTTGAGAAAGTGTCACATCAAAGATTTGCTAGCTTGGCGAACCTGATACTCCCATTAATGGTGAGGCTAATTGCAAGTGTCAGATTGCAGCCCGTGAACTCGGTAACCACAAACAGACAGGATAGCAACTCCTGCAAGAACTAATGTCGCAAGAGCCTGCCCTTGTCTAAGTGGGTTAGGCAGATGCTGTTTCCGTCATCTCTTGTGGGTTCATATGGCCAGCTGCTATTGCTTCCAGGCCAGGTAATCGTCAAGGCATAAAGGAAATAAGGTGGGGGGGGGGGGGGGAAGCCATTTGCGTCCAAAAGAAGACCCGCGCAGTGGAATCAAAGACGCATGGTTGGATCTAGCTAGCAGTTCCCACAAGAACTTACAGTCAAAGTGGGGGAGGGGTGGTGGGCTCCAAAAGTCGCACAGCTGAGAACAAGAAGTTAGTCTTATAAAACTCAAGACTCCAAACGTCGTACTCCAGAGCTTCGTACACGGCGGCCTTCTTCGTTTACTAATAAGTTGCTAAGCTTAATTCATGTTTGATGGACGGAGCCATTGACCCCACTTGTGTATACAGTAGATTAAGTGGTGCATCCGAGCACCTAAGAAAAAGGCCGATCTTGATCATGTGGAAGATAATATCTGGTTATGATAACGCGGTCATCGAACAGTGATGAAGAATATGTCATGATCCTAGAACAGGAACGTAGACACTCATATCGTTGTGGAATGTAATGTCTCGCCGTGGATCATTTTCCAGGTGGAATAAGCCTATACTTGTCTAGAAATGTTAAGCCAGTTGGAGAGCCCGCTTTGGTAGGGGGTACCCCGGGGTAACCCCCCTCCCCCGTTTTGGAGAGCGGGACCGATGTACCCCGGGTACGTACCTCGGGATACCCCTCTTACCTCGGGATAAGTCTACTCCACTTCAAAAGGTGGGGTAGAGGAGGTTAATTTTTTTCTTTTAAAAAAAAATATGAAAAAATATCATAACATTTTAAATGTTATTTTATTATATATCTTATATTTTATTTATTTTTTAAAATTTTTAACATAAAAATAAATGAAGTCAAAGATCAGAGTCGACTAAAAAAAAATGAGTTACCCCATCTCCATCAAAATGAGCGCCCAAAGTAAAATATGCACTACCCTGGGTTAGGCTATCCTGGGTTACACACCTTCAACCTTCAACCAAAGTAGCCAAGAATATGCGTTGCCGAGTCTTATGATGCCCCTCCAAGGAAAACCCTCACAAACTCAGCTAGAGGAGCTCAAGGGAGGCACCCTAAGATACATGGATAGTTCTCGCCCAAAACACTCGAAAAACATCCACAATAATGTTCAATTATGGCCAAAGACCCCGCAACTCGAAAAGTTGACTCTCCCAACCAAATATAGCTCGAGACGAGGAGACCCATCCCCGATGAGCACAAACTCGACGAAAGTGATGTTAGAATAAGTTCTCGGACCAACTATTATGTCAGCAGACACCCAAAAAAGGCAAAAGAATGAACAAGGACAAAGTTGGACATACCCCCATGATTATCGTATTGTACGGGATCAAATGACATGTTTTGGGAAGACTTTCCACAAAGGAGCATCATGGCCCTCCCGTACATAAAGTATGACCCCGAAAAAGAGACACCACGTCAAGGGAGGCCACATCACCAACCATTCTCTCCACATTCTGGTCATGTTTACCCACTTACACCGCATGAATCAATAGAGAAGCTGACACCTACTTCGACACTGTTTGGGAGCGTGGCGGGCTAGATTTTGGGGGTGTAAAATCTCTGACAAATCACCCTCATTTCCAAACAATGTTAACTGCCTCGATTTATGTGCAAAGGTGATTTTGTAGGAAGGAGAGAGATAGATAGATGTGCTTTTCTCTCTCTTTCGTGCTGAAAAGCAGGTAGGAGTTGACGACGAAACCCATGAAATGGGTGATGAAACAAATGATTTTTTATACATAAAGAATGTCTTTCGCCCATTTTACACCGCCTCGTCATCCATGCTGGAAAATACTCGGGCGACGAGGTGAAATCGCGCCGGTGCAGTGCTTTGGCATGAAAAGCCGATCTTAAAAAAAAATCAAATTTTCTCCCTCGATTCCAAACGCCGCCTTAACTCTTAGTGGCCCGATGAATGTGAGCACTCTCCAAACTCTTCGCGCCACTTTGGATATGGTTTGGAGTTAGGATAACTCCAACTCATGGACAAAGTTGCACATGGTTAACCTACCTTTTACTTTGGTAACAAATGAGTTAACTCACTTGGTTAAATAGAGTTAACCTACATGTTCTTTTGTGTGCTTTGGTTGGCATTGTGGGTTAACTCACTCAATGTTGTTGAGAATACTAGAACTACCCCTCAACCAACACTTTATTTAATTAAACTTATGAGTCTTTCTTTAGAATAATTTAACGAGAGAAATTATTTTATAAATGATATTAATATATTACCATCAATTAAAAATATTAAAAAATTGAAATAAAAATACAATAGTACAAAAAAGTGCCGTAATAATAATAATTATTTTTTATAATTCTTTATTACTTTTACATTATTAGAGAACTTAATAATGTGAATAAATAATTGAATATAAAGCTTATTAACAACAATTTATTACCAAATTCTATTGTATTTAATAAGAAAATGTATGTCTTCATTATACCTCTATTTATATTTAACATTAATTACTTTAAAAAAAATTGGACAGCACCTCCTCTGTTTTTCTTATATTTTCATTATCTGTACCTGTCCCTGTACATGTATAGCAACAAAACTTTGTAACAAAAATAAACACAACATTTACTAACAACAGAATTTGTTTCTTTATGTAACAACATAACTTTGCCAAAAAAAAAACATAACATAGATCTGATCATTTGATCACTTTTAAAATGTACAAATTATGCTGAAAAATAATTAAAAACATAACATGGGCTGCTCAATGCAGCCTTCAAATTTATACATGGAACTATTCTAACAGTCTGCTTCATTTTCCGTGCACCCCACTGCCTGCATGAAAATGAATGTAATGTTAGTTCATGACAGGCAATATAATTTATGAAAATGTTGAACATAAATGTATATGAAATATGAGCGTACCTCAAATGTTCTCTGTAGTAATATTGTTCGTTGCCAATTTGACTATTCAACCATTTAATTGGATAAGGATGGCCACTGATCATTGCCTTTGTAAGTATATATGTCATATCAATTGTTCAATGATTTTCATTATTATTTTCTTGGCTCAGATCGACTACACAAAAATGTATCTGCATTTTCAATGGGGTTGCCAAATTGACCATCTCAACATTGAATTGGAAAAAGCTATCCACTCATCATTGCCATTGTAAGTATATATATCATATCACATGTTTAATAGCTTATAGTTATTATTTTTTGGCTCAGATGGACTACACAAAAATATATCCGCATTTTCAATGGGGTTGCCAAATTGACCATCCCAACATTGAATTGGATAAAGCTGCCCACTCATCATTGCCATTGTAAATATATATGTCATATCACATGTATACTACTTTATAGTTATTATTTTTTGGCTCAGATGGACTACACAAAAATATATCCGCATTTTCAATGGGGTTGCCAAATTGACCATCCCAACATTGAATTGGATAAAGCTGCCCACTCATCATTGCCATTGTAAGTATATATGTCATATTACATGTATAATAGTTTATAGTATATATTTTTTGGCTCAGATCGACTACACAAAAATATATCCGCATTTTCAATGGGGTTGCCAAATTGACCATCCCACCATTGAATTGGACAAGGATTAGCCTTCTTCATTGCCTTTGTAAGTATGTATGTCATATCACATGTATAATGATTTATACCATTATTTTTTGGGGGCTCAGGTCGACTCCCCAAAACCGTTCAATTCACCAAGGCTTTATGATACCCAACCACTGAACAACTGGACAAGGTCATTGTGTAATGGCAATGTCCTTCCTTTGAACCCTGTAGTCAATGGGTTGAACTGCAATGGAAGAATAAAATAGTAATTAATTAATTTGGTCAAGAATATGTATGCATAATCGTCATACGTAAAAATTTATAAAAACCTCAAGATATTGTTGCCAAGCTAATTCTGAACCTCGTATTTGTTTAATGTCGTCATCCCAGTGAAAATTTACCACATTTATGAGATCATGAGCGATCAAATAAAATGACCGATAGAATGTAAAACGGTGTACGAAATGTGATACGGGCCAAGCCACACAAAAGTCCCTGTTGAAAATGGTTTGGACGTTCTTCCATCCATCCTCATTCAAAGAATCTCGTACGATGTTTTTATTTTTTCTTTGTTGTCCAATTAAATGTATGAGGAGAAAGTCATTTTCCAGGTCCCAAATTGCACCTACATGTAGTTGAAACACTCATTAACTGCACATTCAAATTTTATTACAATAGAAAGAAAGACACACGAAACGAGTCACTAGTTGGTGAATAAAGTTCTAAACATGCTAATAGAAACAGATTATGAACAAAATAGGTCAAATAACATCTCAGTTAGACATCCATAGTTGTGTGGCAATTGCATCTCGAATAGCTCCTCCTGCCGTCATTTTAGATGGGCTAACCGAAAGATTTGGATCTTCCTCAGGTTCATGATGTTCGTCCTCCCTACCTCCTTCACGGCTTGAGTTAAAATAAAAGTCCTCCCCTTGTTGACGTCGGACAAAATTGTGCACAACACAACATGCAATAACAATCAACACTTGTATCCGAAATGGATAACAGTTCCCCTCTCGCAATGTTTGAAATCTATTCTTCAACACCCCAAATGCACGTTCCACACAATTGCGAAGTTGGGCGTGACGATGGTTGAACTTGTCTCTCAAGTTCTTATACCGTGCATTGTCATGTCCTTGATATTCATGGATATGGTATCTTTCCCCACGATATGGAGCCACAAATTGAGCAGTGTTTCCATATCCTGAGTCCACTAGGTAGTACTTTCATGTGAAGGCCAATTGTCACACATTACATTAGCAAATTCTACGTTAAACGAAAAATACGTGGATAGTCATAAATAGATAATCATACCTTCTAAAACGTGAAAGCCACCTACATCCATAGCCCTCCTCAGGACAGACATGTCAGTAGCTGCTCCCTCAAAACCGACCCCCACATATTGGAAGACAAGGTCAAAATCACACACCCCCATTACATTTTGACTGATGACTCCTTTGTGGTTCCTATACCGTGCATGCTTTTCTCACAATATATGCGCTGGGATGTGGGTACCATCAATTGCTCCAATGGAATCCTAAACAATGTAAAAATGAGAATGTTAACAAGAATGAGACATTTTTTTAGTTTACGTCATTAAAGCATAGGGAATTTACCTTGAAGTAAGGATAAAATCTGTCATCATGTCGAATGCGGGGGTGCACAGGATCAGTCAAAGTTGGTAGTTTTATGTAATTGAAGCGTAGGGAAGCTAACGCTTTTGTGACTTCGCGGACGTGTTTACTAATTGTCTCAGAAGAGTGTTGAAAATGTTCGCACATAGCACCTGATGCAACACCATGACCCATTGCATACATGAAAATTGCGAGTTTCTCGGTTGCCTTAACATAACGGGAATCACGTATGAGATCTCTTTCCATCAGTTCGTCTCTTAATCTCATGAACATCGTGGGATGTAGTCTGAACACGTTGTAGCAACGTCCTTCATGTCCCTGCAGAACTTTATTAATCCAAGTGTGACCAATATGACTACTTGTGTGCATAGGCCTTGGGACACTGTGTTCCTCATTTGATTCCAAAATCTCATCAGCAATTGCTTCATCGATAGCTAAAAAGAGGGCATTCTCCTCACAAAGGATTTCTCGTACTAACGCGTCCACATCAACGGAAGGACCTAATAATTAGATAAAGATAGTACATTCTCTTCAAAAATACAAGAAGTCAAAACATATGACATAATACAACAAGTAGCATCAAGTAGTCAACTACGTTTCCTAAAGTACAATGAAAATGACAACTAACATTAAGAAGATCAGAAAAATAAAGAACAATATCATCAACATAATAAGTATGGGAATGTCGTTCTTTAGACTATGGCATTCCGAATCTCTTCCTGCATGGGTAACTGAATCATTAGGTGCATACATAGATCTCCTTTGTACTTGAGACGTAGATCTATATACAACCATTCTATAGTAAGCGTGTTGCGCTTCTTCTAAGTTTGAGAATCCCTTATACTTTGCTCCCGGATAACCATTGACCTGGGCATAACAATCAGACCAAGTGTGGTATATTCCTGGTTGACGACCAACCCAAACTACATAGCACATATACTTGCCCATTTCAGAATGCCTATTGGCCTGCAATACGATAAGGTGAACACTCACATTATGGAGCCACAAATTGAGCAGTGTTTCCATATCCTGAGTCCACTAGGTAGTACTTTCATGTGAAGGCCAATTGTCACACATTACATTAGCAAATTCTACGTTAAACGAAAAATACGTGGATAGTCATAAATAGATAATCATACCTTCCAAAACGTGAAAGCCACCTACATCCATAGCCCTCCTCAGGACAGACATCACTACAAGAAAAAGCGGGATTACCGACGGACTGAATTCGTCGGAAATCCGTCGGTATTCCGTCGGAAAAGGCGCCTTCCGACCGCTTTCCGTCCAACACTCGTCGGAAACCTTCCGTCGGAAATGATTGGTCAGAACTTTCCGACGGATGAAAATTCCTTCGGAATTCGGTCGAAACCTCCGACTGATTTCATCCGTCGGTAAAGGCGTCAGTATTTGCCGACCGAAGTACCGACGGTCTTTAACCGTCGGTAATGTATATTTTCCGACGGATACTTATCCGTCGGCCAATCCGTCAGTATTTTGCCGACGGACTTGCCGACGGTATTTTGCCGTCGGTAATTTATCAGTTCCGACGGATGCTTATCCGTCGGCCGATCCGTCAGTATTGTCCGACGGCATTACCGACGGTATTTTTCTGTCGGTAATTTATACTTTCCGAAGGAAACGTAGCCGTCGGAAAATCCGTCGGAAAATACACATTTTTTTTAAATAAACAAATAAAAATACATTGCTACAATGTCAAACCTGCTACAATATTCATAAATTTAACAAATACTAACAATCAACATAAAATCATAAGATACAATAAATATAAATCATATAGCATAATGAATACAAAAATCAACATAGATCTGCTGGATCATCTGCTGTCCCTACCTCGTCATCGTCTGGAGCTGGATCCTATATTAAAACAAATTAAAATGAAAAACATTAATAATAAATAAAAGAAATACAGTATTTTCAAAAATGAAATTTAAAACATGTGATTATTTCTCAAACTTAATACAATAATATTTTTAGATCCATCATTTTCTTGGGTGTTTTTAGATCCGTCCTTTGAATGCCCAACCCAATCCGGGGATCCAAATTGGATTCCGTCAGTTTCTACACGTCACTTTAACCCACCTGGTCGTGTCGGAGAAAACGGCACGTCGATCCGATCCCTATTTGGGATTTTGGACCCCCGGGTTGTGTGTTTTAACTTTTTATATATACTTGGGTGTTTTTAGATCCGTCCTTTGAATACCCAACTCAATCCGGAGATCCAAATTGGATTCCGTCAGTTCCCACACGTCACTTTAACTCACCCGGTCGTGTCGGAGAAAACGGCACGTCGATCCGATCCCTATTTTGGATTTTGGACCCCCGGGTTGTGTTTTGACGCTTTAAATATACTTGGGTGTTTTTTAGATCCATCAATTGAACGTCCGACCCAATCCGGGGATCAAAATTGGATTCCGTCAGTTCCCACACGTCACTTTAACCCACCCGGTCGTGTCGGAGAAAACGACACGCCGATCCGATCCCTATTTGGGATTTTGGACCACCGGGTTGCGTGTTTTCACCATTTATATATGCTTGGGGGTGTTTTTAGATCCGTCCTTTGAATGCCCAACCCAATCCGGGGATCCAAATTGGATTCCGTCAGTTTCTACACGTCACTTTAACCCACCCGGTCGTGTCGAAGAAAACGGCACGTCGATCCGATCCCTATTTGGGATTTTGGACCACCGGGTTGTGTGTTTTGACGCTTTATATATACTTGGGTGTTTTTAGATCCGTCCTTTGAATGCCAAACCCAATCCGGGGATCCAAATTGGATTCCGTCAGTTCCCACACGTCACTTTAACCCACCCGGTCGTGTCGGAGAAAACAGCACGCCGATCCGATCCCTATTTGGGATTTTGGACCCCCGGGTTGTGTTTTGACGCTTTAAATATACTTGGGTGTTTTTTAGATCCGTCAATTGAACGTCCGACCCAATCCGGGGATCCAAATTGGATTCCGTCAGTTCCCACACGTCACTTTAACCCACCCGGTCGTGTCGGAGAAAACGGCACGCCGATCCGATCCCTATTTGGGATTTTGGACCCCCGGGTTGTGTGTTTTGACCATTTATATATGCTTGGGGGTGTTTTTAGATCCGTCCTTTGAATGCCCAACCCAATCCGGGATCCAAATTGGATTCCGTCAGTTTCTACACGTCACTTTAACCCACCCGGTCGTGTCGGAGAAAACGGCACGTCTATCCGATCCCTATTTGAGATTTTGGACCCCCGGGTTGTGTGTTTTGACGCTTTATATATACTTGGGTGTTTTTAGATCCGTCCTTTGAATGCCCAACCCAATCCGGGGATCCAAATTGGATTCCGTCAGTTCCCACACATCACTTTAACCCACCCGGTCGTGTCGGAGAAAACGGCACGCCGATCCGATCCCTATTTGGGATTTTGGACCCCCGGGTTGTGTTTTGACGCTTTAAATATACTTGGGTGTTTTTTAGATCCGTCAATTGAACGTCCGACCCAATCCGGGGATCCAAATTGGATTCCGTCAGTTCCCACACGTCACTTTAACCCACCCGGTCGTGTCGGAGAAAACGGCACGCCGATCCGATCCCTATTTGGGATTTTGGACCCCCGGGTTGCGTGTTTTGACCATTTATATATGCTTGGGGGTGTTTTTAGATCCGTCCTTTGAATGCCCAACCCAATCCAGGGATCCAAATTGGATTCCGTCAGTTTCTACACGTCACTTTAACCCACCCGGTCGTGTCGGAGAAAACGGCACGTCGATCCGATCCCTATTTGGGATTTTGGACCCTCGGGTTGTGTGTTTTGACGCTTTATATATACTTGGGTGTTTTTAGATCCGTCCTTTGAATGCCCAACCCAATCCGGGGAGCCAAATTGGATTCCGTCAGTTCCCACACGTCACTGTAACCCACCCGGTAGTGTCGGAGAAAACGGCACGCCGATCCGATCCCAATTTGGGATTTTGGACCCCCGGGTTGTGTTTTGACGCTTTAAATATACTTGGGTGTTTTTTAGATCCGTCAATTGAACGTCCGACCCAATCCGGGGATCCAAATTGGATTCCGTCAATTCCCACACGTCACTTTAACCCACCTGGTCGTGTCGGAGAAAACGGCACGCCGATCCGATCCCTATTTGGGATTTTGGACCCCCGGGTTGTGTGTTTTGACCATTTATATATGCTTGGGGGTGTTTTTAGATCCGTCCTTTGAATGCCCAACCCAATCCGGGGATTCAAATTGGATTCCGTCAGTTTCTACACGTCACTTTAACCCACCCGGTCGTGTCGGAGAAAACGGCACGTTGATCCGATCCCTATTTGGGATTTTGGACCCTCGGGTTGTGTGTTTTGACGCTTTATATATACTTGGGTGTTTTTAGATCCGTCCTTTGAATGCCCAACCCAATCCGGGGATCCAAATTGGATTCCGTCAGTTCCCACACGTCACTTTAACCCACCCGGTCGTGTCGGAGAAAACGGCACGCCGATCCGATCCCTATTTGGGATTTTGGACCCCCGGGTTGTGTTTTGACGCTTTAAATATACTTAGGTGTTTTTTAGATCCGTCAATTGAACGTCCGACCCAATCCGGGGATCCAAATTGGATTCCGTCAGTTCCCACACGTCACTTTAACCCACCCGGTCGTGTCGGAGAAAACGGCACGCCGATCCGATCCCTATTTGGGATTTTGGACCCCCGGGTTGCGTGTTTTGACCATTTATATATGCTTGGGGGTGTTTTTAGATCCGTCCTTTGAATGCCCAACCCAATCCGGGGATCCAAATTGGATTCCGTCAGTTTCTACACGTCACTTTAACCCACCCGGTCGTGTCGGAGAAAACGGCACGTCGATCCGATCCCTATTTGGGATTTTGGACCCCCAGGTTGTGTGTTTTGACGCTTTATATATACTTGGGTGTTTTTAGATCCGTCCTTTGAATGCCCAACCCAATCCGGGGATCCAAATTGGATTCCGTCAGTTCCCACACGTCACTTTAACCACCCGGTCGTGTCGGAGAAAACGGCACGCCGATCCGATCCCTATTTGGGATTTTGGACCCCCGGGTTGTGTTTTGACGCTTTAAATATACTTGGGTGTTTTTTAGATCCGTCAATTGAACGTCCGACCCAATCCGGGGATCCAAATTGGATTCTGTCAGTTCCCATACGTCACTTTAACCCACCTGGTCGTGTCGGAGAAAACGGCACGCCGATCCGATCCCTATTTGGGATTTTGGACCCCCGGGTTGTGTGTTTTGACCATTTATATATGCTTGGGGGTGTTTTTAGATCCGTCCTTTGAATGCCCAACCCAATCCGGGGATCCAAATTGGATTCCGTCAGTTTCTACACGTCACTTTAACCCACCCGGTCGTGTCGGAGAAAACGGCACGTCGATCCGATCCCTATTTGGGATTTTGGACCCCCGGGTTGTGTGTTTTGACGCTTTATATATACTTGGGTGTTTTTAGATCCGTCCTTTGAATGCCCAACCCAATCCGGGGATCCAAATTGGATTCCGTCAGTTCCCACACGTCACTTTAACACACCCGGTCGTGTCGGAGAAAACGGCACGCCGATCCGATCCCTATTTGGGATTTTGGACCCCCGGGTTGTGTTTTGACGCTTTAAATATACTTGGGTGTTTTTTAGATCCGTCAATTGAACGTCCGACCCAATCCGGGGATCCAAATTGGATTCCGTCAGTTCCCACACGTCACTTTAACCCACCCGGTCGTGTCGGAGAAAACGGCACGCCGATCCGATCCCTATTTGGGATTTTGGACCCCCGGGTTGCGTGTTTTGACCATTTATATATGCTTGGGGGTGTTTTTAGATCCGTCCTTTGAATGCCCAACCCAATCCGGGGATCCAAATTGGATTCCGTCAGTTTCTACACGTCACTTTAACCCACCCGGTCGTGTCGGAGAAAACGGCACGTCGATCCGATCCCTATTTGGGATTTTGGACCCCCATGTGTGTTTTGACGCTTTATATATACTTGGGTGTTTTAGATCCGTCCTTTGAATGCCCAACCCAATCCGGGGATTCAAATTGGATTCCTTCAGTTCCCACACGTCACTTTAACCCACCCGGTCGTGTCGGAGAAAACGGCACGCCGATCCGATCCCTATTTGGGATTTTGGACCCCGGGTTGTGTTTTGACGCTTTAAATATACTTGGGTGTTTTTTAGATCCGTCAATTGAACGTCCGACCCATCCGGGGATCCAAATTGGATTCCGTCAGTTCCCACACGTCACTTTAATCCACCCGGTCGTGTCGGAGAAAACGGCACGCCGATCCGATCCCTATTTGGGATTTTGGACCCCCAGGTTGCGTGTTTTGACCATTTATATATGCTTGGGGGTGTTTTTAGATCCGTCCTTTGAATGCCCAACCCAATCCGGGGATCCAAATTGGATTCCGTCAGTTTCTACACGTCACTTTAACCCACCCGGTCGTGTCGGAGAAAACGGCACGTCGATCCGATCCCTATTTGGGATTTTGGACCCCCAGGTTGTGTGTTTTGACGCTTTATATATACTAGGGTGTTTTTAGATCCGTCCTTTGAATGCCCAACCCAATCCGGAGATCCAAGTTGGATTCCGTCATTTCCCACACGTCACTTTAACCCACCCGGTCTTATCGGAGAAAACGGCACGCCGATCCGATCCCTATTTGGGATTTTGGACCCCCGGGTTGTGTTTTGACGCTTTAAATATACTTGGGTGTTTTTTAGATCCGTCAATTGAACGTCCGACCCAATCCGGGGATCCAAATTGGATTCCGTCAGTTCCCACACATCACTTTAACCCACCCGGTCGTGTCGGAGAAAACGGCACGCCGATCCGATCCCTATTTGGGATTTTGGACCCCCGGGTTACGTGTTTTGACCATTTATATATGCTTGGGGTGTTTTTAGATCCGTCCTTTGAATGCCCAACCCAATCCGGGGATCCAAATTGGATTCCGTCAGTTTCTACACGTCATTTTAACCCACCCGGTCGTGTCGGAGAAAACGGCGCGTCGATCCGATCCCTATTTGGGATTTTGGACCCCCGAGTTTTGTGTTTTGACGCTTTATATATTCTTGGGTGTTTTTAGATCCGTCCTTTGAATGCCCAACCCAATCCGGGGATCCAAATTGGATTCCGTCAGTTCCCACACGTCACTTTAACCCACCTGGTCGTGTTGGAGAAAACGGCACGCCAATCCGATCCCTATTTGGGATTTTGGACCCCCGGGTTGTGTTTTGACGCTTTAAATATACTTTGGTGTTTTTTAGATCCGTCAATTGAACGTCCGACCCAATCCGGGGATCCAAATTGGATTCCGTCAGTTCCCACACGTCACTTTAACCCACCCGGTCGTGTCGGAGAAAACGGCACGCCGATCCGATCCCTATTTGGGATTTTGGACCCCCGGGTTGTGTGTTTTGACCATTTATATATGCTTGGGGGTGTTTTTAGATCCGTCCTTTGAATGCCCAACCCAATCCGGGGATCCAAATTGGATTTCGTCAGTTTCTACACGTCACTTTAACCCACCCGGTCGTGTCGGAGAAAACGGCACGTCAATCCGATCCCTTTTGGGATTTTGGACCCCCGGGTTGTGTGTTTTGACGCTTTATATATACTTGGGTGTTTTTAGATCCGTCCTTTGAATGCCCAACCCAATCCGGGGATCCAAATTGGATTCCGTCAGTTCCCACACGTCACTTTAACCCACCCGGTCGTGTCGGAGAAAACGGCACGCCGATCCGATCCCTATTTGGGATTTTGGAACCCCGGGTTGTGTTTTGACGCTTTAAATATACTTTGGGTTTTTTAGATCCGTCAATTGAACGTCCGACCCAATCCGGGGATCCAAATTGGATTCCGTCAGTTCCCACACGTCACTTTAACCCACCCGGTCGTGTCGGAGAAAACGGCACACCGATCCGATCCCTATTTGGGATTTTGGACCCCCGGGTTGCGTGTTTTGACCATTTATATATGCTTGGGGGTGTTTTTAGATCTGTCCTTTGAATGCCCAACCCAATCCGAAGATCCAAATTGGATTCCGTCAGTTTCTACACGTCACTTTAACCCACCCGGTCGTGTCGGAGAAAACGGCACGTCGATCCGATCCCTATTTGGGATTTTGGACCCCCGGGTTGTGCGTTTTGACACTTTATATATACTTGGGTGTTTTTAGATCCGTCCTTTGAATGCCCAACCCAATCCGGGGATCCAAATTGGATTCCGTCAGTTCCCACACGTCACTTTAACCCACCCGGTCGTGTCGGAGAAAACGGCACGCCGATCCGATCCCTATTTGGGATTTTGGACCCCCGGGTTGTGTTTTAACGCTTTAAATATACTTGGGTGTTTTTTAGATCCGTCAATTGAACGTCCGACCCAATCCGGGGATCCAAATTGGATTCCGTCAGTTCCCACACGTCACTTTAACCCACCCGGTCGTGTCGGAGAAAACGGCACGCCGATCCGATCCCTATTTGGGATTTTGGACCCCCGGGTTGTGTGTTTTGACCATTTATATATGCTTGGGGGTGTTTTTAGATCCGTCCTTTGAATGCCCAACCCAATCCGGGGAACCAAATTGGATTCCGTCAGTTTCTACACGTCACTTTAACCCACCCGGTCGTGTCGGAGAAAACGGCACGTCGATCCGATCCCTATTTGGGATTTTGGACCCCCGGGTTGTGTGTTTTGACGCTTTATATATACTTGGGTGTTTTTAGATCCGTCCTTTGAATGCCCAACCCAATCCGGGGATCCAAATTGGATTCCGTCAATTCCCACACGTCACTTTAACCCACCCGGTCGTGTTGGAGAAAACGGCACGTCGATCCGATCCCTATTTGGGATTTTGGACCCCCGGGTTGTGTGTTTTAACCTTTTATATATACTTGGGTGTTTTTAGATCCGTCTTTTGAATGCCCAACCCAATCCGGGGATCCAAATTGTATTCCGTCAGTTTCTACACGTTACTTTAACCCACCCGGTCGTGTTGGACGGTCGGCCCAATCCTAAGTATATGAAATTAATACTAATGCTGACCTGAGTTGTTGGCTGTGTGGGGCGTACTCCTTGCATTATTGACATGAACTGCTGAACCATATCGCTGAACTGCGTCTGTAGCTGTACCCGCTGCGTCTGTAGCTCTTCCCGCTGCGTCTGTAGCTCTGTACGTAGCTCCTCCCGAATGATGCCTCTAATGTCCTCTACACCACTGACGGGCGGCGCAGAAGGTGAACTCGCGTGTGCCGGAGAAGCGATCGAACTGGCATATGAGGACAACACTCGATGAGTATCCAGGCTGTCCCCAAAGCCGTACACTCGACCCTTCCTTGGCACTCCCGCTGCCTGGACCCAAGCGTTCGCATCCAAATCTGGCTGGGGAGTGCCCTCTGTGTAGCGCTCCGCCATCGTCCTGTCGTACGTCTCCTGTAAAATAATTTAAAATTAAATTATTGAAAACAAATTACTTTAATATCATAATTGAATTCATAATTTAAAGCTTGACTTACAGCAATCGTGCGGGCACTCTCGGTAACATAGTCATCCGTCCCCTTCCGCTTATGAGTCCGGTCAAATAACTCGCGGAAAGTAGGGGCACGCTCCAGGTCGTGATGCTTAGAATTCAACAAAATTAGTTAGTCTCACAATAATAATCCATATGTATATATGAATCGAACAATAAAATACTTACCAATTTTTGACTGTGGGTCGCATAAGATACGGATCCACTAGTATGCACATTCTTCTCCGGTTGAGTTGCTCTGTTGCGTATTGCCGCCTGTGACCGCTGCTGCCATGGTCCAGCAGCCCAACGCGCGCAAAGGGACTCCCAATAGTCCGTCCGCAGCCAAACAGGGCCGTAATCCACCCAAGCCATAGGATCCCGGTTCCCTGTGGTCTTGATTGCCTTGTCCCGTGCCTCCCACATCGACTTTCTTAAATTAGCGGGAAGCAGGACTGGGATCTATCTTCCCCCTGCAATTCCACATTAATTTTCTACATGAAATGTATATCCTAAATAACAAATACAGTAACACTGAGATGATGAACTTTACCCTGAGATCCAGCATGGTTGTCGTCCTGGTAGCTGAGGCCCCTCCTCAGCTGCTGGATGCTGGCTCTCCACCTCTGTTGAAAACAATTTAGTACACTTTTATTGTATAAATTGCAAGAGACCAAACATACTAATCTATTGAAACATATGTTTACCTTGTGGTGAGGAAGAAGACGAAGGTAGCGTGGACGGGGAGGCATTCCCTGCAAAATTTCATACACATTAGAAATTATGAATTTCAAATAAACAACAATGTAGAAAATTACCTGTCGCTGGGACGACGGGCGTGGACGGGGAGGCATTCCCTGCAAAATTTCATACACATTAGAAATTATGAATTTCAAATAAACAACAATATAGAAATTTACCTGTTGCTGGGACGACGGGCGTGGACGGGGAGGCAGTCCCTGCAAAATTTCATACACATTAGAAATTATGAATTTCAAATAAACAACAATGTAGAAAATTACCTGTCGCTGGGACGACGGGCGTGGATGGGGAGGCATTCCCTGCAAAATTTCATACACATTAGAAATTATGAATTTCAAATAAACAACAATATAGAAATTTACCTGTCGCTGGGACGACGGGCGTGAACGGGGAGACAGTCCCTGCAAAATTTCATACACATTAGAAATTATGAATTTCAAATAAACAACAATATAGAAAATTACATGTCGCTGGGACGACGGGCGTGGACGGGGAGGCAGTCCCTGTAAAATTGTATGTACGTTAGTTCTCGTGAAATCAATATAAACAATATAACCCATATGGTTTTTTGTGTACATATGCATATACCTGTCGCGGACCTGGAGGCAGACGTGGACGCGGAGGCAGTCCCTCTGCCAACGGACGTGGCAACCCTCCGACTGCGTCCTCCACGTACCATATCTCTATTGATACAAATAAAGATATAGCAAGTCATCAGCACTCAATTTGAAGTAGCAATTTATTATAAACATGTAATGAACAACAACACCAATTTCTTACAAAATATGCAGTATATTATCTATATTCATCATCAGATGCTGAAGACATGTTTAATTCAGCATCATCTTCATCATCATCCTGGAATTCATCCTCATCATCTTGGGAGTCTTCCTCCACATCAGACTCCACCTCCCGCTCAGCGACATTTGGGTCAACTTCTTCTTGTTCGTTATCCTTATGTAAGGAAATTGTTTCATTTATATCATGAACATTGTACTGCGTAGAAGCTGCCAACTCTCGTGCGTCACTCCGATCTGATTGGAAAAAGTTGTCATTAACACCTTCGAGCTCATCATCAGTCGGGAGAAGCTCATACTCAGGGAATAGTCTTGATTTCACTCTACATGCAGCCCACCAATCTCTTAATTTGAGGGATGTATAATTTGAATAATAAACTTGTTGGGCTTGTGCCGCCAGGATGAATGGCTCATATGTACTCAATTTGGACTTATGCTTCACATCGATTAATCCATATGTTGTGTCATGACGAATAGATGTCGGGTCAAACCAATGACACTTGAACAGAAATACATTGTTGTCTTGTCCCAAAAATTGCAATTCAATGACTTCTTCGAGAATGCCATAATAGTCAATTTCATTTTCATTATAGGCACTTCCCTTCACACATACGCCGCTGTTCATCGTAGACTTATTCCGTCCATAATCTCTCGTGTGAAATCTGTATCCATTCACAATGTAGCCTGGATAGACACGTACAATCTTTGAGGGGCCAAAACTAATCTGTTGTACTCTAGAATCGGGAATGAAGCCTTGTTCAACCTATTATGAGATAAATAGACAAACATTGAATAAATGACTTCAACTCAGTCTGCATAAAAACATAACACTTATGTTTCAAAATAATTAGACACATACTCGAGATCTTAACCAAGTAGGAAAAGACTTCTCCCGTTCCTTTTCAACCTGCACGTCAGTTAGACGTGGATTCTGTCGCAATATGACCGAGTCAAACTCTCTGCAATGCAAATGTCACACAACCGTTAGGTTCTGCAGTAATGCACGCAAATGATGACGAATAAGCGTGGAGAGCTTACTGAATGTAAGGGTCTAGTTCTTCGCAATTCATGAACACGTAGATCTCCGCAGCTACCAACTCTCTGTCTTAGAGTGCGCGAGTAGATGAAGATCCGAACGCCCGTCCGGCACACTTGAATACAGAGAGTCGGTCTGACACCTCGAAATCTCCACCATCATCATTACGTGGAGGTTGAGTGTGTCGGGTTTGTATTTCCGTGTCAAAGTACATCAAACAGAAGTTCGATATCTCCTCAATGAGGTACGCCTGAGTAATGGAGCCCTCAACTTGTGCTTTGTTACGGACTTTCATCTTAAGATCGTGCATGCACCTACGACAATAATTCAAATGCATACATAAGTAATATAAAAGATCGTCGTAATGGCAATAAATTGAGATGTAGAAATATACCTCTCAAACGGATACATCCATCGAAATTGTACTGGTCCTCCGACCCTTGCCTCATATGGTAAATGGATGATCAGGTGCTCCATTGAATCAAAGAATGCTGGAGGAAATATCTTCTCTAATTTGCAGACTGTCTGAATTATATTTTGCTCTATATTTTGCAAGTCATGAATTTTGAGTTCTGATGCAGATAAAATCCTGAAGAATTGACTCAGCTCAGTCATTGCTCCCCATATTTGTTTCGGCAACAACTCACGAAAAGCAAGAGGCATCAGTCTTTGCATGAAAACATGGCAGTCATGACTCTTCATTCCGTATATTTTTCCCTCGTTGACATTTACACAACGCGCAATATTCGAGACATATCCATCCGGAAATCTCAATTGCTTTAACCATTGCAACACTTCCTTAATCTGTCTGGCCCCAAGCACATATGCAGCTTTAGGTTGCACCACTTTTCCTTGAACATGTTGTAGCTCTAGTTCTGGACGTTTGCAAAGTACTTTCAAATCGACCCGTGCCTTGACGTTATCCTTCGTTTTACCTTTGACGTCCATAACTGTGTTGAACACATTATCAAAAATATTCTTCTCTATATGCATGACGTCTAGGTTATGACGTATCAAAAGTGTTGACCAATAAGGCAATTCCAAAAAAATGCATTGCTTCACCCAATTGTGATCCTTCCCAAAGCCAGGGATTTGTCGGGTACTACCAGCCAGTTGTGTTACAGTCGGTAAGTTCTGGACCCGCCTCGCCATATTTCCACCAGACACCTGTTCCATATCTACCTCCTCCATCACAGTTGTATTTTTAATAAAAGAATCCTTTTGCTTTCGGAAAGGATGGTCACTGGGTAGAAACCGCAGATGACAATCGAACCAACAAGATTTTCCCCCAGATTTCAACACAAATGATTTAGAATCCTCCATGCAATAAGGACATGCCAACCTCCCATGTGTGCTCCAGCCAGATAACATGCCGTAGGCTGGAAAGTCACTTATTGTCCACATTAATGCAGCCTTCAGATTGAAATTCTGTTTTCTAGATGCATCATAAGACTGCACACCATCTGACCATAACAATTTCATCTCATCAATCAACGGTCTGAGATATATGTCTATATTCTTTCCTGGACTTTTTGGACCCGGAATCAGCAATGAAAGGAACAGATTCTCACGCTTCATGCACATGCCTGGCGGAAGGTTATACGGTGTTAAGAATACTGGCCAACATGAGTAAGATGCCACCGAGCCTCCGAAAGGATTGAAACCATCTGTGCATAAACCAAGTCGTACGTTGCGTGGATCCCTTGAGAAGTAAGGATGAGTACGGCTAAAATGAGCCCAAGCTTCACCATCGGCAGGATGACTCATTTCACCTTCGTCGCGACGGACTCTTTCCGCATGCCATGTCATATGTCCAGCTGTCCTCGAGGACTTGAACAATCGCTGCAATCTGGGTGTGATAGGAAAGTACCGCAATGACTTATACGGAACATCCTTCTGCTTTGACTTGTCCCCTCTCTTGGGCTTGAACCTATCATGCTTACAAATACAACATGATGTCTTATCTGCATCCTCTTTGTAGTACAGCATACAGTGATTCAGACATGCATCAATTTTCATAAAACCAAGCCCCAAATCATTCACCATCTTCTTCGCACGGTAAAAGTCAGCAGGTAACCTCTCTGATTGAGGAAGCATGCTCTTGACCAGTAAGAGAAGTCGGTCAAAACAACTCTCGCTCATATGAAATTCAGATTTCAAATTCAATAGCTGCGACACTGCAGACAACCGTGTATGCTTCTCACAACCATCCCATAATGGCTCATCAGCATCTCGAAGTAATTGATAAAATCTCTGAGCTGTATCATTCGGCACTTCTTCATTTGTTTGATCTTCATGAATATTGAACTCCGGACCAGCAGCATCGACAACCATGTCTACGTACGTACTTGTGGAGGCAAAGTAATTAGCTGGTGCAGACGACTGAATATTCAACTCACCATGACACGACCATAACTCATAATGGCCAACAAATCCTCTCGTATACAGATGATGCTGCACATCCCATGTCGATATCCACTTTCTGTTCTTACAAGCCGAACACGGACATCGAATGTTACCCATCGGATCGACTGCTACTGAGGAATTACTCAATGCAAACTGAATAAAACTGTCAACTCCGTCTTTAAACTCCTCGGTGACAACTCCATTCACCATTCCACGGTACATCCATGACCGATTCTCATAAGACATTTTTCCTACACAGATTAAATGTCATGTCACAAGTTAAAATCCAACAGACCCTCACATCGTTCGAGTAAGTCAAAATGAATAGGTAGGATATATTATTAAGATTATCACTTTTTACCCATCTGTGAATATTTGATCGCACTCAGATGACCATTTACTATGTGTTTGTATTATTTGCTGAAAATTTCGGCAACATCTCCTCACACCTCTCCGATATACCAAAAATTTTATTGATTTAGATATTTTCTTAAACACTTACTAATAAGTGGTTAAGAAAATATTATAAATCAATAAAGGTATATCAGAGAGGAGTGAGTAGACGCACCCGAAATTTTCAACAAATAATACAATCACATAATAAATGACCACCTAACTCCGATCAAACATTCACAGACTGTCCAAAACGGGACAATTCAAGACTTTGAGTTAGATATACACGTTCTCATTATTGAAAATAAGACTCGTGCACATCAATCTCAAAGTCTTGAACGGGAATGTTCATTGACACGGGCTTAACACGCTCTCGTGATGTGTGTGCAGTGAAAAATTACTATACATGCATAGATCAAATTTCAAACGCACATGAAAATGAAATGAATATGAAATCAAAATCATATATGTGAACAAATGCAATAATAAAACATGCAAGAGTGAATGGTTTCTTTTTCAACAAGTTTCCACACCCTCACACATCAAGTGAGAGGCATGGCACAAGAGAGACCTCAGTTAGACCGCTTTCATCCCCACTGAGATCAAAGGAGAACTGCAAAAGGACATGTAGGAGTGAATGGCACCCATCATTCGAGTTGGGCGCATGATCGGGAACATCCGGAATGAGGAATACTCATTGCCCACGAAGGCGAAGGAGAGCAATAAAAGTAATCATGCATCTTATTAATTGAAATTTTGATAAAATTTTTCTCTCTCTCTTTCAACTAATAAAATTATTTAGAGAACAATTCACATCACTTTTATTATCCCCAAAGCAATAAGTATTTCTCAATCCAAAATACCCATATTCCCCTCTTTCAAAAGAGAGGTATTGCTCTGCGGCCAAGAAGCATCATTTTACATATAAGTAAATATCTTCTCATGGAAATGTCGAAGGTGGGTACCATTCAGCCACCATGGCAACACGGTGGTACCATGGTGCCAGGGCAAGTGCCACATCCCTCCCTCTCAACCCACCTCAGGTGTTCATTCCACCAAGGCGGACGGACTGCTCATCATCTAATATGATAACTAACTTACAAGGTGGCAACATAGTGGCCGAGAGATACTGGCCTAAGAATGGTGCCTATCCTTTCTCATCTTCTAATATAATAACTAAGTTAATATAAACAATATCCACACTCATGTTTACCAGAACATCCACAAATTTTGCAGACGAATGGTACAATGCTGCATTATTACGGCCGTCTTCATCATCATATCACAACTTCTATTCATCAAAACCTAGTAGAGAGGGTGATACATCATTATGTTACAACATGGCCCTCGCCTCTGGTCTCTACAACATAACTATGAATGGGATTGAAAATACACAATGACGCACAAATCATATATGTTCATTGACACGGGCTGAGTGCAGGGGAAGGGGGCCGGGTGGGGGGGGGGGGGGGGGGTGGGAAGGGGAGGGGGGTCAGGTGGGGGGGAGGGGGGCTGAGTGCAGGGGAAGGGGGGCGGGTGGGGGGGGGGGGAAGGGGAGGGGGGCCAGGTGGGGGGGGGGGGGCTGAGTGCAAAGGGGGAGGGGGGGATCGTGCAGGGGGGCCGGGTGGGGGGGAGGGGGGACCGCGCAGGGGGGGAGGTGGGCCGGGTGGGGGGGAGGGGGGGACCACGCAGGGGGGGGAGGTGGGCCGGGTGGGGGGGAGGGGGGCCGAGTGCAGGGGGGAGGGGGGGATCGTGCAGAGGGGCCGGGTGGGGGGGAGAGGGGACCGCGCAGGGGGGGAGGTGGGCCGGGTGGGGGGGAGGGGGGCCGAGTGCAGGGGGGGAGGGGGGGATCGTGCAGGGGGGGGGTGGGGGGGAGAGGGGACCGTGCAGGGGGGGAGGTGGCGGGTGGGGGGGAGGTGGGCCGGGTGGGGGGGAGGGGGGCCGAGTGCAGGGGGAGGCGGGGATCGCACAGGGGGGGAGGGGGGCCGGGTGGGGGAAGGCCGGAGGACGGTGGCGGGGGTGGGGAGAGCTACTCACCGGGAAGGGAGCGCCGGCGGGCGGCGAGACGACGGCGACCGGCGGAGAGCAGCGACCGGCGAAGGCGAGCGGCAGCGGCGGCGACCGTCGTCGGCGACCGGGGGCGAGAGCGAGAGAGGGAGAGAGAGAGAGAAAGAGAGAGAGAGAGAGCGGGAGAGGGAAAGAGAGCGGGAGAGGGAAAGAGGGGGGGTTCGCGGGGGAGGTGTAGCAGATTTACCGACGGATATTCCGACGAAAATATATCCGTCGGAATATCCATCGGTATACTTGAATTACCGACGGATATTTCCGACGGATTAATTTTCGTCGGAATTTCAGACGTATTTTCCGTCGGAAATACCGACGGCAATTAATCCGTCGGAAATATCCGTCGATAATCCCGCTTTTCCTTGTGGTGCATGTCAGTAGCTGCTCCCTCAAAACCGACCCCCACATATTGGAAGACAAGGTCAAAATCACACACCCCCATTACATTTTGACTGATGACTCCTTTGCAGTTCCTATACCGTGCATGCTTTTCTCACAATATATGCGCTGGGATGTGGGTACCATCAATTGCTCCAATGGCATCCTAAACAATGTAAAAATGAGAATGTTAACAAGAATGAGACATTTTTTTAGTTTACGTCATTAAAGCATAGGGAATTTACCTTGAAGTAAGGATAAAATCTGTCATCATGTCGAATGCGGGGGTGCACAGGATCAGTCAAAGTTGGTAGTTTTATGTAATTGAAGCGTAGGGAAGCTAACGCTTTTGTGACTTCGCGGAAGTGTTTACTAATTGTCTCAGAAGAGTGTTGAAAATGTTTGCACATAGCACCTGATGCAACACCATGACCCATTGCATACATGAAAATTGCGAGTTTCTCGGTTGCCTTAACATAACGGGAATCACGTATGAGATCTCTTTCCATCAGTTCGTCTCTTAATCTCATGAACATCGTGGGATGTAGTCTGAACACGTTGTAGCAACGTCCTTCATGTCCCTGCAGAACTTCATTAATCCAAGTGTGACCAATATGACTACTTGTGTGCATAGGCCTTGGGACACTGTGTTCCTCATTTGATTCCAAAATCTCATCAGCAATTGCTTCATCGATAGCTAAAAAGAGGGCATTCTCCTCACAAAGGATTTCTCGTACTAACGCGTCCACATCAACGGAAGGACCTAATAATTAGATAAAGATAGTACATTCTCTTCAAAAATACAAGAAGTCAAAACATATGACATAATACAACAAGTAGCATCAAGTAGTCAACTACGTTTCCTAAAGTACAATGAAAATGACAACTAACATTAAGAAGATCAGAAAAATAAAGAACAATATCATCAGCATAATAAGTATGGGAATGTCGTTCTTTAGGCCATGGCGTTCCGAATCTCTTCCTGCATGGGTTACTGAATCATTAGGTGCATACATAGATCTCCTTTGTACTTGAGACGTAGATCCATATACAACCATTCTATAGTAAGCGTGTTGCGCTTCTTCTAAGTTTGAGAATCCCTTATACTTTGCTCCCGGATAACCATTGACCTGGGCATAACAATCAGACCAAGTGTGGTATATTCCTGGTTGACGACCAACCCAAACTACATAGCACATATACTTGCCCATTTCAGAATGTCTATTGGCCTGCAATACGATAAGGTGAACACTCACATTCATAGTTAATATTACATATGAGTAGAAGAGGGATAAGTTATACGAGATACAGAATTGAAAAGCAATTGATGTGCTTAATACATATCACTAGAAAGAAGTTACCGAAATATGAAACTAACATGAGAGAAACAAGCAGAAATGGCAAAGTCTAACATGAAGGAAGGACGAACATGGCGAGCATCTTAGGAAGTTGCATTCAAGATCCATGCTAAAGCATCCTCATCATCAAGAGCCATGAACCATGCTCTCTTCTCAGGCTTCTCGAAGAGGGTCGCTGCAAGGAACAAAAGTTGTTGGGTGTAACCTGGCAAAGATTTCATCCTAACAACACATTCTCTCATTGTGTATTGCTCTTGTGGCGTGGATGACGTGCTTGAATAATTAGGAAACAAACTCCGAACCATATTGATGCGCTCATTGTTCAGCATACAATATTGAGATAGTACGTTCGGATCAAATGACTTCTTGCTCTTTCTCTTTCGAGAACCTATGGATGCATGATCAGTCCTCCTTCTAGTTGGGGATGTTGCCTCATCTTCCACTTGGTGAATATTCGTCGGTCTTTTCTCCAACCGACCGTGATGGAGGATTTCGTTGCGAGGATGATGGGTAGTCGAATGGGTTGAAATTGTCACCATCCATTGATTGAAAATGACTTGAATCTAATCCCATTGCGTTAAATTGTTGTCGGTCAGCACTATCATCATCTCCAAAAGACCGTGCAGCCTCAACATCTACGTCTTGTGTTGAGCCCATGAAATGACTGCCCCGAACAGTTGTCTTGTCACACAAGATGTCCAGCTATCTTTTGTATGGAAATGGTTTGTCTATATACTTTTTGTAATCAGAATTGATCTATGGATTAAAAAAAGTCATTTACATGTGCTAATAGACAAAATGTGTAGTTTGCACTAAATTTGTAGTGCTGCCTTACCGCAATTGCTGCCTATATACTTTCTTCCTCAGGCAGGACAAGTAAATTTCGTTCATCATCCCATCCCCAACCAGAAAGTGTACGCAATTGTTCGTAGATGTTGTACACTTTCTTAATGTTCCTCCAACGATACTTTAAAGAATCTTTGTCCTTTATCACATTGGCAGTGGTATTAAACTGATGTAAAATGTCTTGAAAGACATGTGCTTTGAAGGTTCCTTGACTACCATGGGTTTTTAGGTGAACATCAATCAACAAATCTAATAATATCCTATCTTCTCGCAATGTCCAATTTCGTGAATGACCCTTTCCCGTAGACAGAGGCCCCGAATTTTCTAACATAAATTAACATAATGACAACACAACAAGTCAATATAATTACTGTTATGACTTTAAACATGAAACATATTAATAAGGCCAATTCCTTAAGTTTTTAACTAACAAACACAACATATGTGAACAAGTCATCAAGTCCTTAGAACTAAGTCATGGGTCCTCAGACTCACTAAATATCTGGACTATGTCAACATAAAATGACAAGCTCCTTCCCTTAAATCATAAAGCCAACGGATTGAACTGCAAATGGAATAAACAATTAGTATTTAAACACCATTTACTAATACCTAGAAGAATATTTGTGAACTACAAACCTCATTGTACGCATCCCACATAATGTCGTTGCCGAAAAATGTTGATTTTTCATCATCCCACGTAAAACCTACGTTGTCTTAGGTCTTTGGATATGAGATATATGTTTTTGTAAAAACATAATTTACTTCTCAAATGTGTTAAAGTCACATGACAACCAAACTTTCTGACAAAAGTCTCCTTAATCATGTCCCATGCATGTTTTGGTATGAAGTCCCCATGCAATAGCTCATTCCTAAGCAAATGAAGAAATGTCCGGTCCATATCGGAGGTCCACACATAACCTAAGTGGTTGGTAAGAAATAATAATGAGAACTATATGTAAAATGAGGGCAGAAATTCAGTCTACATATTTAATCTAATCTTTCATAACATGGTTGCGAACAAAATAGCGCACCATATTATACTTTATGCATAGCTGATAGGAAATTCAAATTGTACCTGGTTGGGACATCGAGCTTGAGGCGGTTGGGGAACGTGGGCAACAATGCCGATGGTAAATGCTGATTAAGTTCAAAACCTTTTAGCCAATAAGTAGGAAGAGGGCAGACATGCAGTAGAACCATAGGTAGTAATGAACCAAAACGTAAATGGCAGTAAAGGGCAGTAAGTAGGTTCTGAATGCTGGATTTTTTTTTATACCACAGTAAAGGGCAGTAAGTAGGTTTCTCAACATGATATTATGAAGCATAAATTTCAGTTTATAAGGAGGTAGGCAGTAGTAGAACAATAGGTAGAATAGAAGCACAAGAACAAGTACATGCAAACACCAAATCTCATTTTTAATCAACACTTTAAGCAGGAAGAATCTCATTTTTAATCAACACTTTAAGCAGGAAGGTATAAAACCAGGTTTTTGAACATGATTTTATGAAGCATAAATTTCAGTTTATAATAGGTAGAATAGAAGCACAAGAACAAGTACATGGAAACACCAAATCTCATTTTTAATCAACACTTTAAGTAGGAAGGTATAAAACCAGGTTTCTGAACATGTATTTATGGAGCATAAATTTCAATTTATAAGGAGGTAGGCAGTAAGTAGAACAATAGGTAAAATAGAAGCACAAGAACAAGTACATGGAAACACCAAATCTCATTTTTAATCAACACTTTAAGCAGGAAGGTATAAAACTAGGTTTGTGAAAATGATTTTATGAAGCATACATTTCAGTTTATAAGGAGGTAGGCAGTTAGTAGAACAATAGGTAGAATAGAAGTAAAGAACAAGTACATGGAAACTCCAAATCTCATTTTTAATTAACACTTTAAGCAGGAAACACAATTGACTAACGCTCAAAATGTAAAATTCAAAATCTCATTCATTTTTATATGGTAAAGTTCCAAAGAACAGAACATGCCCTGTATAACTATGATCAAAACTGGAAATGAAAGAATCATAATTTATGTTGAACATAGAATGAGAAATACTCAGAAACCAGTACAAAAAAGGCAGAGTAGCATCCAATATGGGACAAGATTAAAAAGTGGCTATAAAACCTCAAAGTAGAACAATAGGTAGAATAGAAGCACAAGAACAAGTATATGGAAACACAAATCTCATTTTTAATCAACTCTTTAACCAGGAAGGCATGAAACCAGGTTTCTGAACATGATATCATCAAGCATAGAATTCAGTTTATAAGAAGGCAATAAGTAGAACAATAGGTAGAATAGAAGCACAAGAACAACTACATGGGAACACAAACTTAAATTAATCAACTCTTTAACAGGAAGGCATGAAAGCAGGTTTTTGAACATGATATCATCAAGCATAGAATTCAGTTTATAAGGAGGCAGTAAGTAGAACAATAGGTAGAATAGAAGCACAAGAACAACTACATGGGAACACAAACCTCAATTTTAATAAACTCTTTAACCAGGAAGGCATAGAAGCAGGTTTGTGGACATGATATTATGAAGCATAAATTTTAGTTTATACGGAGGGAGGCAGTAAGTAAAACAATAGGTAGAATAGAAGCACAAGAAAAAGTACATGGAAACACCAATAATCAATTTTAATCAAATCTTTAACATGCTTACAAGAGAACTGGTGATATTGGGAGAAAGGAATCCAAAATTGCTCTTATCTGTTTTGTACTGTCACTTTTGTACTGTCACATTTTTGTTGTGGTGGGAGACATTTTAATGATTTTCAGAAATGTCAAAAAACTTGGATGTATCAGCCTTGTATGCTTACTTTCAGGCTGCCAGTTCTAGGATAACCTCTATTGCATTTGGGACATTTCATTGCATTAGCTAATCCATTTGGCTTTCTTGTTTATGCATAAGATTGCTATTTATCTTTTTTATGGATAAGTAGTACACAGTCATATCAGGCATATGAACTTGTGCTTCACCAGTCTGGGTTGTCATTCTAGTGCCAGAGTTTTTTCGCTGTCTACTTGAGCAAAAAAACGAGCACTATCCAATCTGTATTTATCTGTAGATCATAGAAACTTTTGAAAGATCCTTGTTGGTATAACAGGTGAGAGGAAAGAGGGAGGACAACATAAACTGGACAGTTGAATGGACAGCATAAACTGATCAATTTTATTTATGTTGGAAGAACTATAACTATGCTTCTTGCAAAAAAATGCCTCTGGATTATAGTGCATTTTTGTTATCTGTTAACTTATGGTTGCTGCCATGTTCTTGGTCATTTATGTAGAAATTTAGATTACTCACACCCTCAACATATCCACATGTTCTTGATCAAGGGTCCGCAAACTTCAATATATTGCTCAGCTTGAAGGAACTGTCAAAGGGAATGTCATAAGGGCTGCAAAATTAGACTTATATAGAAAGCAAATTGACATTTGAATAACATGAAGATAGGTTATGCGAAAGATCAGATAGACATTGCAGCGCTTCTATCAGTCCTCATAGTAGAGAAAGGAAACACACTAATGTATACATAGGGCAGTCAAAGTGTATACAAGAAATCTAACCTTTGTTCTGCTGAAAGTTCAGAAAATCTGGACATTCCTCCCATGATCATGAACGCATTGACATATATAAAACACAACCCTCATTAGTCACAAATTGGAAGATTAAAAAAAAAATGGTAAAGAACTCACCTCCGGAACAACAGGTTGAACTGAAGAACACCACTTTCGCAAGAGGGTGACAAATAGACACGGTCGGGGTTTTATAGAGAAGGAAAGGGGAAGGAAGGGTGCAGTCATGGGTGCACAGGGCATCGCCAGAGTTCAAACTTACCAGGGTGAAGGAACGGGCAACGCACAGTACAGTCAAAGCCGGAGGACGATTCTTCGCACGGCCTCAGATAGGAAGGACGGGAAAAGGGGAACCTTCTGACAGAGAATCCAAATCACGGGCAAAATGGAAGAGATTCGCGCGTGGATGGTGGACAGCTTTCTACCTTTCCCTTCTTCTTTAACGGCGGGCGGAAACATGGCAGCGAGGAGGTAGCAGGTCCGGGGAACGACGCCGGAGAAGGCTGGAGCAAGCCTCGTCTACGACGGCCGGAGGTAGCAGGACCGGGGAGTGATGGCGGAGAGGAAGCCTCGTCTGCGATGGCCGGAGGTAGCAGGACCGGGGAGCGATGGCGGAGACCAAGCCTCGTCTGCGATGGCGGAGGTAGCCGGTCGGAGAGGACAGCGATGGCGGGGGTAGCCGCTTGGAGAGGCCAGCGATGGCGGGGATTTCGCGGGAGGAAGAGAGGTCACATCGCCCATGTGCCGTGCCAGACGCGTACGGGGAGGGACAAATGGGGTAGCCAGAGGTGGATTAACTCCAGCCGCGGGGTGGGTTAGGTATATGTGAGTTAACTCGGGGATAACTCGCTTTTAACCACTTTAGATGTGAGTTAACTCTAACACACATCCAAAGTGCTTTTTGAGATAACTCTGAGTTATCAGAGTTAACTCTGAGTTAACTCACATCTAAAGTGGCCAAGTTTTACAGAAATTTCTCTTGAAGGAGAACGATCTTGAGTCGTCTCCTTCATTTTTTGTTTCTACTACCACTGCTATGACTTAACCATCGGAAGGTGATCTTCTAAGGCACGTTCATGAGCCTGAGCCCCCTTGATATGTGATCTCCCCTATACATATCTCTCTTATGTGTGCACATCTCATTCTCCCCATCTAAGACCATCTAACGGCCTACAAGAAGATTTGAGATCCACCCTCTTTAAATCTCGTACATGTAAAAATTCTTAGAAATGATCTTACCCCCGTAATCTTCTGCACAAGCTCAAACTGCAACATTCCTCAAAACCTGGCGAGCTTCATCATCACAAGATAGTTTTACGGCAGCAGATGTGATCTCGTGTTCTCCATTTATTGATTGACGAGTCACGATCATGCTTCATAATTTGTCAGTACTCAAATACTTTTTCTTTCTGAGAATCTCCGGTAATCCGAGAAATAATTTTGTAACAATATTTGATATACACATTAAAATAATGTCACCATTAAAATTGTATCCCATCAAATATATATGTTATTTTAATGTGTTATCAAATAATGTTATTAAAATATTTTCCCAGTAATTTCGAAGTCTTTTTCATCAGTTAGAGTGCGTAATTAAGAGGGCAACAGCGTTAATCTACAGTCTCAGGACAGCTTCTAGACAGGCTCCGGGTTTCAGAAATGACGTTTACCTGAAATATTAGGAATATGTTTTGTTTGTGTTCTCACTTTTCGTGTTGATCTTTTAGGACGGCCATAGGTTGTTTGTGCAGAAGATGAAGTCAAAATTAAGGGCGAGTTTAGTCCAAGTTTATACTTTATGTTCCTCTCATAAATCAGATTTTTCTGGGATTACTTTATCTGATGCCAATTTGAGAACCATGGAGGTCTTTTTTGTTGTCTCTCGTTTCTTTTAGTTCAAAGGTGGCAGAAGAAGACAACAAGGAGATAGTGCGACTGTGCAAGGACAGTTCTTGCAAGAAAGGAGCTTGCAGCAAGCTCAAATCCGAACACTTGAAACACCATCCAAACGGCAGACCCATCAAACAGGCGACTCTGGGACATGCTCGGCAGGCATTCTTGGGCCGCCACGATTTGTCGGCTTTTGGTTCTGTGTTTGGGTGGAATTGCCGACATTGGAGGCAGAGGATTTTGCGAATCTTCTTGGAGATTACCGATTCCGCTGGAAGCTCGGATGCGAGAGGACTGAGGTGATGCCTGAAGAAAAGTAGGTGGCCTATGTGGGTGCTCACCTGCCCCGTCGTTTCTGATATCTGTTAGCCTTTTTTTTTTATCTCTGTTAACTACTCTTCCCTTTTCACTATCGTAGAGAGCTTAATGGTCAAGTGTTTATAGATCCACTGTAATGAGATAAGTCACTGTTGGTTCCTATACCATGGACCCTTGGGTTCGAAATAGGAGGGCTCTTCCAATTAAGGTACACGGCAAGTTGTGCTGGCTAAGTGGTCTTTGACCGTCAGATTGGGCAATAAAAAAAAAAAAAAGTTGTGCTTGCTAAGTCGGATACAGAGTTGCTTTTGAGGCAAGTTGAGAAGGATTTGGACGAGAGATTTATTGCACTTGTGTAGAAAATGTAAGATAATTCACGTGGTGTTCAATATGGTACCACACAGACTGTCATATAAGTAGGTAGATAGGAGGTATTAACAAGCGCCGATGAGCAATGGTGGCGACAAACGATAGGATCTAAAATCATTATTTTGAAGTGTAAGATTTATATTTTAGAGTGTAAATATTATTAAAAGTCCTGACACTATTTTCAAACCCTAAAAGTAATATTTTTTTTTGTCTAAAATTATATTTTAGATCTAGTTAGTGGCCGTTAGTCATTGGTCGTTAACTGTCATCACTGATTATTTTTTCTTACTTTGCAACTTACGTGACGTCTAACTTAACATCATGCATGCGAGGTGTTATGTCGCTCTCCAAGTATAGTAAATGTACTTGGGTTTATTAAATTTTTCTCTTAACACAAATTGGGAGACTTCTACTGGTTCAAGTAGTGACACAGGATTGGTAACGGTGATATGACAGCCCTATGCAAATGTTGCCCATAATCTCATATAAAAACGGAAGATGGTTTTTGCACTGGTAAACGTGGAGATGGTGCTAGGTGTTAATCTTTAGCCAGTGACTGTTGCCACAGTATTATTCTTGAGTATTTATATTTTTTATGTAATCAGTATGCGTTATAAGATATTTATCAATAAAAAAAATAAGTGAGATTTACCGTCATATCTTATCATTTTTCTATCTAAGTTAATCACACAATATCATACATCGCTGCACCATCGACTGCACGATATAAGTGCACAACAAGTATTAGTCTTTTGAACTTAAACGTGTTATGCTGGGAAACAAAAGAGTACATGACTGATATTATGGAAACAGAACACATGGGAGAGAAATCTACGGGAATAATGATATAATCCCATCTTCGCTGTCGCGACAACTTCATAGAAAATGGGGAGCTTTCCAAGCGAGGACATGCCGTGCATGAAATGGGTTCCAGAATCCATCTGAACAAAGCAGCCATCTTAGTTAGTAGACCCCTGCAGCTAGCTGTTCACCAAGCTAAAGCACCAAAAAGAGGATCGCCTCTTCCCAATTACTTGCTCCATTTGCGCTCCTTTCTTAATCGACTGTGACTCCCACAATGCTACCTGAACCCATGACCTGTATGCAATAATCATGTGCCCCAAGCAACAAGCTTTCTGGTCTCCAACTCCAAGCATATGGTGGGGAGGGAGGAGGGGACCAAGTGCTACATTCCAAGGGGCCTCCCCGATTGGGCTAACTGGTCAACATGGGAACTTTGGGAAGTGTGATATATACATATATGTAAGAGAGAGAGAGAGAGAGAGAGAGAGAGGGAACCGGCTGAGCTGGCAGGAACCTTGATGTGAGGGATGGGAAATGGGAATGGGAATGGGAATGGGGAAAGGGTAAGTGTGGGGAATGACTCCTCAGCTCCAAAGTACAGAACTGGGTTTGTTTTCCCAACAACACGGACTCTACATGGAGGGGTCGAAGCTTTCCTTCGGCTTCTGGGCCCTGTCCTAACCACCCTGGAAGTACCTAAAATCTTTTGATCTGTCGAGGGGGATGTAGCACACAGCTCTGAATCTTTCCCCTCCCCTCTTTTATCTAACTTCATAACTGAACAGTAGATTCATAGGAGGCCTCGACGGTAGATCCAATTTATGCTTCGGAATCGAGCTCTAAGTAAGATATTAGTCTGGGTTCTCATGATGATAAGTAACTATCCAACAGACCCACCAATAACCAGCTTTATTTGGCTGCAAGAACCATCTTGTATCCGTCTCTTAACGTTATCCAACATGTATCGATCCATACACAGTAGATTCCAGGATCCCAATCACAGTATATAATCTAGACAACACAGCACACATCCATCTGAGATCAATCATGAAGGAGCAATCCCCTCCCCTGCAGGCCTCACCCAAACCCCTAAACAGGTTATTTGTGATCAAGTTTGCATCGGACGACAAGAATCAAAACACCAGGAATCTGCCAAGGGCTAGGTTATGCGCCAAGGTTGGTGGTGGTGGCTGCTCTTCTGACCCCCCCACAAGCTCTTTGTGAAGGGGGAAAAGGGAAAAGAAGCCAAGTGACGGAGGTTGGGCATGGAAGCAGCGAGGGGTTGTAATTAAATGTTGGGGAAGGAATCCACTTTTTACGTATTTTGTTGTCACGGGATTCGGTCCGCCACCACCTCCCAATCTTACTTGGATTTTGTTTCTCTTTAGCCGCGGCCTCCATTTTTGGGTTCTTGGACGAGATCTCAAAGTTTTAACTCAACTATATATAAAGCTAAAGTTAGAGATAGTAAATTCTACATGGAAGTATAGTTAGTCTCTTGTTGAATATATTGAAAATAAGCATACATTATAAGTAAAACACATTTCTCTTTTCTCAAGAAAAAAAATTTCTTATGAAAAAGATACAATTTCAAACGGAGATAATATTTTTGAGAAACATGTTAAAAGTTCATATATCATTATTGGTGCGATATGTGAGAACTGAATAAGAGATTATATGCTCTACTCGAATCTTGTCGTAATAAGTCCCACGTAATTTATCTTCACGAGAGGGTGTTTAGAGATATAATTTAATCTTATATTAAATATAATAAAAGTAAAAATATATATTTATAAATAAGATTCATTTCTCTTTTTACCTGTAAACTCTTTTCTCAAGAAAAAAAAATAAAACATCAAATAAACATAATATCAGCTTAAAATTTCGCATCATCAAAATATCTTATGCAAATAGCTTATAAGATAATGATACATTTTAATGTAATAAAAATGATAATACTTTCTTATCTCTTATCTCAAATCTTGTTACTTATATATAAAGTAGTCACATTGAAATACATCCACCACCACCTCATCATTTATTGTTACTTCATACTTAAATACAGGGGTGTTCACGGTTCGGTTCGATTTTTCTATTTTTAAGAAAAATCGAACCGAACCGAATTTACTGTTTGAACCGAACCGAATTGGTTCGGTTCGGTTCAAATCGAAATATTACATTTCTGACGTTTTTAAATATTTTTATGGTATTTTTGGCAAAAACTGTTAAAAGAATTTGTTTTGGCGGTCGCGAGGTTCGAACTCGCGACCGCCAGGGCGCGCCCTCCACTGCGCTATCTTTTTTTTGTTTAAATCTATTATTTATATAATTATATATAAGTATTCAGTTCATTTTGGTTTCTCAGCCAAAAATCGAACCGAACCACCCAGCTCATGAAATCGAACCGAGCCGACGGTTCGGTTCGATTTTTGGACCAAATAATGAACAGCCCTACTTAAACATGTATATATAGCAAATATTATTCCAAAAAATGTACTAGAGTTTTATATTTTAGAAATATCAGATAAGCTGTAAGTTGATACTGGTGGGTTGTGTTACACATTATTTTTATAGTCTGGGTGGGTCAACCAAGTGTCCGACGGTGCCGACGGGGCGGGTCAACAGCTCCTTCCACCACTTGCGGACGATGTTGACGGCGACCACGAACCCATCTCAGAACGGTGGCGGGAGGAGTCCAAATCATGAAATCACCACCCCCATACAGTGGCCCCGAGCTGACACGTGGACCGAGATGGATTTGGGATAACATCTAATCTCCCGTCCTGAAACAATTTTGGGCACTTTGAAATCGAGATTAAATTCAAAATTTTTGGTCAAAACTTGAGGGTCTTCATCAAGTTCCAGCCAAAACAGAAGGTAAATATTTTCCATAATAAGTCAAAGATGGGGGGGGGAGGAATTTTAATTATCGGTCAATTTAAAACCTCTCGTTCTTTGACCGGGAATTAAAATTTCCCCTTGAGATAGTAAAGTCGACGTGATTAAGTCTGTGATTAATGCCAACATTAACACGGTTTAGGCTATAATAACCCCACGCCACGAGGGTGGTTGGGGCCCGCGCTACAGCATGTTTTGGACCCTCGGAATCGAAGCAACAGGAGCACCGTGGACGACGCCATCTTGGGCACGCCGACTTATGCAACACCATATGCCGGCTGCCGGCCATTTTGGGGAAAAAACAGAACACCCCGCATCCAACATAGGATCATGCTATGGGAGGAGCACAACTTACTCCATCGCAGCTAATTATCTATATATAATATATATATATATATATATAAAGTAATGCACGAATTTTACTATAAAATATTATTATATGTTATAAAATCATTTAATATAAATTATTTATTTATTTTAATAATTATTTATTATATTTAACAATTTATTTAAAAATAATTTTATGATGAGATCTACAAGGCATCTAAACTGATCAATCTCATCTTAGAGAGTAAACTTTCTTACTCTTTTAAGATGAGACGATAGCGTTATAGAGGTTTTTGAGTACGGTTCTATTGTATCATCAGTGCGGATCGTTAAATTTTAATCTAACGATCCATCTATGTTTACTAAACAACACAGAATAACGAATATTTCGAGCACTCGAGCGTCCAAATATCGAACACAGATGTACTGTACGTAGCATTCCGTCGTTGAATTAAAATCCAGCGATCTGCGTTATACTACGACAGAGCCGTATCAAAAGATCTCGTCACATCATAACACATGCACATATATATATATAGTCTAGATTAATTAAGAATATATAAAAATATCTATAGATTAAAGATGATAATTCTATCGAAATCTATGAGAGAGGATAAATAAATCACCACATACAAAGAGAAATATGAAAAAAAAATCCAAATGAGATTGCTTAATTTTATGGTTAGTCTGTACAGTGATAGAGTAAAATTCCAATAACCAGTCAATTCAAAACCCCCATTTTCCCCATGGAATTAAAATTTCCCCTTGTTGATTAGTTGATTATATTAAATGACCAGGTAGGAACTTTGGACATTAATTGGGCCCATCCAAACCAAAAAAAAAAAATAAAGTGGCTTTCAATCGGAGTCTGCTCTTCTCATTACATGGAAATAATTGCTCCAACAAATCCTCCAACCCCATCACTTAATCCCATCGGACTCGTTCCATCTCCCTAATCACACCTTGGTATGCATTAAGTATGGCACCCCATTAAGATTGTGCCATGTGTCCCTGGATTTATAATATATGTCCATCCAACTTTTTGAAGGGACAAATGACACACCCCTAATAGGTGTATCCAAATTAGTGCACACCATAGGTGTGCACTAAGTATTCCACATGAGAGAGGCCAACAGGGATCGGGACGTCCCCCGAAGGAGCACCGGCCCACCACTCTCCCTTCCAGCCACTGCCATGTCAACGTTGACCGCGGGCCGCGCTTTCGTGGCGCGCGGGCTTTGGAGAACCGCAGGCTTTCCCACCCGAAGCGAAGCCCCAGCGGGACGTAGCCGGAGGGTTCTCCACTGGAATCTTTGCAGGTCAAATCCTTTAGAGAGAGAGAGCTGAGCCATTAAGAAGTGGACGCACCACGTCCCCCCCCCCCCCCCACTTGCAGGAATCAGCGGCACCGGCAATTAAAATGAGGAGAAATTAACGCCAGTTGATTCTTTCTTACTCCTCGGCTCAACACGGTGTTTTGCCGACATGGGCCACCAGAGGAAATATACGGGAAGACTCGATCGAGTTGTAGATAGAGCTCGCGCATACATATAATAGTGGGTCTCTGGTTGTTGGTCTGAACCCTCAACTTACGTTTCCGACTAATCAACAGCGGCGTGCACCCCCACAGGGCAAGGTTGGTGACTGATACGGTTCAAACGGTAGGCCCATCGCTCTTTTAGTAAGAATAAGACGAGGAAGAAAGGAGGAAAATTTGGGAAGGGTGGGGCGGGAAGATTACAGAGGGAAGGCTAGCCCCCATATGGGTGGGTGAGCTTTGGAAGAACAAAAAGGGAACAGAGTGGTGGGGAGGGGGTGGCATCACAAGACGTTTGGGTGGTTCCAAAGCTGGACAGGCACTAATACCTGCCTCTGCCTCCCCTTCCGTGGAGGGGGGCTAAGAATCCCGGAATTGAAGGCTGCTATGGGCGGCCTATGGCCATAGCACGTTGCCCTTTCTCTTTTATATATATATATATATATATATGTACGTGTGTCTCTTTGTTGGAAGGTGTTCCTTCGCCCTGCAAAGTATTACTGAGGTTCAGGTTGCGTTCGCCTGCAAAAGCACAGGGCTCAGCACTCCCATGGACGGCGGAGCTACCAAAGCATGCGCATAGTAGTAGCATGCGCTACAGACGTGCCCATTCGTTGGCGTCTCAAGTTTCTGCGGTACTGGTAAGCGACTGGAGTCACTCATCCCATCAACGCCACAGCCACCCGGCGAGTAAAACCTGCCCAAGACCTCGGCATGCAGCATTAAGGCAAGGGAGTTAAACGACAACTAGCGTTTGGAGGTTCATGGATGTGTGCGATAGCGAGGAAAACGCAGTACGTCCCTTGGGAGGGGGGGGTGGAAGGAATCAAGTATAGCCAGGAACCGCTACGCTCCAAGGCGAAGAAGAAGACGGTGGGAACAAACAAGAAGGAGAGGAAGGAAACAGCAGCAACAAGCACAACAGATGTTAACAGGCGGCAAGAGCAGCAGGATATATAATCCGCCGCAGGAAGCTGAGGAGAAGGGCAAGGGCGAAACAAACAAGGTAGTCGACTAGTCGGAGTAGAGCCAGCAGTACACCCGGCATACGCATCCCCTCACGTCCACAGTACAATTTGTACATATAAAAAAAAAAAAAACATCTGGGAAGTATGAAGTCTGTGTCCCAATAATACTAGAGTATAAGGGTGAACCCAGATGGATTAAGTTTTAGTGTAAACTATGTGAAATCTTTGTATGGTGTATCGTGCTACGTTGGTGTTATGTGCAGGGAGGGGCATACGTAATGTGATGCATAATATATGGCGAAAAAGGTGAGGAAACAGTTGAGAAGACCAGCTGGAAGCGGAACCTTCGCATCCAGCTCCCCACCCCTCCCTGTCACCACCATGGCCACCACCTCCATTTCAACCCGTATTAATCCCTGTGGAACAGAGGCTGCGGAGGTCATTAAGGTGAAGATTCTGGATCTCCAGCTCAAAGGGTAATTAAGTAGCTAGCAAAAGAAATCCCAGAACAAAGTAAAAATTTTGCATTCATCTCTGTCCAGTTTCCACTAGTCAGCTGTTACAGGAAGCAACTACTGTAACTTCATCGCAGCCACAGAAAACGAATTCCCAAAAGGAAATAAAAAAATCGAAAAGGTTTCCAAGTAAAGAACAAGCAGAAGAAGGGAGAAAAATTTTACTGTCAGCAAGAGCAGCACGGGAAGAGTTAACGAAGAAGGGAGATGGATACATACAGAAAGCGCTGGAGCACGATAATAGCTTTACATGGCGATCCAAATAAGTGAAGAACAAATCTTGGGCACCCCCTGTTACCTCTCGTCCTCCACCCAAATGCTCTTAATTTGCGACTCGGACTGCAGAATTCGATTGGGATGTATATCTGGGTATTAATTGGAGTACTGCAACTTGAACACGAACCTGATCTTGAAACGGTCTACTGAATTCTTCTGTTGCTCCTCACCGGAAGCTGCAGAGCTCCACTTCCTCATCCATGGGAGCTGGCAGGTTAAGATCTATCAAGCTCTCACCGGCGAGCTTGGTAGTGCCGCTGACGTGATCAGAAGAACTAGCAGCAGCGGCAGTACTAATAGGTGCTTGCACTGTACTGGGATTGGTGGCAGCAGAAGAGTAGCCAAGATGGGATCTTTTGTGACCACCCAGGGCCTGGCCGGAGCTGAACACTCTGAAGCAAACAGGGCACTGGTGGATCCTCCTCTCGGCAGCGCCGGAGCGCGCATTAACCTCGGAATCAGCATCCAGGATCTGGATTCCTAACTTGGCACGCTCGCCTTTCTCTTCCTTTGCATCGACGACGACCGGGGACGGCCCCTCCGATGGTGGCGGCGGCTGTGCCACTGCGCATGCTCTGATCTTCTTGTGGCTGGCGCGGTGCCCGCCCAAGGCCTGGTACGAGCGGAAGACCTTCCTGCAGGTGCCGCACTGATACCTGCTCCGCCCGCCCTTCCGCGATCTGGCCACGGCGGCGCGCTTCTCCTCGGAGTCATCCGATGGCTGCTCCTCCTCTTCTTCTTCCTCCTCCTCCTCCTCCCCTTCTTCCTCCACAAGTTCGTCCCTGCTGTCGGTGGTCCAGACGTCGCGTGAGAGCATCATGAGGCAGCGGGCGACGTCTTCCTCCGGGGTGGTATCGGAGACGGAGCTGACCGGCTCGGGCTCGAAGGAGGCCTCCGGCTTGCCCGGCGACAGCCGAGAGAAGCGACGGCTGCGCTTGGATCGACGGCGCAGGGACAGCGGCTTCGATGACTCCGTCTCGCTCTCCCAGTCCTGGAGCATGACGGACGACCCCCCACCGCCGCCGCCACCGCCGGCGACGTACTCGGCGGCCGCGAAGGTGGACGAGAACGCCGGATCCACAAGCCGGAAGCTTTTCTTCGGGTTCTCGCGCAATCCGTAGAAAACGAGCTGCTTTGCTTCCTCCGCCCCAGCTTCCACTTCCCCATCCGCTGCTAGCGCTGCTCCGCCATGTTCTCTCACTTGAGCTACTTGCTCGGCTGCTTCCAGCTCCCCGCGGGAGGCTGACGAGCAAGACGACGGTGACGGCGACGACGAGGCGGAGAGCGAGGGCGATGGGTAGTACTCCTGCGGGAGCTTGGCCTTCTGGGAGGCGGCGATGGTGGCGGAGGTGGCATGAGACCGCATGTGGCCGCCGAGAGCCCTGCCATTAGAGAAGCGCCGAAAACAGAGCTTGCAAGTGTGCCTATCCATCGCCGGCGCGCCACAGCGCCTGCTCGCTGCTTCTGCTCTATTCCCTCTCTACTCCCTCACGACAGCCTTAGAGAGAGAGAGAGAGAGAGAGAGAGAGAGAGAGAGAGAAGAGAAGCGAAGGATGTTCGGTGAAGAAAGCATGGAGAGGTGGGGAAGGCGAGAGTGGAAGCTAAAAGCCTAAAAAGGAGTAGGTGACAAGCAAACATAACCCCCCATACATACCACACAGCACACAGTTAAGAGAGAGGCAGAGATTAATAGAAACTAGTAGTAGTAGAACATTATTATAAGCAACTTTGGATTTAAACAAATAGGAAAGAGAATATCTCGGAGAGAAAGGTGGGGTGGAATGAGTTAAATGTGGCGGTCGGTTGTTATCTCTTTCCCAAAATCTACAGAGGCAGTGAGGGGAAAAAGGAAAAAACTTTAAAGTGTGGGTGGGAACTTTGATAGATGGATAGATAGAGAAGAAGAAGCAGCTGCAGCAGCCGCAGCAGCTGCCTTCTTATATATTCCCATAAAACTAAAGTCGTGATCATGCATCTCATTCTTCCCTTTTCTTTTCTCTTTTTTTTTATCTTCTTTTTTTTTTTCCCCTTCTTCTTGCCTTTCCTCTATCCCCTCCCTTTACATGCGTCACGCCCTAAAAATCCCCACACTAACGCGTTTGCCTCGTCAAAAACCACAATCACATCTTGTACTAGGGAGGGGGGAGGGAGGGTTAGGCAGCGGCACCCACACTGTGCTGCAGTTGTTGTTAGTTGTTACTAGCACTGAAGGGGATGTGTGTGAGCCCCAACCGCAACGTGAGATGCCCTATGCCCTTCCTCGATCCCCAACACCCCTCCCGGACCAATGTTTCATTTTTCTCGTTTCTGATCTCACAAGCATGGAACCCGGGTGTGAGAGACACAGAGAGAAAGAGAGAGAGAGAGAGAAATGGGCTTTTATGCCATTTCTATTTCGTCATAAATTAATTAAGTAAATCATTTACAGCCAATAATGGATAGAATCCGACCCATTTTTCTCCTTCCGATCCGCTTCATGTGGCACGTGTGAGTTCTTCGTCAGATTATTCGAAAAAATATTTTCGAATCTTTCGACGTGTCCAATCCGAGATAGAGATTTATGCCGAATTTTTAACTCAATCTATCAATAATGAGTTCTTTTTCATTGAAGAAAATTGTAAAAGTGATGGAAAGAGTTTGATCCACTTTTATCGCTTAAGCCGACACATCTCAGTGTTATTTCGGAACGTCCGAAACTATGTATTTTAGAATTTTTTGACGTGTCAAATCAAAGATAAAGTTATAAATCAAAATTTTAACTCAATCTACCGTATACGATTTACTTCCAACTCAAGGTAATTAACCTTAAAAAATTAACATGGGTTAATTAACACTAGTACTCGTGGTGTGGAGATCAGGAAAGAATGGGAAGAAAGGAAACCAAATCGTGGCCTGTGAACCGGATCGTGCAGGCCAAGATCTAGAGGTGCTGGTGTTTGTTGTAACGACAAGGCTATAAAATAATACACTTGGGAGCTCATACGTACACTTCCCCTATCCCCCATCTATCCTCCTCTTCTTCTTCTCTTATCCTCCTCTTATTTCTCTCATTTTATGGATTATTTTTTTGGTAATTTGAAGCCCTTAATTCATTTTATGGAGTAAACTAGCTGTGCAAACTGGAATTCCAGTTAGGTTCTAAGAAGCCTTCCATGGGTGATGGGCAAGATGCCATCTTACCCGGATTCCCGCATCCAAAAATCCCACGCGACTCGGTCCACAGCACTGCTTCCTCACTTGTAGTAGAACACTTGTGTGTTCGCCACCGAGTCATGGCTGTGACTGGCTACTGTTAGTCCGCACACTTCGCCTCGTAGGGAGATCTTCTCAGCTAGCGTTCTTGAACGAGTTGAAGTTGATCGGTATCGCACTCTTTTGTATAAAAGAGTACTCTTTAGAGTACGTCGAACCGGGGAAGGCAAACGAGAGACCAAAACGTACGTACGGAGTATAACAAAATATACTGCAGTCTTGTCACTGTCCTACGTCCGGTTTATTGGTTATATACTTATATATGCTTGTGATTCTTCTACTTTACTACCCCCTCATGGTTTCACGAGGACCCAACGTACTATTCCCCACCTGACAAGGGGATTTCGGCCAAAAAAGCAAGTTTAGCTAGTGTGAGGAAGCTTCTCACAACCCCATGAAGAAGAGGGTTGGGCGGGGGTGTTCCCTTACTTGGCCTCAACGAAGATTGGGAAGAGTTATATTTGATGCACATTATAGATGTGTACATCAAGAACACATCCAATGGATGGATGACAAGTCATCTCCACTCATCCACTTGACGTCTATTGGATGTGCTCTCGGTGTGCATCGACCTTTCTCAATTGGGAAGTGGCCGGAAGGGCATTGAGATAAGATGGGTGGGTTTTAGATGCATGCCCACAGTTTCACACGCAACAGCTACAGCGAAAAGCCTTGAAAAGTTGCAACAACATGACAGCCTTCTCACGGACATCTGGCTCATAAATGAGCTAAATTCTCATGCACTGGTAATGCAAATCTGCAGAGAAGGTCGAGCTGTTTCACGACAAATAAGACTGCGATCAAACACTTTACACTTGTGAGGGCGCCGCGCGCGTCGTCTTGTTCTGACCGTGCCGGCGTAGAACGAGTCCACGGCGAGGGTGGGGGGCTGCTGCTGCGCCCGTCGCGCACAGGTGTACGTTTCGCCGCCAGGGGACACGCGGCCTGCGCAAGCGGGTGCCTTCGCATGGGCAGACCGCGACGTTGCAGCGGGATCGGACCACCTGTGCGCGCGCGTGAGAGCGCCGGGGCCTGCCGTCGCGCTTAGGACGCGCGGGTTTGAGTTCATACTGATAGATTTGGTCAAAGAGGTTATTAATAACATCAAATCTACCCAGGCCTGTGGCTGTGGCTTCTTACAACAGGGTTCAGCTCATGTAGACGTACGTCAGGGATCCGACGGCCGGGTTTATTGCTTTGACCGTTTTGGAGTGCTCTTCTAATTTCTAGTTTTTTGGTTCTCAAAGTCGAAGTACCCAAGTTCGATATAGAGTAAGGAAGATAATTCTTCAAAAGATGATCGTTCTTCTTATATATGCCTCTTTGAGTCCAAGGTTTTTCATGGATTTCGTATTTTATCTGTATATTTGAGTATAGTGTTGGAGATCGTTCTTTGAGAGATTTAATTTATTTCCAAGTTTCACCTCTTTTCTGAGCAGACCACGTTCTAGTTAATTAGTTTTATGTAACTTTCGTGTCGGATAACGTCTTGCCGATTATAATTAAGCTGGAATCGACAAGTTAACTGAAGATGGGTGTCTGATTTCATACGTTACTATCTATACTAATATAATATTTCTCAATTTTTGTGTGACACATGATAATATCAAGATAATTTTCAATTAATTATCATAATATTTTCTCTAATAAAAAAAATAATTATTTATATCTTACCAGCACGGCAGGTCTTAAACATTTATAAAAATTTCAAAAAATATGGAAATGTTGAATTCTTAAAAAATTTTAAAAACTTTCAAAAGATTAGAAACACTGAATATCATGTATTGTCAAAACATGGGAGAGTTACCTATTACGGAAAGCCAACGTTACAAACCATGTACATGCCATCTTATAACAGAGCCAAAATTTTTAAAAACTTTCAAAAATTTTGAAAACGCTCAGTACTATCAAAAATTACCTGGCAAAACCTGACAGGGTTAATATTACCGAAAGAATGCATATCCATCTTATACCAAAGTCAAAAAAAATATAAAAATCTACTTACCAAGATTTTCTGCACTGTTAAATGAGGAAGTAGCCGTTAGCCTCCTTATACTGCGGAGAGGACGTCGCCGTGCTGGCCATCTCCCAACCTCATCGAGAGCCTCCAGAGATACAAAGCTCTGCATGAGAGATGCGGCCCCTACACCAGCGCCTACAACATGCCTACTCCGCTTGAAGCCAGCGTTTCGCCTTCCGCAAAGTGTTGGGAGTCAATAACCATAATCTCTGCTTGAGTTGCATCCCTTTTTAAAAAAACTAACCGCGCGATCAAAACCTCTGCCTCTAGAGCAAGCATGTCTCCGCTGACGAGGCCCTTCGGGTAGCCGGCATCACCGGCCGCTTCTTCAAACTGCAGCTCATGGACGGCCTCGCGCTAGTGAATGACATCGCTGTGGGCTCCAACCTCGCCTCTATGGTATTGTTCAAGGCCAAGTCTGACTGCTTCTCATGCAACTGCCTTCGCCACAGCCTACATTGATGCCTCTAGACTTCTGGCGATCTTCTCCACACACACACCATTGACGCCTCTAGACTTCTGGCGATCTTCTTTAATTTTGTGCATAGAAGCCGAACTATATAGCCACTGTCGTGAGGTGAGTATGTTCCTTTCTATTTGCAAACTTTAATTTTGTGCATAGACACACACACAAAGTAGGTAATTATACCACCGAAGATGTCGGTGATGCTCTGCTGTCCTCCACCGAGATTTCGCCACCTTCCTCGGATCAGTGTGCAGATTTTTCATAAGGTTGTCTCTTCGCTGCGCTGTGTTATGATCAGTTAATTTGTTCGCTTAGCAAACTATTGGCTTGGCGTTGCCTCCTGCATTGCCAACTCTCTTGCTATGCCCGTCTTCAGCCATCCCATCGTGGCGCCGGCACCCTCTCCGCCTCCGGCTCAACCTCAAAGTACATGAACCCCTAAACCCTTGGCGGGCGCCACCCAAACATCCTGCATCATCATCCATGCCCCGTCGTCGTCATCCTACCAGGATCAACCACTGCTCCTGCATCTCCTCGCTCTTGATGCGCACATGTTCATCCGACCCACCGTGGTGGGGCCACCCTCCACTCCCAACCACACACTTCGCCGCATGCTCTGCCGCCACTGCCAGTGGCGTCGAACGTCGCCTTCGCCTATCAACAGTGCGCCCACGTTTACGAGGAAATATAAGTGTAGCTACGCACAAAACGTGTGCATGTTACTGTAGTTACATGACTAAAAATATTTCTAATTTCTCTCTCTTCATTTAAATAAAATTTTAAGATATTTCATAAAATAAAGTATACAAGATTAGAATCATAAATATAATTATTAACTTTTGGTTCTTCAGCATTCCCACCCCATTCGTCTTCTTGGAAACATTTTTTTAAGCATTATTTACGCTTCCCTCGCGATTTATCAAAATATTATTATAAAATAACATATAAAGATAGTAAAACATTTTACAATTTCCATAATCAGCACTCATCATGTTATTGAAAAATAAAAAAGTATTTATTGAAATATGTTAATCTTTTGTTTTGATTATCTTTGACATTATACTTTTTTAGAATTCAAAAGATTTTTATTTTCAAAAAACCTAAATGTCTACTATCAGTACTCACATTTTGCGAATATTTTGTTTAAATATTTATTATAATTTACATTGTATTTATGCATTCAAATCAAGCATGTGAAAATAGATGATTATATATATTTATCAAAAACATACTCTATAATGTTACGTAAGGAAGGATATAGTGCGAATGAAGGTTAAAAGACTAATGTGAAAATAGATGAATTATATATATTTATCAAAACATACTCTATAATGTTACGTAAGACTAGTATGTTATATTTCATAGATTTTGGTTCGTAAACTGGTCAGAGTTAAAAATTTGAAAACGACAATTTTTTAAAAAATTAAATTGGATAAGAAAATCAAAACGGTGGTTCTATTTCCTCATCGATTTCCATTTTTAAAGCGGATATAAAAATGGAAGTTTGATTCCATCGTCCCTATATTAGTAAGTAACTGTGGATCACAGAATTTATCCACTTTCGAATTAGTATATATATATATATATATATAGTAATTTGTATATATGTATATACACACATCTTAATTATCACAAGTAATAACGGACATCGGATGCAGAAACACCTACTAGTACTGTTCTGTTTTTGTATCCTATAAAGTATCGAATGTTCCTTATTGGAGTTCTATCCATTATTTAAAAAAAAAAATCGATCAGAAAATTGAAACTTCGATATCCATTTGTGTGGCATTTATAGCCCTGCATGGATTGCATAGAGTGGCTCCAATTGGACTAGACTGGTTGTGCATTGACTGTCTCACAATATATCTAATCTTATTAATTTTTGAATCTAAAACTTTTATGATGGGTATTGGACTTACAATAATGAGAAATTTAGAATTTATTTACCCCACATGACTCCTATTGTAGAGGTATTCTTTAGTCCTACATTGAAAGATAGTGAGAACAAGTGTGTGTGTTTATCAGCAAGAGTCTCACTTTTTCTCTCAAGAAGATTTTTTTGAAGGACAAAATCCTAAGCATGAGGACAATACCTCTTGAGAGGCACACTTAAATCACGTCTCTTCATTGGCGCCGTCTGTGGGAACGAACGAGAGGCCTATCCGAGTGTCTCATCTTCATGAGACCCGCACACCCTTATCATCACCGCCATGCGACCTATCCGAGCGTCTCATCTTCATGAGATCTGCACACTCTTATCCTCATCGGGGGGGGCGCTATGTCACTACAAGAAAAAGCAGAAATAACGACCGACAGGTTCGGTCTCTATTCGGTCTTTGTTCGGTCGCTGTACACATCGGCGACCGAATAACCACCGAAATGCGACCGATCAAATCGGTCGTTATATATCGGTCGCTATCCAGCGACCGATTGTTATCGGTCGCAAAATCTATCTCTGATAGCGACCGAAATATATCGGTCGCAAGTTTCGTCGCAAATAGAGACCGCCCTTTTGGTCGCAGGTTGGTCGCCCACAGCGACCGATAGTTGGTCGCTGTTACGGTCGCTACAACGACCGGTATTTATGGTAGCTAAGGCGGCGCTAATGTAGAGACCGACTTAGCGACCAAATATTGTCCGTCGCTATCGGTGAAGCGAACGATCAGCGTCGGCATTCTATCGGTTGCTATTCGGTCACTAATTTGACAATATATTTTTTTTAGAAATTTACATAAACAACATAAATCACCTGATAAATAACAAAACCACAAAACCACAATAAATAAATACACAAATCACAATCTCCACAAAGTTCAAATTCATCACATAAAATACAAACACACAAACTAATCATACATCTATAACAAACCTCAAATTCATCACATAAAATCAAACACACAAAATCATACATCCATAATAAAATGACAACATGCACATAACTAAAATGAAATCACAAATCCTCCGCATATGTGTCATCTTCATCCTGGTCGTCGTCTCGTCCACATCTCGCGACGGATAATCCTGCATATTTAAAAAAATTAAAATTAAGTACTTAATAAAGAAATCAATTATTCTTTGAAAATTAAAGCAAGATATTTTTCATTTCAACTGAAATTGACGAATGATAGTTTTAAACGTTTTGCTCAAATCGGTAGTCCAATTTAGACTCCGTCAGTTCTACAAGTCATTCTCACCTTCACAAATTAATCGGACATATTTTTTTTATTTTTGACCCTCTTAAACTCGATTAAGTTGGTTCTTTTTAGGAAATATAAGTTTGAGCATGGAGCTCAAATTTGCAGTCCAATTTGAACTCCGTCAGTTTTTACGTGTTACTTTCACCCCCCATGTTGTGTTTAAACAATCGATAGATTGATTGGACATTTCTTTTCAATTTCGGACTCTCAAACCCAAGTTCATAGATTTGAAACTAAAGTAGTTAAGAAAATACAAAATTGTTTGTCCATGCCATATCGGGAGTCCAATTTGGACTCCGTCAGTTTCTATAAACGATCAAAACAAATCTCACTGATGTGAAATTCAGATTTCAAGTTCAATAATTGTGACGCCGCAGACAGTCGAGAGTGATTTTGACATCCATTCCACAATGGCTCATCAGCATCTTTGAGTAGCTGATAAAATCTTTCAGCTGTTTTGTTTGGAGGTTCTTCATCGTGTACATGCTCCTCATGAACATTGAATCCTAGACCAGCAGCATCTATGACCATATCAACATATGAACTTCCACTTCCAACATTGGCAGGCTCGGCAGGCTGGAAGGACCACAATGTTTCACCATGACATATCTAGTTTGCATAATCTTTAACAAACCCCTTTCTGTATAAATGACGTTGTACATCCCATGTTGTCAGCCACTTCAAATTCTTACAGACTGCACAAGGACATCGGATACGACCCTCACAATCTACAGCTTCAATAGGATTTCTCAAAGCAAACTGAATGAATCTCTCAACTTCATTTTTAAATTCCGTAGACACCACCTGATCAACTACTCTACGGTACATCCATGAACGATCTTTCGACATTTTCCCTGTGCGAATGAAATGTAAACACACAAAACTTTAACATGTTTAACAAAATAAAAAGTCCAACCCTTTCCTCACATCGTCCATCTCTGCCATTTTAAATAGGAAAAAAATATCATTTAGATTTTCACTTTTTAACCCATCTGTGAAGGTTTGATCGCACGATTAATTATTATATGTGTTGTGTTATTTGCTAAAAATTTCGGCAGCATCTCCCCACACCTCTCCGATATACCACAAAATATTTATTGATTAAGAAATTTTCTTAAACACTTACTAATAAGTGGTTAAAAAAATAATCAAAATCAATAAAGGTATATCAGAGATGAGTGAGAAGACGCAACTAAAATTTTTAACAAACAACACAAACACATATAGTAATTAACCACCTAAGTGAGATCAAACATTCACAGACTGTCCAAACGGGACAATTCAAGACTTTGAGTTAGATATACACGTTCTCATCATTCAAAATGAGAACATGCACATCAATCCAAAGTCTTGAACGGGTAGGTTGATTGACACGGACTTAACACGCTCTCCTAAGATGCGTGCAATGTTAGGTTGCACCCACGCATCTCAGCTCACATACAACACTCAACTAATTAAATATTGACAAGATAATAACACATTCTAAAAACACAAAAATAAGTATTCTAAAAACTCTATACATATCAACAAGCACATAAAATAAGTAAGAATGACTTTATGCTGACGACCATTCAACAATAAAACTAAATAACATATTCAACAACAAAGCTATCCAGGAAATTTACAAAAGCACTAATAACATGTGAAATTGGCAATACATGTAGACGATGAAAACATAGATTTTGTTTTAACATTCAACATATTCATAAGAGCAATCAATGGCATGGCGTAACATGCATGATGGAGAGCATTATTCATAAGTGCATATCTAACTAAATATTAATATAGCACCACTGAAATTCTGCTACTAATGCAATATGATTGATGATTCAATTTGTGAAACATATCCTATAAATATCAAGACACTTACCAGAAGGTCCACCCACGCACTAGCACCAACAAGGATGGATAACACCGGAAGGACCTATCTTCAGAAAAAGAAGTTGAATTCAAGAAAGAGTTTTGCTTTTCTTTAAGAGTTTTGAATTCAATCATCAATCCAAGATTCACTAGGATGCAGTTCAATTATTTAATCTAAAAGTATAAACACTTATGCCATTAAGATCTCTTATTTCTGCCTCTTAGAAATTACATATAATTCCCATGAAATCTATTGCATATGTATATTAGTGAAATTTGCATATTATACTCTACTTTTATATTCCATATAATGTACATGTACAAAGCTCCCAGATGACAGCGTGGTCCCGATGCACGTGTTGTACTTTTGGTACTTGAAGGGACGTTAGCAGTGGGCCTTCTAATGGCCCAACGACGTCGGCAAATGCCAAACACTGCACTTTATTTTGATGCATATGGAACAAATACTCATGTGGTGCCCCTGTGGCTTTATCCTATTTATTTTACCAGATTGTCCATGTCAAATTAGTGAAATTGTTTCCTATGGAGAGCTGCAAATGAAATTTGTGTCATCAATGATGTTCTTCTATCTCTATTTCACCACTTACACACCAGCCTCCTCATATTTGTGGAGCTCATAGTTTACTTATCTCTTCTCCATTTATATATATATTATATAATATGGGATGGTTGTGGAGTTGAGAAATTGCAATATTTCTCTAACAATGTTATGGGGATCTTCACTTATGTTCACTTAGTTTCAATCATGTAATGCTGATGAGTTTCCATTATGTTTCGTCTACATAGGTTCTGGGGATCAAAAGAGTATGGTAACATAATCATTATTTAACCTAAGATTTTAAAAAAAAGATTGTCAGAACAATTTTACATAAAAATCAATTAGGTTAAATAATACCTAATCATTTTAACTAAAAATTACTTAGCCTGATATCAAAGTGGAGATGGAGGAGAGCCACTGGGCCAAGAGGGGAGATCCGCCGCCGCTGGCGGGCTGGATTGGATATATAGGGGGACAGGGGGAGTGGGGGGTAGGGGAGGGGCTGTGGTGGAGGGAAGAGGAAGAATGGCAGGTGCGGGGGTAGGGGGCTGTAGGCCAGGGGTTGGCGATGGAGGGAGGAGGAAGCAGGGCGGGGGTAGGGGGCCGCAGGCCAGGGCGGGCGATGGAGGGAGGAGGAAGCAGGGCGGGGGTAGGGGGCCGCAGGCCAGGGGGCGGGCGATGGAGGGACGAGGAAGCAGGGGGGGGTAGGGGAAGCAGGGCATGGGGTAGGGGGGCGCAGGCCAGGGGGCGGGCGATGGAGGGAGGAGGAAGCAGGGCGGGGGGTAGGGGGCCACAGGACAGGAGGCGGGCGATGGAGGGAGGAGGAAGCGGGCAGGGGGCGGGGCCTAAAAGCCATGGGCCAGGGGGAGGGGATAGCGGCAACGAGGGGGGAGTGAGAGCTCCACTTATTGGAGATGGGGAGGCGGCAGCGGCGACGGGTACCGACGGCGACGGCGATGACGTTGACGGTGGCTGCAGGAGGCGACGACGTCGACGACGACTGTAGGCGGTGGTGACCTCCTCGACGGCGACGACGACGGCTCAGCAACGACGGAGATAGGAGGGAGGGAATGACGGGAGACGGGAGGAAAAGATAGGAGGAAAACGTTGGTCGGGGGGAATATAGGGCATCAACGACCGATGTTGCGATCGAACTTAAATCGGTCACATAATCGGTCTTTGATATGCGACCGATTATATTGGTCGCTATTCGATCTCTATCAGCGACCGACGAGAGACTGATATAATCGGTCTCAGAATCGGTCTCTATTTCCACTTTTCTTGTAGTGTGTAGAGGTATTCTTTAATCTCATATTGAAAGATAGTGAGAACAAGTGTGTGCTTATCAATAAGAGTCTCATTTCTTCTCCTAAGAGGGTCATTTTAAAGGACAAAATCCTAAGCATGGGGACAATACCTCTTGGGAGGCACACTTAAATCACGTCTCTTCATTGGCGCCGTCTGTGGGAACGAACGAGAGGCCATGCGCCCTACCCGAGCGTCTCATCTTCATGAGACCCGCACACTCTTATCCTCACCGGGGAGGCTGTGTAGAGGTATTCTTTAGTTCTATATTGAAAGATAGTGAGAATAAGTGTGTGCTTATCAGCGAGAGTCTCACCTCTTCTCCCAAGAAGGCGCTTTTAAAGAACAAAACTCCAAGCATGGGGACAATACCTATTGGGAGGCACACTTAAATCACGTTTCTTCTTTGGCGCCGTCTGTGGGAACGAACGAGAGGCCATGCGCCTTACTTGAGCGTCTCAACTTCATGAGATCCGCACACCCTTATCCATACTAGGGGGGTTGTGTAGAGATATTCTTTAATCTCACATTGAAAGATAGTGAGAACAAGTGTGTGTTTATCAGCAAGAGTCTCGTCTCTTCTCCCAAAAAAGTTTTTTTAAAGGATAAAATTTTAAATATGAGGATAATACTTATTAGGAGGCACACTTAAATCACGTCTCTTCACCTATTAATGAAAATTTTCAGTCAAACTTTTACAGCTGAGGATCTCATTCTCCTTTGACTCATTTACTCTATGTGGAGAGAAATTTAGTCCACCGTGAACTTGTATGCTATCCCATTGAGCAACGATGGTCCAAGAATTCCCATGTCGTAATCGTTTGATTTATATATCCGGCAGCTCGACAGTATCAGCTCCGGCTGGTGCGCTGTGTTCAAACTAATGGAGACATGCCACGAGCTCACATTGTCGTGCAAAGCCTGATGTACGACGACGCACACCCAACTCTGGGTCGGACGTCCGGGCTTTAGGCTTTCGACTTGCAGAACAATGAGGCAGCTCCATTAATGGCGAACACCGCCAGGGAGGGCGCGCGTCGAAGCGGGAGGGCTTCCACTGAGGGGGGGGGGGGCGCAGTGTGCAGACAGACATGTTGCCCCTACATTGCCACCGGTGGCCAAACAGGGTTTTTGTGGTACCAGGGAGAGCAGGGGGACTGGGCCGGGGTCTCGTCCGACAGGGTTGCGTTGTGTGGCATGGCAATTAATTAGTGGGAGCAGAGGAGGCACTGTACTAAACACAACAGTGATTAGCCTTGGAGGCTTGAATGGCTTCTCTCTCTCTCTATATATATATAGTCATGCATGTTATCTGAAATCTGCATCATAAATCTGCTTCGAAAATGTAAATAGATTTCTGAAATGATTCTGGTAAAAGGAGCAGCACTTGATCTCCTCATATGATTATACAGATATCAGTGGAGATGGAGTCCCGTATAAGAAATTTGCCCCCTTTTCTTCCGCCATATGTGGGGGTACTGGGTACTGACTGCTCCCAAGCTCCCACTGGAAGCTTCATGGGATTTTGACATGGAGGGACGTTGCGTCAAGTTGATGGCGACTTATGAGCTTGTTGCCTTCGGGAGGTTGCAGTAAGAGTATCTAGAGACAGTAAAGAAGCCATCCGAGACCAACCTTTAGTACCATAATTCATGATATACATGATTCTAGGTACTAACAGGTGGGAAATTTGGGTGAGATGCTAAGATCTTATTTGATGGCGAGACGAGACCCTCTGTTCTTATGACTAATTAAGTACTGCTAAATTCACTTGTTTGATAGTAAGTAAATGGATCCTGGGGTTGCAGGAAGTAAGAAGGCATGCCATATTCCCCATTCGCATACTTAGAAATTGAGGGATTTCCTAAAACTAAAGGAAATCCCCAGAACCCATGAATTGGAAAGAATCCTGCATCAACAGAGAAGAAAACCCATCTCTTTTCCTATCTTTGTAGTCACAGCCTCCTCTCTCTCCCTCTCTCTCTCCATCCCATCCCTACTACACTCCCACCCTGCCATTACAGCCATTGATGTCTCCGCAACACCCGCCAGCGCCAGTTGTATGGCACCAACCCCCATGTCCTAAAGCTGTCCAATCTCCCCCCCCCCCCCCCCTTCTGGCCTCCTCTATATCATCTTCTTAATTCTTCCCACTGCTCTAATCTTCCCCTCTTCTTCCCTCTTCCCTTCACCTTTTTTTCGCCCTTCTAGTCTCCTCTTCTTTCCTTATTGAGGTTCCCTGAGCCCACCACCTTCCCCTTGAAATCTTGTGGAACCCACACTGCCCAAGGCCAGTCTCTACTGTGGTTCGCAGTCACACGTAGAAGAATGTCTGTATTCATTTAATTAGAACATGTGTATAGCTGTGAGGAAGTCATGGTAGGGCGTGTGTCATATGCCCCTCCCAATGAAGGGGGGGCTTAACATCACAAAAGAGAATAATACACAATGCAATTATGATTAGTTATGTGTACCGTCAATCATAGTGATGAAGGTATTTTTCATAAGTAGAGACCGTCCATACAAGCTCACATAATTAACATACTCCTCAACCTGCAGGATCCAATCTTAGGACAGAATAGTCAAGTCTGTTTGGTGATATTCTTGTACTATAAATTCTGAGCTTCTGATATAGAGTGTTGAGTTTGGATTTAGTGGCATTCTGTTATTTTATTTAACTATCATATGGTAGAACAAAAATAATATGCCATGAAGCTAGAATTGATTTCAAAATTAACCTAGCTAATAGCTTTCTCCTAGTAATTAAGTGACTTTTTCCACACAAAAAAACCACGACGAACCCATCTACTTGGATGGATGATCACTATTCTGGACTTGGGATCGAATCTTACCATATAGACAAACTTTGCAGACAACGGCGCTTTATGGATAATACAAAAGGTCCCCACAAGTCTGAAGAATAAATTCTCCTGCTCTTCCTTATGCAGAAGAAAATCCGGCGGGTTTCATCCATAAATCTCTTTCTTGCAAGAGAAACCTGCATACTTAACCAGACGAGAAATTAATTTGCCGACAAAAGTTTCTGCATAAATTTGACTTCTCAAGCTTTGCTTCCTCTGGATATCCACCTCAACTCCTCCACCGACGACAGTTTAACACATACAATACAAAAACAAAGTGGGTCATCGTGCTTGTAGCTAGTTTCGGGGTCCCGTGTGGTTCGCTTTCCACAAGAAAACTAATCCTCCTTGCAGCACACCCTGTAGCACATGGAGGGTATGAAGTCCCATCTGATCCCCTCAAAAGAAAGAAACTATTGTTTGATCTTCGTGTTGGAAAAATTGTCATAGCTTACGTTGGTCCAATACCCCGATGTAGGTACGTAGTACGTACATGGTAAGAAGTTTCATCTGAGATGAGGCAGTCAAAAGAGTACGTAGTAAACTTGTAAGGAAATTCGTGGAAAGAGAAAGGGCGATCGAGGACCCATGCAAGCAAATTAGTCCATAGCACAATGTGGTCAGGCCAAAATTTGGGTCCCCCACAAAGGTGGTTATTTCGTAGGTTGTTCGGATCTACTGAACTAGCACATACATTACACGATTAACGTCTTGAAAGCGAAACAAAACGGAGACTGATAGCAACCATAGTCTCATTATAGCTCAGGACTTCTCTTTCTCCTTGATGGAGTATATATATATATGTTCTGTGATATAGAAGTGCCGATTTTAAAGTTGCAGTAAACTCAGCATGACAAAAGCTAAAGATAAGAGAAGAAACAGTGCCCATCTGGCTCTTTAAGCACCGAAGACACGTCTTGCACTGTGTATGCCTGCGGGTGGCTGCACACACCTTGCTGTTGGAGTTGGTCATCATGGCCCATGCCTTCACCTGATCACTGCTAATTTGTTTAATGGGCGTTTTCCATGGCGATGTTGATTCTTCTTATGATGGTGATGGTGGGTGGGAGAACTAAGGGAGAAAGAGGAGAGTTTACTCATGAAGTCCCTCACAACCTCCTTTGAGCTCAAGGGATCACCCATCAGCGTTGTGTATTTAATTTTTAGGGTTTTCCTCACATGAGCACTGAGCACCCTCCGTCGTGTACCAACACAAGAAGACACCGACGGCCCAGTTAGAGATGAATTCATGAAGAAGCAACTTTGTTATAACAACACAAAAAACGAGAAGGAAATGCAAAAGAGATGCCAAACTGTGAGCCCCACAGAACAGTACTTCCATGTCACTACGGACAATTTGACGTCCTAATTCTTATTTGGATACGAGTAAGATCAGCTGTTCCAGGTTTGTCATCGTCATAAAATACATAGAGATCGTGGGGTTTAGTCATTTAAATTCCATATGTTCAATCTGTTATTTAGATAATGGACAAAAACTGTTTAATTTCATCGGAAAACTTAACTCAATGCTTAGTTGTTCAAGAATAAGTGGCTCCAAACCTTCAACATTAATCCTCAAACTTTGTTAACAAATAAGGATATAAACCATGCTTCTTGTCATGCACAGCGTACGAGTTACATATCTACTAAGTTTAGGATTAAATTTGTAGTTTCTTTAACATTTCTTAGTATATATATGTCATGGACGTCCCATTTATATGAGTCCATTCTTCTCTTAGATGTTTATCCTCAACCTTGAAAGGATCTAGACTATGACTAGCCCTAGAGGGGGGTGAATAGGGCTTTAAAACTTTGTCTTGAATGGACAATGGAAACTAATGCAGAAATGATAACGAATGCAAAACAAAGAGAACTGAGAGGGAAGAAGGAAGCAAGCACACAAAGACACGCAGATTTATCCTGGTTCGGTAAGACCCCCGTTGGTCTACCTACGTCCAGTCCTCACCAACACAGTGAGATTTTCCCTCACTAAGAGATGAACACAACCGCTGGTTGAAACGGTGCCCAGCTCACCAACAAACCGCTAGTTAGCCCGGTGCCTAGCTCACCAATACACAGCTAGTTGATGCGGTGCCTAGCTCACCCAACAATAGAAAAGAACTGAAAGAGATAATGATAAACAAGCAAACACAATGCCAAGCTCAAGAAGATGATCTTCAGAAGTTGATGAAACTCCGATGAAGTGAAGATCTCCTCAAAAAGAAGCCTTCTACAAGGATGCAGCAGATGGAAGCTCTAGAAGGCAAGAAATGCTTGAAAGAGAAGCTCTAGATGAAACTCTTGAAGGAGGCTCTCTTCCCAACGAAAATCATTTTCTAGGGTTTCCCCCAGGTGTCCTTTTTATAGCCTTTCCAAAGATGTAGCCGTTTGAGAGAAGGTGGAAAGTGGTCTTGGTCAAAAAGGTGTTCAAAAAGCACTTTTCAGAAGTTCTGCAACCCGGGGTCGACTCCCACTTTAGCTGGGGTCGACTCCAGAAGAGTCAGGGTCGACTCCAGAACAAACTGGGGGTCGACTCCCTTTGGAGAAAACTGCTTCTGCTGAACTGAGGTCGACTCCCTTGAAGAGCTGGGGTCGACTCTGAAAAACTGAGCATTTCTGGGGTCGACTCCTGCATAACTGGGGTCGACTCTGCACTGTAGCAGAACAGGCTTTTCTGAACTGGGGTCGACTCCCTTGAAAAGCTGGGGTCGACTCTGCACTGTAGCACTTGCAGAACATTTGTATGGAGGTTGACTCCTTTAGAAGTCCGGGGTCGACTCTGAAAAACTGCAACCTCTTGGGGTCGACTCCTTCACATTTGTGAGGTCGACTCCAACAAACATGACTCAAGGTGAGCCTCTTTTAAGGCCTTTTTACCCTTACAAAATGTCATATTTTCTGCATACAACTTGTAAACTTGTTAGCAAACATAACAAGTGTTTTGTGATCATCAAAATTCAAAGGGATCCAACAATCTCCCCCTTTTTGATGATGACAAAACACCTACACAAGAATAATCATCATGTCTAACCTATCAATGATACCAAAACATAATAAGGCACATAAGTCAAAGGCACAACTTCACACAAAATTCTCAACACATTAAGGCATGTAAATTGAAACACTAATTCATTTAAATTTCTCAAGGATAGTCATGGTTTTCCATTCATAATTTAGAAAGTTACACTTTTCAACTCCCAATCATCAAAAAGAAATAACTCCCCCTTACTACGAGCACCCTTAAAAGCATTCACATTAAAAGAGAGTAAAGTTCTAAATGCAACCTCGTAACTAACATCAAAACACACAAGAACACACAAGTTCTCCCCCTTTTTGTCATCGTCAAAAAGAGAGGAAGGAGGAAACAAATTAATATGAGATGCTTATGAAGAAGATGAACACATTCCTAATTCACGGCGCAAAGATGTAAACCGGTCTTCACACAACGGTTTAGTAAAGATATGCTAATTGGTGTGTGGTGTCAACAAAATTCAATTCAATATCACCCCTAGAGACATGATCTCTAATAAAATGATGGCGTACTTCAATGTGCTTAGTGCGAGATGTTGAACAGGATTTTTTGATAAATTTATGGCACTTGTATTATCAAAGCAACGGAATTTTAGACAAGCATATCCCATAGTCTTCTACTTGGTGTTTAATCCACAATGCTTGTGTGCAACAACTCCCGACTGCTATATACTCGGCTTCGGCCGTCGAGAGAGCAACGAATTTTGCTTCTTGGAGGACCACGAAATGAGGCAACCTCCCAAGAAATGACATGTTCCGCTTGTGCTCTTCCGATCAACCTTACACCCAGCATAGTCCGCATCGGTGTAACCAACCAAGTCGAAAGAACATCCTTTGGGATACCACAAACCAAAATCAACCGATGAAGCAAGATATCGAAAGATTCGCTTAACGGCAATTAAGTGCAATTGTTTAGGCGAGCTTTGAAATCTCGCACACATGCAAACACTAAATAATATGTCGGGCCTACTTGCAGTTAAATAAAGTAGAGATCCGATCATACCTCGATAAAGCTTAGAATCAACAGGCTTACCAAGCTCATCATTATCCAATTTTGTTGTTGTAGACATAGGCGTTGGAAGAGGCTTGGTGTTGTTGAATCCATATTTCTTTAGCAATTCCTTCGTGTACTTTGATTGACTTACAAAGATGCCATCATGACTTTGTTTGATCTGAAGTCCGAGAAAGAAGTTGAGCTCACCCATCATGCTCATCTCGAACTCCCCCTGCATCAACTCAGAAAAATCCTTGCACAATTTTCTTTAGTAGATCCAAACACAATATCATCCACATATATTGAACAAGTAAAATATCTGAACCAACACACTTTATAAATAGAGTTGAGTCAACAAAACCATGCTTAAAACCATGTTGAACAAGAAATTGACTCAATCTCTCATACCATGCACGCGGTGCTTGCTTAAGACCATATAGAGCTTTATGAAGACAAAAGACATGGTTTGGGAAATTTGGATCCTCAAACCCAGGAGGTTGCTCTACATAGACTTTCTCTTTAATGAAACCATTAAGAAACGCACTTTTAACATCCATTTGAAATAATTTAAAATTTCTGGAACAGCGAATGCTAATAGAATCCTAATGGCTTCAAGTCTAGCAACCGGTGCAAAGGTCTCATCATAATCTATCCCTTCTTCTTGAGAGTATCCTTGGGCAACTAAACGTGCTTTGTTCCGAGTTACCACACCGGATTCATCAAGTTTGTTTCGAAAAACCCACTTGGTTCCGATCACGGGATGGTCATTCGGACGAGGAGACAAAGTCCACACTTTGTTCCTCTCAAACTGGTTTAGTTCCTCAAGCATAGCAATAGACCAATGTTCATCAAGAAGGGCTTCATCAACATTCTTTGGTTCAAATTGAGAAATGAAAGCAATATAATCACATTGATATTGAGTTTTCGAGTTCGCATACCGGATGACGGATCACCTATCACATTACCGATTGGATGACTTGACATGATCTTCCACGCTCGAGGTAGTTCATCACTTGGTGAGGACACTCGCAGATCTTCAAGTGGAGGATCTTCCTTTTCTTTTTGTCACCAACAAGTTGGGTAGGATCATCCATTGCTTCTTCACTAGGCTCCGTGATATCTAAGTCATGAATGATTAATTCTTGATCCTTCATGATTTCTGCATCATCATCTTCATCATCTCTTTTTCTAGCACTTTGGTTAGTCTCATCAAAGATTACATGAATAGATTCTTCAACAACCAATGTTTTCTTATTAAAAACACGAAAAGCTTTAGAGTGAGATGAGTAACCAACAAATATACCTTCATCGCTTCGAGGATCAAACTTACCTATATCCTCCTTGCCATTTACCAAGATGAAGCACTTGCACCCAAATGGCTTGAAATAAGAGATATTCGGTTTTCTGCCTTTGTAAAGTTCATATGGAGTCTTATGCAACAAAGGTCTAATCAAACAACGGTTAGTGATATAGCATGAAGTATTAATAGCTTCAGCCCAAAAGTATCTTGGTAAAACAGATTCACAAAGCATAGTTCGGGCCATATCAATCAAAATCCGATTTTTTCTTTCAGCCACACCATTTTGCTGAGGAGTTCTCGGAGCAGAGAAATTATGACTGAACCCATTATCATCACAAAAAGAATTGAACAGCAAATTTTCAAATTCCTTACCATGATCACTACGGATTGCATTAATCACATAACCCTTATCATTTTGAACCTTTTTACAGAACTTTATGAATTCAGTTAATGCATCACTTTTATGAGCTAACTACAAAACCCATGTAAACCGAGAGAAATCATCGACTATTACAAAACCATAGCGCTTGCCACCTAAACTAGCAGTTCTTGTCGGGCCAAACAAATCCAAATGCAATAGTTGCAAAGGCCGAGAGGTAGAAACTATGTTCTTGGGTTTAAATGAAGTTCTAGTTTGCTTACCCTTGGCACAAGCATCACAAACTCCATTTGAATCAAAATTCATTTTAGGCAAACCAACCACAAGCTCACGTCTAGATAATTTGGAAATGATTCCAAAGCTAGCATGGCCCAACCTTCGGTGCCACATCCATGGGTTGGAGTTATTTGCTACAAAGCAAATCTCCTTCTCATTCAAATCATCCAAATTAACGGTATAAATATTTCCATTTCGATTGCCTACAAACTTAATTTCATTTGAAACATTATCGGTTAACATGCAATGAGATGCATCAAAGATAACTCTAAAACCTTTATCACACAATTGGCTAATACTAAGCAAGTTATGCTTTAATCCATCTACAAATAACACATGCTCAATACTAGTAGAGGGAGTATTACCAATGTTACCGATGCCTATTACCTTTCCTTTGCTATTATCTCCAAACGTCACATTTCCACCGCTTTTCTTTTCAAGACTGGAAAATTGAGATTTATCTCCCGTCATGTGCCGAGAGCAACCACTATCCAAGTACCACTCTTTATTCATCGAACCACTGTGGCCCTGCAAAAACAAAGAGATTTACACTTGATTTTTGGTACCCAAACTTGCTTGGGTCCATCCAAGTTAGTCCAACTTTTGGTTGTTTCCTTTGGCACCCACATTGTTTTGATCTTGTGGATGTTCTTTCGGAACCAACAACTCTGAATTTTATGCCCCTTCTTACCACAATAGTTGCATGTAGCAAAAGGAGTACTAGATAACTTAGCCCCAACAAAAGAAGTTGTGGTTTTATGCTTTGATTTTTGAGGGATAAAACCAATTCCTTCTTTTCTAAACACGCCTTTTGCGCTACCAAGAATAGCATCTAGATTATCACGACCACGCACGAATGTAGACAAGACATTCTTTAATCTATCTACTTCTTTTTGAAGGTTAGAACAATTATCTTTTAGGCTAGGAATTTGTTCTTCTAATGTTTCAACTTTTTCTTAAGCAATGTATTCTCATTTACTATATCAATATTTTCACATTCATGTAAACGAGATGCATTTAATTCATGAGTCATTAAATCAATACTTTTCTTTAAACATCTATCCTCAAGTTTGCATTCAATAAATTTTTCATATAACTCATTAAACGCTTCATGAAGTTCTTCTAATGTAAAAGTTTCAGAATTTACCTCCTCATGGTCGGATCTGGCCATGAGACAAAGGTTGACGATTTCCTCTTCACTTTCTTCTCCCGTGGAGGTGTCTTCATCACTCCAAGCAGCAAGAGCCTTCTTTTTCTTGAGTTCGGGACATTCAGGCCGGATATGTCCCGGCTTTCTGCACTCAAAGCAAGTGACTTCCTCGCTCTTGGAAGTTTCCCCTTTAGCTTGATTCCTCTTTTGAAATCTTCTGTTTCTTGGTTGGAAGTTGGATCGACGTTTGTTCAGAAACTTCTTGAATTGCCTTGTCATTAAGGCAATCTCTTCATCATCGATCTCTTCATTGCTATCCTCACTGACACACTCATTTAACACGTTAGTAGCTTTGAGGGCAAGACTCTTTTTCTTCTTAGAGTCATCTATGTCCCTCGATATATTGATCTCATAGGTCATTAAGGATCCTATGAGAGCATCCAAAGAAATTTGTGAGAGGTCTTTTGCCTCTTCAATTGCCGTCACCTTGGGATTCCAAGACATAGGCAAAGATCTTAAAATTTTCCTATTGAGTTCAGGGATAGAGTATTCTTTACCAAGGGCTTTGAGCCCATTTGTGATGTCCGTGAACCGCTTGAACATCTCTGTTATGGTCTCTTTCTCTTCCATCTTGAACAACTCATACTTGTGAACAAGAAGATTTATCTTCGTTTCTTTGACTTGAGAAGTTCCTTCATATGTCACTTGAAGCTTTTCCCAAATCTCTTTTGCACTGCTGCACATAGAAACACGATTGAATTCATTAGCATCTAAAGCACAAAATAGAGCATTAATCGCCTTGGCATTCATAGACAACTTTTTAAAGATTTCAGGAGTCCAATCCTTTTCAGGTTCCTTAGGAACATAAGGACCTTTCTCCACGATGTTCCACAGCTCATAATCCATAGCTTTCAGAAAGATGGTCATTCTAGCTTTCCAATAGCTATAGTTATTGCCATTGAACAGAGGAGGCCTATTAGTAGAGTTGCCTTCAGTGAATGCACTCTGCTCTCCAAAACCAGCCATAGTCAATCCACACTAGAGGTTGTGAAACCCTTTAAACTAGTGACCTTGCTCTGATACCAAATGAAAGGATCTAGACTATGACTAGCCCTAGAGGGGGGTGAATAGGGCTTTAAAACTTTGTCTTGAATGTACAATGGAAACTAATGCAGAAATAATAACGAATGCAAAACAAAGAGAACTGAGAGGGAAGAAGGAAGCAAGCACACGAAGACACGCAGATTTATCCTGGTTCGGTAAGACCCCCGTTGGTCTACCTACGTCCAGTCCTCACCAACACGGTGAGATTTCCCTCACTAAGAGATGAACACAACCGCTGGTTGAAACGGTGCCCAGCTCACCAACAAACCGCTAGTTAGCCCGGTGCCTAGCTCACCAATACACAGCTAGTTGATGCGGTGCCTAGCTCACCCAACAATAGAAAAGAACTGAAAGAGATAATGATAAACAAGCAAACACAATGCCAAGCTCAAGAGGATGATCTTCAGAGTTGATGAAGCTCGATGAAGTGAAGATCTCCTCAAAAAGAAGCCTTCTACAAGGATGCAGCAGATGGAAGCTCTAGAAGGCAAGAAATGCTTGAAAGAGAAGCTCTAGATGAAACTCTTGAAGGAGGCTCTCTTCCCAACGAAAATCATTTTCTAGGGTTTCCCCCAGGTGTCCTTTTTATAGCCTTTCCAAAGATGTAGCCGTTTGAGAGAAGGTGGAAAGTGGTCTTGGTCAAAAAAGTGTTCAAAAAGCACTTTTCAAAAGTTCTGCAACCCGGGGTCGACTCCCACTTTAGCTGGAGTCGACTCCAGAAGAGTCAGGGTCGACTCCAGAACAAACTGGGGGTCGACTCCCTTTGGAGAAAACTGCTTCTGCTGAACTGAGGTCGACTCCCTTGAAGAGCTGGGGTCGACTCTGAAAAACTGAGAGCATTTCTGGGGTCGACTCCTGCATAACTGGGGTCGACTCTGCACTGTAGCACTTGCAGAACATTTGTATGGAGGTTGACTCCTTTAGAAGTCCGGGGTCGACTCTGAAAAACTGCAGCCTCTTGGGGTCGACTCCTTCACATTTGTGAGGTCGACTCCAACAAACATGACTCAAGGTGAGCCTCTTTTAAGGCCTTTTTACCCTTACAAAATGTCATATTTTCTGCATACAACTTGTAAACTTGTTAGCAAACATAACAAGTGTTTTGTGATCATCAAAATTCAAAGGGATCCAACAAACCTCAAGATAATTATATATATATATATATATATTAAAGCTATAATGGATTGACTAATCCCATGTGAGCTGTTCGCAGTCTTATTAATTAATGTTATGTAGATGCCAAACATAAAGTACTAAAAAGACATCGTAATCCACCTGTGTCGTGGGAGCTGCAAAGTAGGGACTTGAACTTGGCCTATTAGGATAAGCTGGTCATCACTAGCTAGCTAGATCAGGAACTTGGGCCTAGGCCTGATGGGAATCAATAATTCTAACAAATCCATAACACTGATGTTAGATCGATCTTCGACTTCCCTTGAGGGGCAACAGATGAGCTTGGAACAACAAGATCGATGATCATAACCATGTTGCCTATAGATAGATCTAATAATATAATATGGGTCGTCTAATTCTAAATTTTGATATTGAGTGAAGGTGATCCACTTTTTTAAACTTAACTAATGCAGGACTATTTTAACAGATAAACACTGGAACAGTAACGCACTATCTTCGACCTCCCAGCATTGACCATTGCCCAACTTTCCACTTAGGACGATGGAGCTAACGATTCATTAGTATTAGTTCACCCACCAATGTAGCCACATCTTGGGAAGCCTATTCGGTACTCGATAGCTCCCTCTCCCCAACAAAGCAAAAGTTGCTGTTCTGGGAGATAGCTTGGAATCGGCCATCCATGAGACACTTTATAGCTTCAAAGATGTACCCACCATTGATGGGCGTGGATTGCCTCATTGCGTGGAGCTACATGGAAAGCCTCTATTCTCAACTGGACCACTGTTCCCATCTCCTTCCACGACTTGGTGACTCTGCAACTGCCGCAAGCAACGGATCATGCTCTCCAGCCACATTTTAAAGACAAATGCGTGAATTTATATGTTGGGTTCTGTCTGCTTCTGTGAGTTATCAGGAGCAAGTCATAAAGGCATGGTGAGCAGGTTCTTTTGGATGAAAGGCGACCAAGCATGGAACGAGAGAGGTAGCAACTTGGCTGGCCTTCGCATCCAAGGGAGCAGGGACTCCCCATCACTTAGATCTCCTTCTTTCCCTGCAAGTCTCATCAGTTGATCGGGACACAACTCCGGAATATCAGGCTTTATGGTGTGCTTGCAGCTTTCCTTTTCTAGTTTCCTCCATCCTAAACAAGGAAAAGAAGAATGCTCCTCTCGTGGTAGAATCACGTAGTGAAATAAACAAACAGTTTCGATTAGGAACCGATCGATCGAGAAGACAGCAACCCTTGTGGTAAGTGTTCTGCGTGTGCAACATATATATAATATATATTATCTTGGTGCTCTCCGATCCCTTTCGTTGCTGTATCAACACGTACATTTGACTGAAGAAATGTATCAAGGACTAGCTAGCTAGTTGCTCCCGTGTGTTGAAATGCATAAGCCACTTTTCTTAGAACCTGCAATCAAAGTGTCAGCGCCACCACCGGCTTATAAGCCTCTAAGATAACTTAAATGACTTAAGATTATAAGCAACAAGAACCTTAGGTCCTTAACCCCAGAAACTGATGTGGAATTAAATGTCCAATTTTCAACTTGGTATATATTGGAGCATGAGTTTAGATCCAACTCCATTTTTTTTCCACCTCCTCTCAATTAATATCTTCACAACCCATCTTAGTTGGAGAGAGTGTGTAAAATTTGGGCATTTAATCCCACATCAACTTTTAAGTTTGAGATTTTTATTGTTTACCGCAATTTTGAGATTTCAACTCTCATCAACAATTTTCATTGTACAGGGCGCGCGACGTTGGGTCTCCAAAAACTTCAGAAAGATAGCTTGCTCTTGGTTGAACGAGGCTTTCCGGAGTCGGCAGAACATCATGTTACGACTTACCTCTCACACACGTGAAGGCTGTGAAGATTCCTCCTCGTCAGACACGGTGCACTCAAATTAATGTTCTCGTGTGGTTGACTGGTGCGAGATGGTACTTAAGTGGGCCGGCCTTCTCAAATTCTAGCTCGATCCCGTTAAGAGTTTGGATGCTCTGCTGCTCTGGAGAAGTCCAACAATTACAAAACACTGAGGTCTAAACAAGTTTGAGTTTGATTTCCTTAAGATCAATCAAATGACGAGCCGAACCAGGACCGTCTCTAATTAGCTAGGCCCCAATCTGTACGGCAAAACAACTCTACCCATTTAGGTTTATCCCAGTGAACTGACTCACCAACTGAAGCCACACATCCCAGCTTGGAAGAGTACTGTATGCACGCACAGAACACTCTCATATATAGAACCAAAGCATATGTCTAAAACAGTGTATCTCATGACAATCCGGTGGCGATGAGGTTAATCTTCGAAACCGGATCACAGAATTTTTGGAGATCAGTTAAGGTCATGAACAAGGACTTTGAACATGTAAGAGAATTGATAATTAAATTTTTTTTCTCCCAAGCAAATGCCCGTCCGTGCGCACACACATGCACGTACGCAAGGAGGCTCCTATATATATACGAGAAGCTACCAGTTACCAAAACCTGAGAACGCTACATGTACACACCCTCTTGATCTGTAATCCCTTTGCTTTCCTCTTCTTCGTCGATCCTCGGACACCTTCCTCATGTACACATCGGCGACGAGGAATAACTACAGAAGTGCTAAAAGATATATACTAGGATAAGAGGGGCTTCTCTACGTCAACCTCGTCTGATCCGTCGTCTCCAGAGGGAAGGAAAGCTTCTTTCTTCTTAGCCCACAGGACAAGGTAGAGTCCGGCGAACATGAAGCACATCCCTGCTAGGCTGCAGACCGAAGAAACCGATATCCCCTGTTACATATATATATACACTTGTGTAGACTCTTCTCTCTCTTTCCCTCTCTGTGTATTGCTAATAAAACATCTCAAAGATCAGAAAAGTTGAGCTATATATCTCCTTCGTATACCTTCCCATGCTGAGCAGTTGCCCCAGCGTGAGCGCAGAGAGGACGGCGGAGCAGACGGTTCCAACGGGGCTGAACATGGAGACAAGAACCGGCCCTCTCTTCTTGATGCACCATGTCTGGAACGGGATGCATATACTGGATACCGTGCTCCCCTGCGTGCAGCGAGAAGTGCGTCGTGAGGGCAAACTTCGTAGAATGAAGCATCTCCTCCTATGATGTATCTTACGTAATTAATTTCTACCAGTAGAACAATGCAGGCAACAGTTCGGGCGCCGACGGCCGGAGATCCGACGTCGAGCTTCTTCTCCGTAACAATTTGGAAGGCCGCCGTGAGGAAGGCCGCGATCAGAGAGGTGATGCAGCACAGAGACAAGGGCGCTGGGAACTGGTTCATCGTCACAGCCTGCAGGACCACGGTGCAGGAGACGATGAAGACAGCGCACAGGAGGTAGATGCACCCAACAGTCCAGTCCCCAATGGCGGCCGTCGGCTGCGACCCACCTGTATGTGAAGATGGGGACACAGGTGTTGCCGCCAGAGTGTTCTGCAAGAAGCTCATGGCTATGGCGCCGGTGAGGCACATCAGAGTCCCCACTATCTTGGCTCTGCTGTAGGCGCATCTGATGTCTACTTTCTCAAACCTAATTAGAAGTAAAGAAGGCAAAAACGAAATCAATTAGGATATAGTAGAAAGAAGACATTATATAAATCTATGAACCAGAGTGATATATAGATATAGGAAAATACTTGTTGCTCGGGCATCGTGTATCATGATATCTAGGCACAGACATAAACTCAAATGGTGGGGCCTGCTCAGGTGGCGCGGACCTCATCCACATTGTGTCTGATTGATACCCGGATATCATGATACCGAGGTGAACAACATTGTATCCTATGCCCGTCTTGTTTATTAGCTGAGTTGGTATGTACACAGCAGATCTAAGACCAATGTTAGGCAAGTTGCATGGCATTACTCCAAGATCATCACACGTAAAGCATACAATGGATCTTAATTAAGAGAACACCTTAATCCTAGTACAAGTAAAGTAACGTTCCCCTAAAAGTAGGGTTGTCAATAAGATGGGCCTCTTAAGTTAGAGTCCTCTTCTATATTTTCCCAAAAAATTGCATAAGATTTCTTCTGCTTCTCCACAAGGTATAGGGTGCCAACAGGATGGTCCTCTTCACGCCTGGCCCATCCTGGTTTTACAGCAATACAATGCACCTGGCCCAGGCCTAAAGAATGGTCCTGCAAAAAAATGCCCAGCCCATCTCTTTTTGTTGGGCCCGTCAGGGCCTACGTACATGCGATGTTTCGTTGTGCTTGGAACATATGCAAAGAACATCGCAAGGCCTAAACATCTCTCCACTAGCTACTAAGCATCTTGTACCCATGCTCAGTGGAATTTTCAGATGGAATACTGTGGGCATACACAGAAAGAATTTGAAAGATATATATATATATATGATACTATTTAACCAGTTAATTAGGTACAACCTGAGGCAAGCGGCTATGATGAAGATGAACCCTGGAGAAAGGTTGGGCATGGCAGAAGCTATGGCGGGGGAAGTCTTCTCCATTCCCATCAGCATCAACACCATGACAACTGTCCCCCTGCATCAAATTAAAGGAAAAAAAGAAGAAAAGGGGGGACATCACCACATGAAAGAGGGAAGAAGGTCACGTTATATGGGCCAATTCAGGGCCCCGAATTACAGACTTTTCTTTCAAGAGGAGGTAATTAATGAGCTGATTATTACATCTAATGGGCATTAGCTATATTGCAGCATCATGTCAGCAGTTTAAGTGGCTGAGCACCTCAAAGGGCACTCGCTTCTTTTTTTTGCCCTTTTGGAGCTCTGCAAAAAGAAAGACCAAGAAGAAGGGAAAAGCTCAAGCTGCAGGTTTCTTACTTACCCTCCCAGTGCAATCAGAAATAACTGCAAGATCAACCACACAGACACTTTCGTCGGCCATTTCTTCCTAAAAAGCAAACGCGAGAGGGGAAGAAAAAAAAAAAAAAGAACAGATAAGACTAATTAATAAGAAATCCATGGGGATGATCTGCAGATCAACTGATCAAGAGATGACTCAAAACCAGCTGGGGGGACGCGTACAGCAAAAGCTCACACCCCTCCATGCTCATACCTCTCCAGTGCAATCGCGAATGGGGCGAGGAGGACGAAGTTGGTGAGGCTGCCGGCGATGACGAGGAACAGCCGGTTGATCCCCAGGGTGAGGACCCGGCTCGTGAAGACCGAGAAGGCGCCGGCCACGAACTGCGTCACCGTGAGCCCCAACAAGATCACAAACTCCTCCAGCATCACCCTCCGGCTCGACATCCTTGGACGACGCGCGCCCTGAAGACTCTCTGTTAATTCGTTCTTCCCAGCTGAAGGGGTCTGCAATAAATAGCTCCAGGAAGGAATGGGTCAGGTCGAATCTGATGAGGTTATAAAGACTTTAATTTGCAGTCCGAGAAAGGAGGAGGGGAGGAGTGGATGAGGCCGGAGCCGGAGAGGAAGGAATCAGGGGTGTCAGAGAAACAACTGGCTATATATATATACATACAGCTCCACATCCGTTTTACCTTTCACACAAACCTACTAGCTCGTTCTCTCTCCACTTCCGACACATGCCACGCTCTTGGGGGCCGGAGGTATCTACCAGTCCCATGGTCCCCTCTCTGCTGGCACCGTAGCCCTTTGTCGCTGGGTTCTGAGGACGGTTACGGCTCTTGTTTTCTGCGTTCTTACCTGGAGAGGAGGCCAGGCCTCTCTGCATGGGATCGCCCGGGTATTGCTCTCCTACACACACCTGTTTTACTTCGGGCTGTCATCTGTCATGTAACACAGGACGCCCCCTGCCCGGTGTTTCCTTATGTCTGGACCAATGGACGACTTAGATGGAAGGAAAAATCTTGCAGTACACCACGGGGTGAGTGGTGTGCGATACTCCCCTCGTTGGCTGTAGGGCACCCAATGGGCGGGAATGTGCCCACACACCGATTTCCATGGTGTGCCCTAAATGTAACGAGCAATGCTTTGCGCACCTCCGTCCCGGACAAATGATTTGCTCGGACACCGGTTTAGGGCGCGCCCACATGGGGCACCCGGTCGCCTAGCAATGCGCTCTGGTTCGTTTGTTCGGACAAATTATTTACTCGAACGTGTATTAAATATTTCTCAAATATAATTATGAGTCGAATATTTGTCTGGGGGATAAAAAGTTCTTAATTATTTTAATTAGAGATTATTTAATTAATTTATATTTTAATTATGATCAACCAAGCATGCATGGAACAAGGCTAGCCATAGTAGCCAAGAGAGCCCATCTCCCCATCTCTCAGATCTTGTTCTTTCCTTGCAACTCTTGGTTGATCGGGACACAAACTCCACAATATCAAGCTTTATGATGTGCTTTTAGCTTAATTTCCTTCCTCAGTTTTCTCCATCTATCCTAAACTATGCTCCTCTTCTAGTATATTCAATTTTCATTTTGCCAAGTATCGTCTAGTAGAATCACATTATAAAATAAACAACCAGGTTTCATAAGCAACAAAACCGGAACAGGATTTCGCTCTTGCAAATTCTTATTAATCACAGGCTTGTTAGTGCTCCTGTGCAAGAACCACTTCTTAGAATCTGCAACCTAGAGGGGAAGTGTCACCAGCAACACCAACCCCCTTCACAAACCTCCAAGTTAAACCGATCAGAAACTGGCAGATAGGTTTTGCTCCCTGCCTCATAAAAAACTCTCGGCATATAATTAGGAAATCTAGTTGCTGGTAGCCGGCGTTTCTTTGTGTGTTGTGATCGCCACGGCTGGAATTTAAGCACCGACATATATAAAAAAGAACGACAGGACTGAGGAGTCTCCAGACTCCATACTATCTGTGCAATCTAGAGAAATAGTGAAATCTCACCAGAAATTAGATTCATCATTGAAAATGTTAGAGAAGGACTCAAAAGTTGAAAATAATGCACCATCTCCCACATCAACAGGGAAGGAAAAAAAGTGACGGATTAGCTAGCTAGCTACGGAGGTAAGAAAAGCAAAATTTGATATGAAATAGACAGGGGCTATCCCAGAGGAATTGGACAGAATTTACATCAAGAACAAGATGTGGGAACCACTATGATTGTTTATCACCTTTGGTTGTCAAAGAGTGGGCTGCTTTTTAGCTGATTTTTTTATAGGTTTCTTGATGTATTTTAAGATACGCATTTATTTTTGGTTGACGATCTCGACTTTTGCAGTCTATAATTGACATTGTATCTTTCTAGTGTAGGTCTATGTTTTCCTACAAAGAAAAAAAAAAAAAAAAAAACGTCATCCCCAGTCAGTAGAACAGTAGAACAACATGATCAGTTGATAGGAACACAAGACAGCCCTTCACACGTAGTGTCAATTAATTGTTGACACTATTTAAGGCCCTTTAACGTACACTTTTACGTTTTAGGTTCAATTCTCTGCCTCCACATTTACCCACCAAAAAAATAAAAATAAAAACTTTTTGACACTATTTAAGGGCCTTTGATGTACACCTTAGGTTCAATTCCTCACACCCACACTTACCTATCAATAAAAAATAAAAAAATTGTTGACACTATATATAAAGGCTGCGAAGATTCACTCTTCGTCAGATACAATCCACCCTCGAGTTGTCATACGACGTATTTATTCTTGGGATCGAATGTCTACCCAAATTTAATTGCTCTATTCTCTTGTGATGGTCTATTTTTTTGGCTTTTATCAACTGACTTTGTCCACCTCTTTTAAACTTATTTTATAAATAAATGACCGATCATAGGTCTTTTAGCGGGAAAAAAAAAAAGATACAGTCCACTCAACAAATTGTCGTGTGTGGTGGACTGAGCAAGAGGGTGTTTAAGATTAAGTGGGCCCGAGTTCACAGATATTACCTCGTTTAACTATGAAACACAGGCCCAAACAAGCCTGAGTTATTAATAGCTTGGTCCAGTCTAGACTGCCCAAACGAAGTCTGCGTTAGCCCAAACCAGGATGGTCTAATTAATTAGCTTGGCCCAGCTGGACGGCCCAAACAAGGAGACCCATATAGGTTGGCCCAATGAACTGGCTCACCAACTGTGGCCACTGGCCACATATGAAGCGTGTGCATGCAGAGAGCTGGCCCAAGGATGTTCTCACATCACTCATCAACAAAACTGGCTCTTGCTACCCCTTCCTATCTATCTAAGGGTCCATCTAGCGTTTCATATTCTCATGCTCTCCATTCAGTACTCTCTACCTGCGGTTTCTTGGTTATTTCAAATTAACCAAATTTTGTCTTTATTCCCTAGCATGCATATCTGACCCAATCTGAGAGAGAGAGAGCACATCCTGAAGATCCGATAGAGACGAGTCAATCTTCCAAATCGGATCACGGTAGACAGCAAAAGCCATGAGCAAGGATTTTTTTTTCTCTTTTTGAAACTAATTAGATATATACATGAACAATAAGGACTTTGTACATGCAAAAAAATAGACAATTTATAACTTTTCTCGTATTGCAATTGTCTGTGCGTGCACACAAACTACACGCCGACAAATTAAGAGGTTCCTAACAAAAGTCATCAATTAAACATCTAAGCCTGAAACTTACATGTATATAATATAATTTGCATCCCTAGCTCGATCTTCTTCTTTCAATTCCTCCCCAGGATCTTCTTCGTCCTCGGAGACCCGGCCGGCCACCAAACATGTACACATCAGCAGCGGTGTGGATTAATTACAGAGGAGCTAGAGACATCACTTAGGATAAGAGGGGCTTCTCAATGTCAACTTCGTCTGATTCAACGCCATCTCTCGAGGGAAGGAAATTTTCTTGGGTTTTTTGACTTTAGATCTATTTGTTGACCTTCCATTTATTTTTAGGTCCGTTGACCAAAAACATTAGTTTTAATTCATTTTAGAGGCTTCTTTTATTTTCTCATCTTTTCGTTATCCCTCCGTTTGTGAAGGATATCTGGGGCGCAAAGGGGTGAACAAAGGCAAGGATGAGGTTTCTTCCTCCTCTGGTGCAAGGGTTTTTTTCGCAAGCAATGGAAAGGGTGAACCCTTCCAACCTTCCTCCTGGCCATGGCGCGACGCGAAGAAGGTTGGGGACGACGGCGGCGTAAGTGGGGGAAGCAGGAAACGGAAGGGGCGAATCCTTCCTCCTAGTCGCGGCGCGGCGCGGAGAAGGAGACGACGGCGGTGCGAGTGGGGGAAGCTGGCAATGGAAGGGGCGAATCCTTCCTCCTTCCTCCTAGTCGCGGCGCGGCGCGGAGAAGGAGATGACGACGGCGCAAGTGGGGGAAGCATGCGATGACGACGGAAGGGGCGAATCCTTCCTCCTGACCGCAGTGCGGCGCGGAGAAGGAGACGGCGGCGGTGTGAGTGGGGGAAGCAGCCGATGGTGACAGAAGGGGTGAACCCTTCCTCCTTCATCGACGCCAGCGCGACTGGGGGAAGTAGGAGACGGCAACAGAAGGAGCGAACCCTTCCTCCTTCATCGACGCCAACACGACTGGGGGAAATAGGCGACGGTAACAGAAAGGGCGAACCGTTCCTCCTTCATCGATGTCGGTGCGACTGGGGAAGCAGGAGATGCCGACGAAGGAAGGGGCAAAAAGGGGTTCCTCTGGCCTGAAGCAGAGATTGAAAAGGGCATCAAACTAGCAACGTGTAGGATGCCCAGCCATTGTGTTGCATGAATTTAGAACAATATTGAGGACATAAATTGTCAGATGACATGTACATCACATATGTATCTCATTGTTTTAATTCAAAATTAACTCCACTAATATATTTATACAGTTGTCTTCTTATATTTCTTTAAACTATATACAAATAGATTTGAGTTGATCTCTCAAATTTTGATGTATATGGAGGGTCTTACTAAAGTCACTCAGCTCTTTGAGTATATTTGTATTTGTTCCTGTATAAATGTGTATGTGTATATGACGCAGCCTGTAGCACCCTTGATTTTTAAAATCCAAATAAAATAAAATTTTATTTAAATAAATGAGATGAACAATTTAATTAGAATAAAAGGAAAATAAATAGAAACAAAGGGAATTAAGCAATACCCATTAAGCTAAATTATTAATGGGTTACTCTAATAACCCAAACCCAATGAAATGAGCCCAAATAAGGTTAGCCCATCATGGAATGAGAGGTAAATAGGTGAAATTCGTACCTAATTAATTAAATAAATAGGAAAGGGTTAAGATAAATGCTAAATAACTTATATATATCTTAAATAAGAGTCCTTACACCACCCTAACCCTTTGGCCACGAAATTAGCTCTCTCCCTAGCCATATTAGGTGGATAAATAAGAGAAAGTGGGAGATAAAGAAGGAAATTTAGAGTTTAATGGAAAGGAGGACTCTTATAATGACTAGGACTCCTATAGATGGCCATATACATCAAAAAACTCATCTTTAGCACCCATTTTCGTGGCTAGAGCTCTGGAGAAAGAGGAGAAGGGCTGGAGACAAAGGAGCAAGGAGGAGGAGGCTAGAACAAGAAGGGTTTTCAGATTTTTCGTCATCTAAGCTAGGGTTTTCTTACTCCACGAAAAAGGTAGGCAATCTCTCAAGAAAAATCGTGAAATAATTACCCTAGGTAGCCTTCATGTACCTCTTCAAAAGCCCTATGGTTTCGTGGTATTTCGTTCACCCATTTGGGCGAATTAAATTCGTGAAATCCTGCTGTCACCATGAACCCTAATCTCATGTTTTCTCTAATTCCCGATGTGTACATGCTCTCATGCCATGATAAAATTTTCAGATATACTACATCACACTAGCTTTCAAACGCCCTTGGTCTTGCTTGATTTCGATCTCCCATTAGGGAGAATTAAATCTTTGAATATCTGTCAGATCTGTGCACTCAACTCTTCTTGTTTCCTTTTTAACCTCGTGCAACTTGACATAATTCCATGATAAAATTATCATAAATACTACTACATGTTAGCTTTCAAACGCCACTGGTTTCAGAATTTTTCATCATGTATACATCTCTAATTAATTCGTTGAACTCTGACTGCGCCTGTTTAGGTCACCGAAAAGTAACATGATCAATGCATGTCTAAACCTTGTCTATTTTCAAATTAATCATGCATGTTGATAGATATACATGTCTACTTTCGTTTAAAACTGGTTTCATGCTTTTTGGATCACCGTGCTATTTTATATGTAATTTAGAACGTCCCTGTATCACAGGAGACTCGCCCTGGGAAAAAGGAAAAAGGGCAAACCCGCCTGTTATCGCGACGGCACGATCCGCCGCGATAACAGTGGGGTCGCGTCAGCCGATGGCGTCGCGTCAAGAACGCGACGGCATGAGCCGCCGCGTTTCACCCCGGTCCGAGCCAGGCCGGCCAGGACCCCGTGTCGCGTCCGACCGCCCTGTCGCGACTTGAATCGCGACGGGTAGGTCCGTCGCGTTTCAAAGATTTCGGCCAGAACTATTAAATTGTGTACATGCCCTGCTGTTTTGGCTATTTAACCCTTAATTAGCCATGATTAAACCATGTTATAATTAATTGACTTGTTAAATTAATAAAAAATAACATTTTGCACGACTTGTCATATCCTCAAGATTTCTTTACACTTGCACACACATAACATTGTAAATTGCCATTTGACCTTGATAAATTATGCAATAATGTATTCGGTAAATTATCGAAATAAATGACTAAATTACCCTATTTTGTTAAATACAATTGTTTCCATTTTGACTCGCGTATTTTATCTACCGTTACCGTTTTCCCTCGGCCTACGAGCACTCGAGGCACGACGGACCCGTTTTACACACTTTCCCTTGACTTGGACCACCTCTCCACCGGGAATACTCTCGATTGGACCAGGGACTCCTTGTCAAGACCTCCGTAAGTCTTCTTGGCTTTGGCGCACGTCCTTAGTCAACGAGCTGGTTGTACCTCAAAACCCGTTACACCTCAGGGATCAGTACGATCCAAGCCTTAGTGTTCCTTCTCGTCTTGAGTTCACACCGGACCACCTGACCCGTGTACACAGCACGGCTAAGGGGCGGTTGTGACTTCTACCAGACTGCCGGCACCCGACCTGGTGCTGTGCAACCGTTACTATCGTGTTTATCGTCGTTTTACGATTGTACCCCTCTCATCTACAGTCTCTTTACTCTCATCTGTTCACGTTCTCTCTACACTCTCATCTATCTCGTCTAGTACTCTCTTATCTCTTCTTGGTACTCTATTGGCCATTCGTGTGATTGTCTAAGATAAAAGAAATGACTAATGCCAGCGCAATAGGGCCCGATCAGGTCCTGGGAGGAGCGCCCGAAAAGTGCCAGTGCCCATGGGAGTTAAAATGATCATAGGATGTGTTACGGCATGCATCCAGCGCCAGTTTACTATCTAGATTAATCTATGACAATCAAAGTGCTATCTCTACAAGTGCAAGCGTGATCGTTACTAGTGCACCGTTGTGCAATTTACATGTTATATCGTTACATGGCCATTCTATTATCGTTCTCGTTGTACTATTTTCCCTGTGCCAGTTGCAATTGTTCTCTCGTTATCGTGACATGCTCTACATGACTTTACTCTCTAGTTAACCTGCCATTAAGACATTAACTATTTAAAGCATGCTTGTGTTCATGAGATATTAAGTCCTACTGGGCGTTATTCGCTCATCCTGCGTATTTATTTAATGTGTTCAGGTGAGTCGGATGGAGACGACCACACATACGAGGACGGGACTGAGGGAGATGCTCAGGAGTGACCATTCAGCCACCAGTGCTATCTAGTAGTAGTTAGTATAGTTATGAGTCAGTTAGTCATAATGTAATAGTTTGATTTTGAATAAAGTACTCTGGGCCCTAGTTTTGGCTCTGATACGTTGATGTATAGTGTTATGAGATGATGAGTTATTATGTAATGATGATGGAGATTATTAATGAAATTGGAGGTATTATTCCATTGTGCAATGGTTTGCATTTATTTCTCGCTCTGTACTATTTAATAACTGTAATCCCGCTCCGATATTCCGCGTCGGGGCGTTACAGTTTTGTGGTATCAGAGCCTAGGTTATTCTTAAGTATAGGATGATCTAGGTTTGACCTGACTTGACTTAGAGTCTAAATTCCATACCTATGTGAGATGGGTAGAACCGAGGGTAATGAGATAAAATGGATACACACACGCACAAACTTAGTGCAAACTCAACGACTTACATTTAAATTCTCTTTTGAAGGAACTTAATCAATGGCAGCGGAGCGTGCTCAACTCCGTGACATGCAGCAGACTATCCAACAGCTTACCCAAGCTTTACTTCAGGCTGCCGGAGCCAACAACAACAATAACAACAACCGAGCAGCTGGTGATTTACATAGAAATTTCCGCAACCTGAATCCGCCTCGATTCAGTGGTACCACAGACCCTGATGAGGCCGAGAACTGGCTCAAGGAGATTGAGCGCATCTTCCGTGTCATGCAATGCGCGGATGGAGATAAGCTTTTACTTGCCACATTCCAGCTTGAAAGGGACGCCCGTGCGTGGTGGGAGTCCATTGAGGCCACACGGGAAGATGCTCAGTTTACGTGGAATGAGTTTAAGGAGCAATTCAACTCCAAATATTTTTCAGAAAGAGTTCAAGAAAGGAAAGCCGCCGAGTTCGCCGCTCTGAAACAGAGAAACCTGACGGTTGCTGAATATGAGGCACAGTTCTCTCGATTGGCTCGCTACGCCAATCATCTAGTTAGTACCCAGAGGATGAAGGCAAAGAGATTCCTCAACGGGCTTAGACCCGCATATATTACACAGCTGGCACCATTTGATATTCAGACCTACCCAGAGATGGTCAGGAGAGCACAATGCCTGGAAGATGCGACTGAACTCACTGAGCGCATCAAGGGTAGGATGTTCAGGAAAGAGCAAACTTCTGGAGCATCGAGCAAGCCTACTAACGGCAAGAAAAGGCCGTTAAGTATCACTGACGGGCCAAGCCAGGAGCGAAAGCCCAAAGTCCCCACTCCTACCAACAAACCCAGATGCAAACATTGTGACAAGCTTGGTCACACGACAGAAGAATGCTGGAGGAAGGCAGGTGCATGCCTTCGCTGTGGAAGTCGTGATCACCGCATACTGAATGCCCGTTACTGAAAGAAAATGAGAAACGTCCTGCGGGACCAAAGAAGCCAGGCAGACTTCAAGCCCTGCAAGAGGTAGAGACCACCGAGGAAGGTGGAGTTGTGGAAGGTACACTACCAGTCTTTTCTCATCAGCATTTGTTTTGTTCGATACTGGCGCAACGCATTCGTTCATATCACAAGCATTTGCTGATACCCTAAATGAGAAACCTGCATCTATGACATTTGAATTATCTGTCACAACACCACTAGGAGAAAAGGCTCAATTAAATAAATATTTTCCATTAGCTGATGTTAAGGTTGGTGAACTTAACCTTAGAGCTGACTTGATCTGTATGCCCATGGAGGGCTACGATGTCATTCTGGGAGCCGATTGGCTATCCACGTATGGGGCTATCGTGGATTGTAGAAGAGGGAAAATTTCTTTTAGTGAATTCCCTAAGCTGATCTTCACAGGACGTAGACACAAGAGGCACTTGTCCTCGTCTCTGCTATAAAGGCACAGAACATGATAAGAAAGGGTTGTGTGGCATTTCTCGCCGCAATTGTAGTTGAGAAGAAAGCAACTAAGATATCAGACATCCACATAGTGCAAGAATATCCAGACGTGTTTCCCGATGAGCTGCCAGGCATTCCACCCGAGAGAGATGTAAATTTCTCAATTGATCTTGTACCTGGAGCTGCACCGGTTTCACGCCAACCCTACAGGATGTCCCCGCTGAATTGAAAGAGTTGAAAGAGCAATTGATGGAACTTCTAGAAAAGGGTTTTATTAGGCCAAGTACTTCTCCTTGGGGAGCACCGTGTTGTTCGTCAAGAAGAAGGACGGATCTATGAGGTTATGCATCGATTACAGGCAGTTGAACAATCTCACTATCAAGAACAAGTACCCTCTGCCGCGTGTCGATGAACTATTTGATCAGATATCAGGAGCTAAATATTTTTCTAAGATTGACCTTAGATCGGGATATCATCAGATGAGGATTCAAGATGCAGATATTTACAAGACAGCTTTCAGGAGCAGGTACGGTCATTATGAATTTGTAGTCATGCCTTTTGGACTAACCAATGCTCCTGCAGCTTTTATGCAATTAATGAACAGCATCTACCGGCCCTACCTCGACAAGTTCGTCGTGGTATTCATTGATGATATTCTCATATACTCCAAGACCAAAGAAGAGCACGAGGAGCATCTGAGGATCGCTCTGCAAATCTTGCGAGACAATCAACTCTACGCCAAATTGAGCAAGTGTGAATTCTGGCTCGAGGAGGTGTCGTTCCTAGGCCATGTCATTTCCAAGGATGGTATCGCGGTCGACCCTTCCAAGGTAGAAGCCGTGCTCAACTGGGAAAGGCCGACCAATGTCACAGAAATCAGGAGCTTTCTTGGACTGGCTGGATATTACAGACGGTTCATAAAAGACTTCTCCAAGATAGCTGTACCTCTTACGCGTCTTACGCGGAAGAGAACCCATATGTCTGGAGCAAGGAGTGCGAGAAGAGCTTTCAGACACTCAAGCAATTGTTGACATCTGCACCTGTCCTCGCATTACCAGTCGAAGGCGCAGGATTCTCAGTCTACACTGATGCATCTGGAATCGGTCTAGGCTGCGTATTAATGCAGAATGAGAAAGTGATAGCCTATTCATCAAGGCAATTGAAGCAACATGAGGTTAACTATCCTGTCCATGACTTAGAGCTAGCGGCTGTGGTATTTGCACTCAAAATCTGGAGGCATTACCTATATGGAGAGCAATTCATTGTCTACTCCGACCACAAGAGTTTGAAATACTTATTTTCTCAAAAGGAGCTTAATATGAGACAACGGAGATGGCTGGAGTACTTGAAGGATTTTGATTTCAACATACAATATCACCCAGGCAAAGGTAATGCAGTAGCTGATGCACTTAGCAGAAAGCCAGTAGCTTCGATATCTTGTCTAGTCATGGGCGAGATGCAATTGTTAGAGCAATTCGCCAGTCTAGATCTGAATATTGAAAAGAGAAGTGATAAGATGTTAGTGGCTAATCTTAAAGCTCAACCCGACATCTTTGTCGAGATCAGAGAGCAACAGGCTAATGATCCGTTTCTGATCAGAGTAAGGGAGACCATAGCTGACAAACCAGAATTCTCCATCGCTGAAGATGGAAGAATATTATTCCAAGCCAGGACATGTGTGCCTGACAATGAAGAGCTGAAAAGGAAACTGATGGATGAAGCCCACAAGACCAAGTACACAATACATCCAGGTGCAACCAAGATGTACCAAGACATGAAGAGGTCATTTTGGTGGCCAAACATGAAGCGTGAGGTAGCTGAGCATGCCGCGCACTGCCTCACTTGTCAACAGGTAAAAGCAGAACACCGGTCGTCCTGCGGGGTACTTAGGCCCCTGGACATACCTGAATGGAAGTGGGAAAGCATCGGAATGGATTTCATCATGGGTTTACCCCGAACTCGTGGTGGACTCGATGCAATCTGGGTCATAGTGGACCGATTGACCAAGTCCGCACATTTTCTAGCAGTTAAAAGCACTTGGAGTGTTGATGTGCTTGCAGCGTTATATGTAAAAGAGATAGTCAGACTACATGGAGTTCCAGTATCCATTGTCTCAGATCGTGACCCTAGGTTCACTTCTAGATTCTGGAAGGGACTCCAAACTGCCTTAGGCACTAAACTCAATTTTAGTACTGCTTTCCACCCACAGACGGATGGACAGACAGAAAGGACCAACCAGATAGTGGAGGACATGCTACGTGCCTGCACTATAGATTTTGAAGGTTATTGGAATGAACAACTATCACTAATAGAATTCGCCTACAACAACAGTTATCAGGCCAGCATTAAGATGGCACCATTCGAAGCTCTGTATGGCAGAAGCTGTAGATCGCCAGTGTGCTGGAATGAAGTAGGTGAGCAGCAATGGCTGGGACCAGACATGGTACAAAATACTAGCAGAGACATACAAATTATCAGAGACAGAATTAAGGTAGCTCAGTCCAGGCAGAAGAGCTATGCTGATAAAAGAAGAAGGGACTTAGAATTTCAGACTGGAGACCATGTGATGCTCAAAGTATCCCCGACCCGAGGATTTCAACGGTTTGGGATGAAAGGCAAGCTAAGACCAAGATTCATAGGTCCATTTGAGGTATTAGATAGAGTTGGCGAGGTGGCGTACCGACTAGCACTACCTCCCCAGTTCTCTACAGTACACAATGTATTCCATGTGTCAATGCTAAGGAAATACGTGTATGATCCATCTCACGTAATTAGCTATGATGATATCACTCTGAACAAAGATATGACCTATGAAGAAAGGCCAGTGAAGATTCTGGACAAGAAGATGCAACAGCTTCGGAATCGAGCCATACCCGTGGTGAAGATATTATGGAGAAATCACGAAGTTGAAGAGGCCACGTGGGAGCCTGAAGCTACAATGCGCCGGAATTATCCGGAATTATTCAGTAAGTCATACTTCCTCTTACGATTATATGAATTTGGGGACCAAATTCTTTTTAAGAGGGGGAGGATGTAGCACCCTTGATTTTTAAAATCCAAATAAAATAAAATTTTATTTAAATAAATGAGATGAACCAATTTAATTAGAATAAAAGGGAAATAAATAGAAAAAAGGGAATTAAAGCAATACCCATTAAGCTAAATTATTAATGGGTTACTCTAATAACCCAAACCCAATGAAATGGGCCCAAATAAGGTTAGCCCATCATGGAATGAGAGGTAAATAGGTGAAATTCGTACCTAATTAATTAAATAAATAGGAAAGGGTTAAGATAAATGCTAAATAACTTATATATATCTTAAATAAGAGTCCTTACACCACCCTAACCCTTTGGCCACGAAATTAGCTCTCTCCCTAGCCATATTAGGTGGATAAATAAGAGAAAGTGGGAGATAAAGAAGGAAATTTAGAGTTTAATGGAAAGGAGGACTCTTATAATGACTAGGACTCCTATAGATGGCCATATACATCAAAAAACTCATCTTTAGCACCCATTTTCGTGGCTAGAGCTCTGGAGAAAGAGGAGAAGGGCTGGAGACAAAGGAGCAAGGAGGAGGAGGCTAGAACAAGAAGGGTTTTCAGATTTTTCGTCATCTAAGCTAGGGTTTTCTTACTCCACGAAAAAGGTAGGCAATCTCTCAAGCAAAAATCGTGAAATAATTACCCTAGGTAGCCTTCATGTACCTCTTCAAAAGCCCTATGGTTTCGTGGTATTTCGTTCACCCATTTGGGCGAATTAAATTCGTGAAATCCTGCTGTCACCATGAACCCTAATCTCATGTTTTCTCTAATTCCCGATGTGTACATGCTCTCATGCCATGATAAAATTTTCAGATATACTACATCACACTAGCTTTCAAACGCCCTTGGTCTTGCTTGATTTCGATCTCCCATTAGGGAGAATTAAATCTTTGAATATCTGTCAGATCTGTGCACTCAACTCTTCTTGTTTCCTTTTTAACCTCGTGCAACTTGACATAATTCCATGATAAAATTATCATAAATACTACTACATGTTAGCTTTCAAACGCCACTGGTTTCAGAATTTTCATCATGTATACATCTCTAATTAATTCGTTGAACTCTGACTGCGCCTGTTTAGGTCACCGAAAAGTAACCTGATCAATGCATGTCTAAACCTTGTCTATTTTCAAATTAATCATGCATGTTGATAGATATACATGTCTACTTTCGTTTAAAACTGGTTTCATGCTTTTTGGATCACCGTGCTATTTTATATGTAATTTAGAACGTCCCTGTATCACAGGAGACTCGCCCTGGGAAAAAGGAAAAAGGGCAAACCGCCTGTTATCGCGACGGCGCGATCCGCCGCGATAACAGTGGGGTCGCGTCAGCCGATGGCGTCGCGTCAAGAACGCGACGGCATGAGCCGCCGCGTTTCACCCCGGTCCGAGCCAGGCCGGCCAGGACCCCGTGTCGCGTCCGACCGCCCTGTCGCGACTTGAATCGCGACGGGTAGGTCCGTCGCGTTTCAAAGATTTCGGCCAGAACTATTAAATTGTGTACATGCCCTGCTGTTTTGGCTATTTAACCCTTAATTAGCCATGATTAAACCATGTTATAATTAACTTGACTTGTTAAATTAATAAAAAATAACATTTTGCACGACTTGTCATATCCTCAAGATTTCTTTACACTTGCACACACATAACATTGTAAATTGCCATTTGACCTTGATAAATTATGCAATAATGTATTCGGTAAATTATCGAAATAAATGACTAAATTACCCTATTTTGTTAAATACAATTGTTTCCATTTTGACTCGCGTATTTTATCTACCGTTACCGTTTTCCCTCGGCCTACGAGCACTCGAGGCACGACGGACCCGTTTTTACACACTTTCCCTTGACTTGGACCACCTCTCCACCGGGAATACTCTCGATTGGACCAGGGACTCCTTGTCAAGACCTCCGTAAGTCTTCTTGGCTTTGGCGCACGTCCTTAGTCAACGAGCTGGTTGTACCTCAAAACCCGTTACACCTCAGGGATCAGTACGATCCAAGCCTTAGTGTTCCTTCTCGTCTTGAGTTCACACCGGACCACCTGACCCGTGTACACAGCACGGCTAAGGGGCGGTTGTGACTTCTACCAGACTGCCGGCACCCGACCTGGTGCTGTGCAACCGTTACTATCGTGTTTATCGTCGTTTTACGATTGTACCCCTCTCATCTACAGTCTCTTTACTCTCATCTGTTCACGTTCTCTCTACACTCTCATCTATCTCGTCTAGTACTCTCTTATCTCTTCTTGGTACTCTATTGGCCATTCGTGTGATTGTCTAAGATAAAAGAAATGACTAATGCCAGCGCAATAGGGCCCGATCAGGTCCTGGGAGGAGCGCCCGAAAAGTGCCAGTGCCCATGGGAGTTAAAATGATCATAGGATGTGTTACGGCATGCATCCAGCGCCAGTTTACTATCTAGATTAATCTATGACAATCAAAGTGCTATCTCTACAAGTGCAAGCGTGATCGTTACTAGTGCACCGTTGTGCAATTTACATGTTATATCGTTACATGGCCATTCTATTATCGTTCTCGTTGTACTATTTTCCCTGTGCCAGTTGCAATTGTTCTCTCGTTATCGTGACATGCTCTACATGACTTTACTCTCTAGTTACCTGCCATTAAACATTAACTATTTAAAGCATGCTTGTGTTCATGAGATATTAAGTCCTACTGGGCGTTATTCGCTCATCCTGCGTATTTATTTAATGTGTTCAGGTGAGTCGGATGGAGACGACCACACATACGAGGACGGGACTGAGGGAGATGCTCAGGAGTGACCATTCAGCCACCATGCTATCTAGTAGTAGTTAGTATAGTTATGAGTCAGTTAGTCATAATGTAATAGTTTGATTTTGAATAAAGTACTCTGGGCTCTAGTTTTGGCTCTGATACGTTGATGTATTAGTCAGTTTATGAAGATGATGAGTTATTAGTGAATGTAATGATGACTGGAGAATTATTAATGAAATTGGAGGTTATTTGGTATTATTCCATTGTGCAATGGTTTGCATTTATTTCTCGCTCTGTACTATTTAATAACTGTAATCCCGCTCCGATATTCCGCGTCGGGGCGTTACACAGCCACTTCTCATATAAATGTGTATGTACAATTTTTGTCGAAACTTTTCTCCTTCTTGAGAGAGATCGACAATAAAGATGGGAGTGATGGCGAGTCACAATAAATAATGAGCGTGTGTTTAAGTTGATGTACATTTATTCCTCAATGTTTTAGACATAGTTTCTAAGCTTCGGCAACATGTGAAAAAAAATTACGTTAGATTTATGTTTGTTTTTTTATGTTTAATTGACATATGACTTGCTTAAACTATGTAATTTCAGTTATCGTTTATGTTTGTAGCAGAAATTCAAATAGTTAGCACAGGACACTATCTATCCACATGGTTTTTCTTTCATACGTCTGTGGCTCTTAGTGACACCATCTATCCAGTTTATATATGCGTGTGAAATAAAATAATACGCAGCAACAGCAGCCAACAACAACTCTGGGATAAAAAAAACACAACAACAAGAACTAGTCAATAAAAAGAAGGGCATTTAAGACATTTCATCTTACCCACGTCAATTCATATTTTGAATCTAAAAGTAAAGATCCACTTTCAATAGATCAGATGTCAATAAAATTGGGTTAATGGACCTAAAAATAAGTAGTAGATCAAGGTTTCGATCGACTGTTGATCTTCATGAGCTTTTTTCTTCTTTGCCCACAGTATAAGATAGAGTCCGGCAAACATGACCAACATCCCTGCCATGCTGCAGCCAGAAGCAATCCCATGTTACCATTCATGTGCACATTAATCTTCTTCATATATATAAACGAGTTAGTAGTAACAATATTTCACAAAGACCAGAATAAGACAAGCTATCTAGATCTGTCATCTATTTGGTAAAAAAAACTGGAGATCTTGCACGAGTGAGATAATATATAAGGGAGAGGCAAGAAATGATGAGGTCGATCTTACTTCCCCCTTCCCTTGTAATATTCCCATATTCTAATTAAAATAATTAGAGGACAAGAACAGATCTTTCCATAAAAAATGGAACTTTCTCAATTCTTTTTCTTCGTTTGAAAATTACGGCTATTAAATATATCTTAATTAGCTTACGTCCAAGGATATATATTAATAAATTCAGCTAAAAATTTTATACGTACCTTCCCTTGCTGAGAAGTTGCCCCAAGGTGAGTACAGAGAGGATGGCGGCGCAGACGGTCCCGACGGGGCTGAACACGGAGACGAGCACCGGCCCTCTCTTCTTGATGCACCACGTCTGGAAAGCGAGGCATCCGCCGGCCGCGATGCTCCCCTGCGCAGTGAAGAGAACGAAATTCGTGAGGCAACTACATACGTACGGTACGTAAAAAGCATCGATCGATCCCTTTAATTATACTATATATCATACGTATAAGTCGAAGTTTAATGTTCTGTAGGGTGTATATATATACCAGTAGAACGATGCACGCAACAATGCCGGCGCCGACGTCCGGAGATCCGACGTCAATTTTCCTCTCCGTTGCAATTTGGACGACCGCTGTGAAGAAGGCCCCCATCAGAGAGGTGATGCTGCACAGAGACAAGGGCGTCGGGAACTCGTTCATCGTTGCGGCCTGCAGCACCACGGTGCAGGAAAGGATGAAGACGGCGGAGAGGAGGCAAATGCACCCAACAGTCCAGTCCCCGTCAGCAGCCGCCGGCGGCCCACCCGTAAGTGAAGAGGATGGCGACATTAATGGTGTTGACGCCGGAGAGCTCTGCAAGAAGCTCATGGCTGTGGCGCCGGTGAGGCACATCAAGGTCCCCACTATCTTGGCTCTGCTGTAGTTGCATCTGATGTCTACTTTCTCGAACCTAATTAGACATATAAAGGCAAACCCGAGATTAAGGATCAGCAGGCAAGCTGAGGACCATGTACACGAAAACATTTCAAGTAATTGATCGGTACCATATGTAGGAGAAAGAAGGTGTTATATAAATGTACGAATTAACCTGATGAGTAATGCATAGATATGTAGATGACAACATCCAATTTCCCATCTTGTTCATTCAGTGAAAAGGGACAAAAGAAGGAAGCAATTGCCCAGGATGGCTTCGTATTTGACATCAAAGTTTGGGATGATGTCACTCAACTACAATTCCCAGTTTGGTCATGAGTAGAGGCAAACAAGTAATCCTCAACCCACACACTATTCGGACTGGTTGAATTAGGTTCTTTTTACGCCAGAGTGGGGAAAACTTCAAATGTCTTTATCTTTGAAGAGAAATGCTATGCCGGGAGTATAAGGTAGCGCAAAGGAGCCGTGCTCCACCACAGCGCGTCATGTGGAGGAGCACGGCCCCAGTGTATTTAATGCATCTTTTACTCTCTTTTTTTCACCTTCAAACATGCACACAACTATTCTTATAGTGCACACAAATACTTATGTAGTGCACACAAATATCACAATAGTACACACAAATAGTATAAGAATACACACAATATATCTATTTGTGTATTCTTATATTATTTGTATGCACTACATAAGTATTTTTGTGTACTAGATAGATATTGTGTACACTGTTTGAGGGTAAAAAAAAACAACGCACAAATACCCTTCTAGTGCACACAAAATATCTATATAGTGTACACAAATAGTATAAGAGTGTACACAAATAGATCTATTTGTGTGCACTACATAGGTATTTGTGTGCACAAGATAGAAATATTTGTGTGCATGTTTGAGGGTGAAAAAAAAAGTAAAATGTGCATTAAATGCACTGGGACAGTGCTCCTCCACACGGCTCCTTCACACTTTCATATGTTCTCATCTTTTAAAACATGATCATGGCAGCAGGTGCAAATACATAATTAAATTACCTGAATTTAGGTTGTGGTATAAATTAACCAGGAGTATAGAAAGTTATTCAGAAGTATGTTGGGATAAATAGCTATCCAAACCCCCAACAAAGTAGGGTACGTACCCGTGGGATATATAACAAAGGGTATCCTCTTTTTTATTTCAAAAATATAATTTAACTTAAACAAATAGACTAAATTACACCAGAATATCTCTAAGAAATAATCTACAGTACTGGATACGACAAAACAGTAGTGCTAGATAAGTAGTAGTACACAAGGATCGGGTTTAGTAGTTAAAGCCCTCCAATAACCGACACTTTATATAAAAAAGTAGTGCCAGGTAAGTAGTGCTATGAGTTCTCCAAGGTGGTCACGAGATGAAGGCTTATAATTAGTGGGTCTAACATAGAAAATACTTTAATCTTTACAACATTAAGAATATTCTCCTTTCCTAAGTTATATTAGTGAGTTCAATGTTCCCTTTACAGAAAATATCTATTCTGCACCCTCGAGAACGTCACCTTTGCCGGACGAATGTGATATTGTCTTCGTCTTTTTATTACTTCCTCTCCCCCCAAGGCGGCCGGGCCTACATAGGAATTAGATATTTCGATGAGCTTGGAACATGTACAACGATACAACAAAGTTTGCATGGAACATCTTGGCAAGGCCTAGTCGTTTGCTTCGAAGGCAAGTCATATCTCTAGCTAGCTCCACTAAACGTCTTATCTCTTCCTAGTGATGTCCTAAGGAAATATATATGATGGTCAATTCAGCATACACACAGAAAAGCATGCCCACTAGATTAATATATATTAAGCGTACAGAAAATGGTTTAATAATACTATTTGATAACATATTAAAAAACACATCAATCAAAGTACACTGTAATTTTATTATTTATGAGGTGTTTTAATTTTTTATTTCAATTATTGATGTAATATAATTTTAATAATGATGTTATCAAATAATATTACAAATTATTTCTATAAACGTACTGCACTTAATAAAGCATACCCCAAGAACTGCCTACTTTTCGGTTAAAGAAGCCCATGGACACTAGATTAAAGGTACTTCACTTGTAAAAAAAACATACCTTGGCCTCCAATCAAAAGGTTGGCATCACATTAATTATGAGGACAGTGAGCGCAAGCATCAAGACGTGAGAAAGAAACTGTTTAATAACAATTTATTGACACTATTCACATGACATGTTGAAAATTATATCACGTGAATAGTATCAAATATATGTGTTATAAAAATAATGTCATTAAAATTAAAAGAAAACAGAATACGCGTATAAAGTCTAATTAAGAACGTATTATTGGGTACTTGAAACAGGCGGCAATGATGAAGATGAACCCTGGAGAAAGGTTGGGCATGGCAGAAGCTATGGCAGGGGAAGTCTTCTTTATTCCCATCAGCATCAGCACCTGGAAAGCCGTCCCCCTGCATGTTAAGAGAGAAGAAGGTCATGGATATATAGTACCAGCTGTTTATATACCTCAGAATTACACTTATTGCGATAAGAAATCTCCGTTAGAAAAAAAAAACACGCTCTTCGACTAGATTTAATTTTAAAATTAACTTCATCTTTAGCGAAAAAACACTAATTTTGAATCGGAACCATAACTTACATGAGTATTCTTAAATTAAACATGAACGTCTCTAAGGTGTGGAAGATCTGCAAAATAGGACGTACGAAAGCGGACATCTAACGGACGCTAGTTATATATATATATTACAGCATCATGGCCTGAACCCTCCAAAGGCATTCTTTCTTTCCTGTCCTTTCAGAACTCTGCAAACGGAAAGAGGAGAAGAAGAAGGGACAAGGCTCACACGATGGATCTTACCCTCCCAGTGAAATCAGAACCAACTGCGGCATCAACCACGCACTCACCTTCTTCGGCCATTTCTTCCTACGAAACGCACAAACAACAATTAAACAGATCGTCTAATAAGAAACACGCATACATACGTGAATTAATATTGTTGGTGTAAATTAATGGAATTAAAGCTCATGGTGAGCAGATATATATATATATATATATATATTATATATATATATATATATATATATAATATATATATCACTGATCAAAACCCCCAGCTGGGATACATATCAAAGCGAATTAAGCCGTCTCCATGCTCATACCTCTCCAGTGCAACCGAGAACGGGGGGCGAGGAGATTTATAAGGTGACGAGGTTGCCGGGGACGACAAGAAACAACAGGTTGATCCGGGTTCAGGACCCGGCTAAGGAAGACGGAGTAGGCGCCGTACATTAACTGAGTCAGGTCCACGGTAAAAATTATTGTCACTTTCAACTTTTCAGATCACATTATTATTTTAATATTATATTTTTGATGTTATATCTCGCCTATATATATTAATCAATTCGATGATCATCTGCATCTCAAAATAGACCGTAAGAGATATGAAAAAATATTTGACCAATTCTAATGTAATTTCATAACTCAAAATCAGTCACATGCACGGCCAAGATATAATCAAGTGATTAAAGCCGGCAAGGAAAAGTTGATGGTGGTGGTGTTGTCCCATGAATCGGTTATCTAGTATTCTCCTCGTCTCCTACATCTAACATACCGACAAATGGGATCTCGTCTACATACATTGATAAACTCTGAATTGTAGGCAACCATTGAGTTGACCAATTATGCAGGCGGGATGTAATATCTTGGCGACAGTCAAAGATGTCGTCAAGTTCAGAAGAACAGAAATAAAAAATAGAACTAGGGATTCAAATCAAAAAAAAAATTGTTTTAAGACAAAAATTTTTTGTAAAATACACTATATACAAAGTAAGACACATATCTAAACCGTCAAAGATAAACTGGCGGCACGATACTACCGTCAAGAGCATATTGGCGGCACTTGATACTGCTGTCAATATCCTCCGACTAGAAACTAGAAAAATAGCAAAATATGGATATTTAAATCTATAAAAATTAGAAACACATAAAATAACATGCACAATTAGAAATAAAAAATGTTGGACCTTACAAATACGATCTTGGAAAGCTAAAAGTGACAACAATTCTTACGTGAGATATGACTATTTACATAAAATATGACTACTTTTGATTTAGAGATATTCTTATATTATTAACATAACTCTCATATTATCTTCAGAAGTACGCACCTCACGGGATGTCAGCGAAGTTAAGTAACGATATTGAGATATAAGACACCATAATTTTTTTAGAAAAAATTATTAGTTCTAGATATGATAATATTTCGAATTATTAGTGCACGAAGATTGAGATTAATTTGATTTATTAATTTTTAGAGTAATTTTTACTCGACAAAATTTTATTCCAAAAAAATAAATTAAAATCACCATAAAATTTATCATAGTTCAATTAACGTGTGTGTGTTAAATTTTACCTTGATTAGACATAGTTTTATATAAAATTAAAGTGATAAAATTTAAACAATTAATTTGATTTCTCGGTGAAGAAATCGGTCATTGCCTAATCGGTCATGGAATGGCGGTTTTTAATTTTATAATTTTTTTAGAAGATAGTGTTGACGGTCAATGTGTTTAGATTAAGAATTAAAAATTTTAAGATATATTCATCTAATAATTTTTTCAAACTACATTATTTTTAAACAAAATCCGTAAATTAATGGAAAGCTCATGGTGAGCAGATCATATATCACTGATCAAAACCCCCAGCAGTGGGATACATATCAAAGCGAATTAAGACGTCTCCATGCTCATACCTCTCCAGTGCAACCGAGAACGGGGCGAGGAGAACGAAGGTGACGAGGTTGCCGGCGACGACGAGGAACAGCAGGTTGATCCCCAGGTCAGGACCCGGCTAAGGAAGACGAAGTAGGCGCCGTACATTAACTGCGTCAGCGTGAGCCCGAACAGGATCACAAACTCCTCCCGCCGACTTGGCTTGACATCTCCGGACAAGAAGAAATTAAGCTTGTCCGAAGAAGTGGTGCTGGCTAGCTATCTGTTTAATCCTCCGTTCGGAAGCGGCCGTTGCATGCAGCAACGCCTGAGATCGTATCGGATAACCAATAGCTCCACCGATGAGTAATGGATCAGGTCGTATCTGAGAAGGGAAGGGTAATTAAGCACTCCGGGACGGAGGAGGGAGTGGGCAAGTGGATGAGGCGGCCGGCCGGCGGGGAGAGGAGGCCAGAGGTGATCAGAGAATAACTAGCTAGCTAGCAGCATGCACATACACCTACGTACGTTCACCATCGACCGCCACCCGCACCTTCCTTCTCCCTCAACTTCTCACACAAGCTTCCTCTCTGGGACGATCCTTCTCTACCCTCTCTTTGTTAATTACCTACCAGTCTTCGTCACGGCTGTCCGGGGGGGATGGTGAGGAGGACGAAGGCCTACAGTCTTGGATGAGATCGCCCAGGAATTGCTCTCCCCGCCATACCTGGTTATATAAGGGGTGCCACCTGTCGTCTGATACGTACGTACAGAGCATCCCGGTCGCCTTCGGATGATCTGTCCTCATGGTGGTTGACGTGTTTCCGGATCTCTGGTGGGACCGTGGGGGAATGGGGAGGGTGGGCTTTTAATGGGTTTTAAGCCGATGGTAGACCTGCTTGTTCCGGCCGGTACGTAGCTAGCTCTTGCATGCCGTCGTTCGATCCTTCTTGTAATATACGTACATCCATAAAATATTACACAACCTGTTTCAACGTTATCTAATGTTGGAGTTAATTGTCTTTGTTCCTGAGAATATTCCATTATATGTTTTGTTCTTGAGAATATTCTCATAAAAATATACTAATTTTAAAGATATAAATATTATAAATTGTGGGTACATAGATATCGAGATTAAATCGACCTAATGTTTGTTAGGATAATTTTTATTGACAAAAAATTATGTCAAAAAAATAAAATAAAATTACTATAATTTGTAAAACCTCTCAATTACTTATGTTTGAAATTTCAACGTGATTGGACATCATTTGAGTATAAAAATAAAGGGCTAAAAGATCTATATGAATTAAATTTGAATTACGAAACTGATTTATGAACATTTATGCTCACGTAATCTTGGCTACGTAAGACACTTAACTCTTGTGTAAATTGATTACACATACCTCAATATGTGTTGAAGACTAAGTTACCTCCATTGAATGTGGTCAAGTAGTAAAAAAGATCGATTTTACAACAACACGTGCATTATTACGTGTTGTGCATGCACGTAACCTTGGAATCTATATAAATCTCTCTTGCTTATTTCTTTTTAGGTGATAGTCCGGTCTGTTGTAGTTTCGTTTTGAATGTCGAGGACAACATTTCTTTTTAGGTGATAGTAATGTGACGTCGTGGTCGTCTGGACCTATGTGTTAATGGTTCTGGTGTGGTACTTAATGTGTGGTCATTGAGCCTCGGTTGTGGCTCCTGTGCATTTTGTGAGTGTTGTGGGCCTTAAGTTTTGGCCCATAAGGCTTGCAGATTTTATGGTGAAGAAGGCGACGGAGTATGTCGTCGCGTTTTGAACGCGACGACTACGTACCCTCGTCGCGTTCTTTGAACCGCCTTTCCGTGGCGCAGCGCGATTGGCAACAGTTGGGTCTGTCGTGTTTAAGGTGTTTTAAGCGCGACGTCTGCCTCCGTCCCGATTTTGATTGTGCATTTAATGCTCTGTTTCGGGCCAGACAGAGCAGGGGTGGCTCTGTCCGGCCATGAAGGGGAGCTTTGCGTCTTTTCTTGGCGATTTCTATGTCCAGGTGGCTGGTTCGGCGTAGGTTCCACGCGAGGAGGACGTCCGGAGCGTGAACTTGCCGGCGGTGTGGTGTTTCTCACGTTTTGCAAGTCTTCGAGTTGGTAGGGAGACTTTAGGAATCGAAGTGATTAGAACAAAACTGAGCTTGCCAACTGTTTAAGACTGATAGACTGATTTCCTTGTTTTGGATTGGTTAAGTAGTTTAAAGTTTAGAAAAACATGCTATGGAGATGTGCTTTGATTTATTGTTTATTTTAGAAATTTAAATCGTGTGTAATTAATGTTTAAATGGATTTCTGGTAGTGGGGGAAGGGTTCGACCGTCTGTCTGAGAAGGCGACAGGTCGGGCCGTCGCATTTTGAACACGACCGAGTTCCCCGTTGCGTTTTGGTATAAATGCGACATCGTTGGTCGTTGCGGTTATGTTTCGATTGTGAAGAATGTGAACGCGTCGCTTTCATCTGTCGTGTTCATTACTTTGAATTTATGTTTTGTCTTGAAGGCGATAGGTTGTCCTGTCACGTTCATATCGGCTGACTTGGCGGTGTGACAGTGGTTTCGCGCGAAACAACGTTTGACTGAGTCAGTGGGCATAGTCGCGACATGTCGGGCTGTCGCATCCTTGTCGCGCCACTGTGCCCTGAAGCACGTGGCATATATATAGTTGACTGTGCCCTCTCATTGTTCAAAGTCATTGCACAGGTCAAAATGCTCGCCTTCTCTAAACTGTCTCATAGAATTAAAATAGTAAAGATGAACTAGCAAAGTGGTGAGAACAGGTCATATCCACGGAGAGGCTGAATAGAATTTGACTTAAACTACTTTGACTTAAAACCATTCTAACAGACATAATAACACTGAGATAACATTGCATGAGAATTAATTCTGTAAATTGCACCAATCAAATTCCTCACAACTCGTTGGTCAAACTTAATGAAAGATCAAATAGAATTGAAAACACACGAATTGGTATCACTGTACCCTCACAGCTCGAGGGATCAAAACAGTAGACAGAAATAGCAATTAAACTAAAATTGCACAAAGATGTAACTCTAATTCTGCATAAATCTGAAGCTCAAGGAAATGAAAAGATGACAGAACAAGAATTTTAAATAGAAAATTTTCAAACCAATGTACCCCTACAGCTCAGGGGATGAACATTCGTAACTCCACAAACACCGAATCAAAACCCTCACGGCTCACGGATCGGATAGAAATAAGAACAAAGAATTATTGTTGTTAAATTGGAACTATATACGATTACTGAAAATAGAAAAACAGAACAAATTTAATGACTCGAAAAAAAAACTGGAACGACTCAAAAATCAGCATAGCAATATGGATCTCGCAAACTTAACTCAGGATCTGGACTGTGGAGATGTCTAAAATCTCTCTGGATACTTTCGCCTTCCCGGATGTTGGATAGCCCCAGAACAAGCCAAGAAATAGGATCTTCTTGGTTGCCCTGCGGCGACTCTGCAATGCTCCTGGATCAGTCTCCAGTAGCTCTACAACCAGAAGAAGAAGAAACCCAAAGAATCACTGTAGCCTCCCCTGCAGTCGAACTCCCGAAAAGCTGAACCCCTGCTCAACCAGTAGCAAAGAGAAGGGAACCCAAACAATTGCAATCGCCCTCCGAGCGACAGAACAATCCAAAAATACTCAACTGGCAGAGATGCCAAATCCCAGCCCAAAACCTCACAGAGTAGCCCCCAAATCTCCAACCCATTTGCTGGAGTAGAATTCCTCCCAAATTGCTGAACAACAAGAAGAAAGAAGAAAAGAATACACAGTAGACAGAACTAAAGAAAGCACAGAAGAAAAAGCAATTTAACAATCGTATTCCTCTCCTCTCCTTCAATTCACAGCGGCCCCTCGAATCCTTCACAAGGCAGAGAAGAACTAATCATAGAAGAAAAAAAAAAGAATAGCAACGATCCCCCACCAACTCTAAACAACTCTCACAGCTCTCACAGGAGAAAGACGAAAACCTCAATTCCATATGCTTGCAATGCACAGAACAGAAGGAAGAAAATTACACAGAAGAAATAACAGCAACAATTCGCAAGCTTCAGAAGAATAGAGGAAAGAGCTCCCCAACTCAACAGTCGAATCCCTTAACAATCTGGACTAAAAGAGATGATAAACAACACAAAACTAAACTCCCCAACTCAAATCAGCAACACCTCCCATGCTCTGCTTTAAAGAAAAGCTACAGAAGAAATAAATGGCAAGAACTAAAATCCTAAAAAAAAAAAAAACTCCACACCCGAACGGGCTCTGGAAGAATAGAAATAAAACCTAAAAATCTAATAAAAAAAACTCCCCCAACTCGACAGACGAAACCCCGGAAGAAGAGGACCTTGGGGTCCTTTTATAGGCCTCAGGGCCTCTGCTTTCCGACTCTTGGATCACAAACTCTGCAGCTCTGCACCAGGATCGCCACGCCAGCATCTCCTCAGCACCATCGCCAGCCTCACGGCCACCTCAGCTTCTTCTGCATGCCTGGCCCGCGTACGCCGGATGTGCACCGCCCCAGATCTGCACAGCTCCATTGCGCCGGGTCTGCCTCAGCCGCGCATCGCACCAGGCCCTGACCGCCTCCAGCTGCTAGCCCCTGCATCATACCATACACATGAAGCCCTCACACCTGGGCATCGTGCGCACGGGCCTTGCATGCCTCAGCTTCTGCTTCCCTGCATCGCACCCAGGACCACCAGCTGATCAGCTCCCACCATCTTCACACAGCCGCCTCGCACAGGAGCTTCGCACGGCGCTCCTCTTCCCCAGCTACTTCAGCCGCTCCACACTTCCGCCAGATCCACTTCTGCTTCGCACGGAGATCCGGCCAGCACAATCGCCACAGCCACGCACGCCGGATGCGCAGAGATCCGAGCTCCACAGCAGCACCATCGCCCATCTCCGCAGCACATACCCGAGCTTTGCTTCACATGCCACCATCTGCAAACCGCTTAGCTACACCGCCTGCCACACAATGCCCATCCACCAACTCACCATCTTCCAGCAGCTTCGTTGCCCTAGAAGAAAGAAAAACAAATGTTTAGGCAGAGTGTGTGATGGGGTGGGGTATTAAAATGATTTTTTTGTTTATTTAATGGAATTAGATGGGGTATGTGGCATGATCTGGTGAGATGAGAGAAAAGGATGTGTGGCATGAAAAAAATCTGATTTATTTACAACTACTATTTACAAGAATTAAAAGGTGTTTACAGAAATATAAAAGTAAGACTAATTTATTTATGTACAATGTTTTTGCAAAAAGTAAGAACATTTTATTAGTCAAACTATTCAAGAAAATTGACTTTATAAATGACAATCTAACTTTGTGTTCTACTAATATGTTCAAAAACTTATTCATAGATGAAATGAAAATTACAATCAAATGCACATTATTTATAGACAATGGATGTCTAAAATTAACTAAATGTATAAAATTTAACACGAAAAATTTAGTAATTATCATGCCCTGTCACGTTCGGTTTGGATTCGCGACCATTAGGGTCGTCGCATTTCTGAAGGCGATGTCTATGTCCGTCGCCTTTCAACTTCCGAAGCGGCATGCTTAGTGGTTGGGCTATGATGGTCCTGTAAGCGGGCTTAGCCTTGGGTTTATGATGCTGTTATGTGATGGTTACGTGGGTTATATTAGAGAAGTATGTCATAAGATTAATGGTTAGGTTATGGTTAATTAGTTAGTTATGTTGATCATGTTGTTTATGTTAATCATGTAATTATGGTAGTTAGGGTAATGTGTTAAGATAATGTGGTTTGTGTGTATAGTTGTCATGCCCCGCCAATTTAGCAGCGGAATAAATCGGGGAGGCATGAACAACGAGTATGGTAATGTAAATTGCGCATACATTTGCAAATATCAGAGCAACTAATGAACAATAATTACAATAAAATCATCATTTTATTGATAATTCATCTAATCTATTACAACCACTAATTCGGAGCCAAAACATAGGGCTCAATGACATTATTACATTGGAAAAGAAGTCTAAAGGAAATATCTAACCAGACTCTAAGTACTAAGGACATTCTATCTTATGTCTTCAGGACGCTCATCACTCCAGTCCAATCCCGTTGTTGTGTGTAAGGTCATCACTTGACTTACCTGAAAACACAATAAAAATTACGAAGGGTGAGCGATAACGCTCAGTAGGACTTAATATCTGTGTAAACAAACATACTTTAATGATTAATGTCTTGTATCGCAGGTTAACTAGAGAGAACAATCATGTATGGTCAAGAGAGTAATAGTACAAGATAACAAGTGAACGATAATACATTTCTCAAGAGTATTGCAAAATTAGGATGACAACATAACGAGATAGCGGTGTACAAGATGTGTATAACAAGATAGCGTGTATCAAAATGACAGGTAATATGATAGCTTGTATCAAGGTGACGTGTAACGAGATAGCTTGTATAGAGATAGCATGTATGGTTGCACCACGGTGCACTAGTCGAGTATGGCAATAGTCACTTTGGGACAGTAGCCATTAACGATAGTACATTTCGTCTGAACTCCTCAGACAAATGTTAATCAGTCAGTGCTAGCACACTAATAGCACAGAACTGGCACACATGTCTGAACTCCTCAGACTAATAGTAAAACAATTAGATGTCTAGCCAATGTCGAGATAGTCAGAAACGGTGCAATGCATAACACCGTCAATAGCCCCTGCAGGTATTTTCGGGTGGCTCTCTGCCCCCAGGACTAGATTGGAGCCCCTCGGACACTCTCCGTGCCCTGCACACTTAGCATAAAGTTAGTAGGTCACCAAAGCCATATTATGGCGCTAGACAGTCATGTATAGTACAAGCAATGGGAGCCACAACAGCTCAAGAGTCTCAAGAGTACTAGATGAATAGACGAGATAGTAGAGTGAATGTGAACAGTGAGAGTATAAGGATAGTAGACGAGATAGGGGTATAATCGTAAAACAACGATAAACCACGATAGTAACGGTTGCACAGTCAGGTCGTGGGTACCGGCAGTCAGGTAGAAGTCACATCCGCCCATTAGCCGTGCCGCGTACACGAGCCAGATGGTCCGGCGTGATCACAAGATAAGAGAGATCTCACTAAGGCTGTTTGGATCGTACTGATCCCTAAGAGTGTAACGGGATTAAAGGTACAACCAGCTCGTCGGCTAAGGACGTGCGTCAAAGCCAAGAAGACTTACGGAGGCCTTGACAAGGAGTCCTGGTCCAGTCGAGAGTATTCCCGATGGAGAGGTGGTCCATGTCAAGAAAAAGTGTGTAACGAAACGTTGTCTGTCTTGCCTCGAGTGCTCGAAGGCAGAGGGACGCGATAACGATGTACAAATCACGCGAGTAAAACGAAGACATGTGTCATTTAAATAATAGGTAAATAGGTAATTAATTTCACTTAATTACCAGATACATTATTGAGTAATTTAATAGGGTCAAATGGCAATAAACAATGTTTAGTGTGCAAGTGTAAAGAAATCATGGGAATAGAGTAAGTCGTGCTCACAGCTTTTAAATTAATAAGAGTCATTTAAATATTACAATAAAAATATTCAGATCATTTATCAAGCTTAACAGTACATGGTTAACTGGTACAAGGATTAGATGGCATTTAAAGCAGGGATATAAGAGCAATTAAAGGTTCTTGACCGAAATTTCAAGAACGCGACGGACCTACCCGTCGCGATTCAAGTCGCGACAGGGCGGTCGACGCGACACGGGGCCTGGCGGTCTGGCCCAGTTTGGAGCGAATCACGGCGGCTTAGGTCGCCGCGTTATCAACGCGACATGATAGAGGGGCGCGACTCGACTGGTATCGCGGCGGATCGCGCCGTCGCGATAGCAGGAGAGTCCGGCCATTTTTCCTTTTTTCCAGGGCGAGTCATCTGTGATACAGGGACGTTGTAAATTCTATATAAAATAGTACGGTGATCCAAAAAGTATGAAACTAGTTTTAAACGAAAGTAGACATGTATATATTAACATGCACGATAATTGAAAATAGACAAGGTTAGATATGCATTGATTAGGTATATTTCGGTGACATAAACAGGCTGGTCAGGGTTCAATGAATTATTTAGAGATGATACATGATGAAAAATTCTTAAACCAATGGCGTTTGAAAGATAACATGTAGCAGTATTTATGATAATTTTATCATGGAATGATGTCAAGTGTGCACGAGGTTAAAAAGGAAACAAGGAGAGTTAAGTGCACAGATCTGACAGATATTCAAAGATTTAATTCTCTCTCATGAGAGATCGAAATCAAGCAACATCAGGGGCGTTTGAAAGCTAGTATGATGTAGTATATCTGAAAATTTTATCATGGCATGAGAGCATGTACACTTCGGGAATTAGAGAAAACATGAGATTAGGGTTCATGGTGACAGCAGGATTTCACGAATTAAATTCGCCCAAATGGGTGAACGACATACCAAGAAACCATAGGGCTTTTGAAGAGGTACATGAAGGCTACCTAGGGTAATTATTTCACGATTTTAGCTTGAGAGATTGCCTACCTTTTTCATGGAGCAAGAAAAACCTAGTTGGATGACGAAAATCCGAAAACCTTCTTGTTCTAACCTCCTCCTCCTTGCTCCTTTGTCTCCAGCCCTTCTCCTCTTTCTCCAGAGCTCTAGCCACGAAAATGAGTTGCTAATGATGAGTTTTTTGGTGTATATGGCCATCTATAGGAGTCCTAGTCATTATAAGAGTCCTCCTTTCCATTAAACTCTAAATTTCCTTCCTTATCTCCCACTTTCTCTTATTTATCCACCTAATATGGCTAGGGAGAGAGCTATTTCGTGGGTAATGGTTTAGGATAGGATTAGGACTTTTATTAAGATATTTATAAGCTAGTTTAGTCATTATCTTATCCCTTTAATTTATTTAATATTAACTCCGAATTTACACATTTATTCCCATATTCTAGCATTAATCCACTAATTGGCTTAAGGAGAGATCTAATTTTATGGCTAATGTGTTAGGATGGGATGTAGACTCTTTTAAGATATATATGAGTCTATTAGTGCTTTAATGACCCCTTTCTAATTAAGAGATAATATAGTTCGAATTTCCCTATTTAATTGGGTCTCTTATATTAACTCAATTGTCTCACATCTAAATCCCAATTTTAGATTAGGATAGAGTCCTATTGGGTTAGACTAGGGTTAGGACTCTTTTTAAGATAATAAGAGTTAAAATACTCATTATCTTAACCCTTTTCTATTTATTAATATTTTAGGTACGAATTTAGCTTTATTATCTCCCATCTCATGATGGGCTCTTCTTATTTGGGTCCAACAATCTATGTTAGATCCATTAGTAAAACCATTACTAATTTAACTTAATGGGTATTGATTTAATTCCAATTATTCACCCTTATCCTTAAGTAAATCTATTTATCACACTTATTCAAGTAAATTCATATTTTTAAATTGAAATAAATAATATTCATACCAATATTTCTAATATTCATCATTTGGGTAATTACTCTTAGCCCAATAACTCATGTGAGCTTAATTGTACAACTCATGTACTACTTTACTTAATGAGTTTTTATTATCCTTTTATTAGATAATTTATTCATGGGCCAAGATTGTCATGGTCTAAATATCATAATGGACTATCATCCCATATTATTTAAAGTCTACTCATATATTTATTTTAATTATAATCCACCTTGGATCATAAATAATGGATTCTTCGACTTATTCCTTAATATGCTAATAAGTCGCATAAATTCTTAAACTAAGTCCAATGATTTTTCTACGCTCAAATTTCATGATGGGTCATTAGAGAAAATTATTTATAGTACTACTATTTTTACGAAATTTTTATAGGGGCTTATACGCATGTGATAATAAGCGTACATTTTAATTGATTGAATTTATTAATTGATAAAATTTCAATTTATCTATAATTATTAATTAATAGATTTTCCGGGGTACTACATCCTCCCCCACTTAAATAGAATTGGTCCCCAAATTCACATGATATGATACGACTACCAATTCTATTCTGAATATTTCATTCCATCATCTCCACTAATCTCCTGCGAGCAATAGCATTAACTTATTTCTTTTTAGACTTTGGTGCTAAAGTATTACCAAGTTGATACATATATTTATAATGTATTCAGATCTTAACCATGGTTCTACCCAATTCTCACATAGGTATGGTGGTTGACTTAGACACATGTCAGGGCAGTCACCTAGAACATCCTAGACTTAAATATCCTAATAAGGACATCCTAGGCTCTGATACCAACTGTCATGCCCCGCCAATTTAGCAGCGGAATAAATCGGGGAGGCATGAACAACGAGTATGGTAATGTAAATTGCGCATACATTCGCAAATATCAGAGCAACTAATGAACAATAATTACAATAAAACTCATCATTTTATTGATAATTCATCTAATCTATTACAACCACTAATTCGGAGCCAAAACATAGGGCTCAATGACATTATTACATTGGAAAAGAAGTCTAAAGGAAATATCTAACCAGACTCTAAGGTACTAAGGACATTCTATCTTTATGTCTTCAGGACGCTCATCACTCCAGTCCAATCCCGTTGTTGTGTGTAAGGTCATCACTTGACTTACCTGAAAACACAATAACAAATAACGAAGGGTGAGCGATAACGCTCAGTAGGACTTAATATCTCGTGTAAACAAGCATACTTTAAGTGATTAATGTCTTGTATCGCAGGTTAACTAGAGAGAACGATCATGTATGGTCAAGAGAGTAATAGTACAAGATAACAAGTGAACGATAATACATTTCTCAAGAGTATTGCAAAATTAGGATGACAACATAACGAGATAGCGTGTAACAAGATAGTGTATAACAAGATAGCGTGTATCAAAATGACATGTAATATGATAGCTTGTATCAAGGTGACGTGTAACGAGATAGCGTGTATAGAGATAGCATGTATGGTTGCACCACGGTGCACTAGTCGAGTATGGCAATAGTCACTTTGGGACAGTAGCCATTAACGATAGTACATTTCGTCTGAAACTCTCAGACAAATGTTAATCAGTCAGTGCTAGCACACTAATAGCACAGAACTGGCACACTATGTCTGAACTCCTCAGACTAATAGTAAAACAATTAGATGTCTAGCCAATGTCGAGATAGTCAGAACCGGTGCAATGCATAACACCGTCAATAGCCCCTGCAGGTATTTTCGGGTGGCTCTCTGCCCCCAGGACTAGATTGGAGCCCCTCGGACACTCTCCGTGCCCTGCACAGTTAGCATTAAAGTTAGTAGGTCACCAGAGCCCTATTATGGCGCTAGACAGTCATGTATAGTACAAGCAATGGGAGCCACAACAGCTCAAGAGTCTCAAGAGAGTACTAGATGAATAGACGAGATAGTAGAGTGAATGTGAACAGGAGAGAGTATAAGGATAGTAGACGAGATAGGGGTATAATCGTAAAACAACGATAAACCACGATAGTAACGGTTGCACAGTACCAGGTCGGGTACCGGCAGTCAGGTAGAAGTCACATCCGCCCATTAGCCGTGCCGCGTACACGAGCCAGATGGTCCGGCGTGATCACAAGATAAGAGAGATCTCACTAAGGCTGTTTGGATCGTACTGATCCCTAAGAGTGTAACGGGATTTAAAGGTACAACCAGCTCGTCGGCTAAGGACGTGCGCCAAAGCCAAGAAGACTTATGGAGGCCTTGACAAGGAGTCCCTGGTCCAGTCGAGAGTATTCCCGATGGAGAGGTGGTCCATGTCAAGAAAAAGTGTGTAACGAAACGTTGTCGTCTTGCCTCGAGTGCTCGAAGGCAGAGGGACGCGATAACGATGTACAAATCACGCGAGTAAAACAAAGACATGTGTCATTTAAATAATAGGTAAATTAGGTAATTAATTTCACTTAATTACCAGATACATTATTGAGTAATTTAATAGGGTCAAATGGCAATAAACAATGTTTAGTGTGCAAGTGTAAAGAAATCATGGGAATAGAGTAAGTCGTGCTCACGGCTTTTAAATTAATAAGAGTAATTTATATTATCCAATAAAAATATTCAGATCATTTATCAAGCTTAACAGTACATGGTTTAACTTGTACAAGGATTAGATGGCATTTAAAGCAGGGATATAAGAGCAATTAAGGTTCTGACCGAAATTTCAAGAACGCGACGGACCTACCCGTCGCGATTCAAGTCGCGACAGGGCGGTCGGACGCGACACGGGCCTGGCCGTCTGGCCCAGTCTGAAGCGAATCGCGGTGGCTTAGGTCGCCGCATTATCAACGCGACATGATAGAGGGGCGCGACTCGACTGGTATCGCGGCGGATCGCGCCGTCGCGATAGCAGGAGAGTCCGGCCCATTTTTCCTTTTTTCCAGGGCGAGTCATCTGTGATACAAGGACGTTGTAAATTCTATATAAAATAGTACGGTGATCCAAAAGTATGAACCAGTTTTAAACGAAAGTAGACATGTAATCTATAACATGCACGATTAATTTGAAATAGACAAGGTTTAGATAGATGCATTGATCAGGTTATATTTCGGGACATAAACAGCACAGTCAGGGTTCAATGAATTATTTAGAGATGTATACATGATGATGAAAAATTCTTAAACCAGTGGCGTTTGAAAGATAACATGTATTAGTATTTATGATATTTTATCATGGAATGATGTCAAGTGTGCACGAGGTTAAAAAGGAAACAAGGAGAGTTGAGTACACAGATCTGACAGATATTCAAAGATTTAATTCTCTCTCATGAGAAATCGAAATCAAGTCCAACACCAGGGGCGTTTGAAAGCTAGTATGATGTAGTATATCTGAAAATTTTATCATGGCATGAGAGTATGTACACTTCTGTAATTAGAGAAAACATGAGATTAGGGTTCATGGTGACAGCAGGATTTCACGAATTAAATTCGCCCAAATGGGTGAACGAAATACCACGAAACTATAGGGCTTTTGAATAGGTACATGAAGGCTACCTAGGGTATTATTTCACGATTTTAGCTTGAGAGATTGCCTACCTTTTCATGGAGCAAGAAAAACCCTAGTTTGGATGACGAAAAAATCCGAAAACCCTTCTTGTTCTAACCTCCTCCTCCTTGCTCCTTTGTCTCCAGCCCTTCTCCTCTTTCTCCAGAGCTCTAGCCACGAAAATGAGTTGCTAATGATGAGTTTTTTTGGTGTATATGGCCATCTATAGGAGTCCTAGTCATTATAAGAGTCCTCCTTTCCATTAAACTCTAAATTTCCTTCCTTATCTCCCACTTTCTCTTATTTATCCACCTAATATGGCTAGGGAGAGAGCTAATTTCGTGGGTAATGGTTTAGGATAGGATTAGGACTTTTATAAGATATTTATAAGCTAGTTTAGTCATTATCTTATCCTTTTTAATTTATTTAAATATTAACTCCGAATTTACACATTTATCTCCCATATTCTAGCATTAATCCACTAATTGGCTTAAGGAGAGATCTAATTTTATGGCTAATGTGTTAGGATGGATGTAGACTCTTTTTAAGATATATATGAGTCATATTAGTGCTTTAATGACCCTTTCTAATTAAGAGATAATATAGTTACGAATTCCCTATTTAATTTGGGTCTCTTATATTTAACTCAATGTCTCAACATCTAAATCCCAATTTTAGATTAGGATAGAGTCCTATGGGTTAGATAGGGTTAGGACTCTTTTTAAGATGATTAAGAGTTAAAATACTCATTATCTTAACCCTTTTCTATTTATTAATTTTAGGTACGAATTTAGCTTTATTATCTCCCATCTCATGATGGGCTCTTCTTATTTGGGTCCAACAATCTATGTTAGGTCCATTAGTAAAACCCATTACTAATTTAACTTAATGGGTATTGATTTAATTCAATTATTCACCCTTTATCCTTAAGTAAATCTATTTATCACACTTATTCAAGTAAATTCATATTTTTTAAATTGAATAAATAATATTCATACCAATATTCTAATATTCATCATTTGGGTAATTACTCTTAGCCCAATAAGTCATGTGAGCTTAATTGTACAACCCATGTACTTACTTTACTTAATGAGTTTTTTTATCCTTTTATTAGATAATTATTCATGGGCCAAGATTGTCTATTGGTCCAAATATCATAATGGACTATCATCCCATATTATTTAAAGTCTACTCATATATTTATTTAATTTATAATCCACCTTGGATCAAAATAATGGATTCTTCGACTTATTCCTTAATTATGCTAATAAGTCGCATAAATTCTTAAACTAAGTCCAAATGATTTTTCTACGCTCAAATTTCATGATGGGTCATTAGAGAACATTATTTATAGTATAACTACTTTTACGAAATTTTTATAGGGGCTTATACGCATGTGATAATAATGCGTACATTTTTAATTGATGATTGAATTATTATTGATAAAATTTCAATTTATCTATATATTAATTAATAGATTTTCCGGGGTACTACAATGGTATGGGGTGTGTGTGGTTGCTATGGAGGTCATGTGATGACCATGATGATAAGCAAGTTTAGAATATACAGTATTCTCTAAGATCGATTTAAGGTCGGGGGTACATCAATTGAGAGTTAAGGAAGATGATATTTCTAAGACTGCATTAGAACCAGATATGGACATTATGAGTTTAGTACTCCCCTTTGGATTGACTAATGCACCTGCGGTATTTATGGATTTGATGAACAGGGTATTTCAGCCTTATTTGGATAACTTTGTGGTAGTATTTATAGATGATGTGTTGATATACTCATCTAGTGAAGAAGAACACAAAGAACATTTGAGAATTGTACTACAAACGTTAAGGAATCATCAATTGTATGCTAAATTAAGTAAATGTGAGTTTTGGCTCAAGGAAGTGAAATTTTTGGGTCATGTGATTTCTGGAAAAGGTGTGGCAGTAGACCCAAGTAAAATTGAAGCAATTCTAAATTGGGAAAGACCCAAAACTCCATCAGAAATTCGAAGTTTCTTGGGATTAGCTGGCTACTATAGAAGATTTATTGAAGGCTTTTCTTCTATAGCTATGCCTTTGACTCAGTTAACCAGAAAAGAGACACCTTTTTGTGGAATGAGAAATGGAGGCCAGTTTTCAAGAGATTAAAAAGGAAGCTTACCACAGCTCCGATCTTACCTTACCTCAAGGATCGGGAGGATTTATAGTCTATACGGATGCATCTCAAAGAGGAATTGGATGTGTTCTTATGCAACATGGGAAAGTGGTAGCTTATGCCTCTAAACAATTAAAAGATCATGAAAGGAATTATCCGGCTCATGATTTAGAATTAGCAGCAATCATACATGCTTTGAAGATCTGGCGCCACTATTTATGGGGAACAATTTGAAGTTTATACTGATCATAAGAGTTTAAGTACATATTTTCTCAGAAGGAACTGAATTTAAGACAAAGGAGATGGTTAGAATTTTTAAAGGATTATGATTTTACGGTGAATTACCATCCGGGTAAAGCTAACGTGGTTGCTGATGCTTTGAGCAGAAAGAAATCAAGAGCATTACAATTACACCAACAGTAAAGGAAAGAAATGACAGATTGATCAAATACTCACCAAGGTGTGATGCAGAAAACTTGATATTGGCACAATTGACAGTAAGATCAGCACTGATAGATAAAATTAGTGAAGCACAGAACCAAGATCAGAAATTAAAAGAGATGGTAAATAAACCAGGATACATCAGAGATGGTCAAGGGATAATTAGATTTCAAAACAGAATATGTATACCAGAGAATGAAGAAATTAAAAGTGAGTTATTGAAGGAAGGACATAAATCTCAGTATTCGATTCATCCTGGAAGCTCTAAAATGTATCAGGATCTGAAAAAGCAATTTTGGTGGCATGGAATGAAAAAGGACATAGCAGAATTTGTGAGTAAATGTCTGACATGTCAACAAATAAAAGCTGAGCACCAGAAGCCAGCAGGGCCTATGCAACTCATTGAAATTCCAGTATGGAATGATGGGAGCAGATAACCATGGACTTCGTAATGGGTTTGCCAAAGAGAAGAAGAAGCATGATGCTATTTGGGTAATTGTGGATAGATTAACTAAATCAGCTCATTTCTAGCATTACAAAGACACAATCATTAGAAGATTTGGCCCAATTGTATATAAAGGAAATAGTGAGACTTCATGGAATTCCTTTGTCGATAATTTCAGATAGAGATCCAAGATTCACTGCTAGATTTTGGAAAAGTCTTCAAGCAGCCATGGGTACTCAATTAAAATTTAGTTCGGCTTATCATCCACAAACCGATGGCCAATCAGAAAGAACTATCCGAACACTCGAAGATATGCTAAGAGCCTGTAGTTTGGATTGGCGTGGTAGCTGGGATGATTACCTACCCTTGATTGAGTTTGCATACAATAACAGTTACCATACAAGTATTGGAATGGCACCATATGAGGCATTATATGGTAGAGACCTTGTAGATCACCCTCTGTTGGGCAGAAGTGGGAGAAAAGAGTCTCATTGGGCCAGAATTAATTCAGAATTGCTCAGAGAAGATTAAGTTAATCAGGAAGAGATTACTAATAGCCCAAGATAGACAGAAGAAGTATGCTGATAGAAGAAGAAGGCCACTGGAGTTTAACATAGGTGATCATGTATTTCTAAAGATCTCTCCAACCAAAGGTACCATGAGATTTGGAAAGAAAGGAAAACTCAGTCCAAGATATGTAGGACCTTTTGAGATATTACAAAGAATAGGGGAAGTAGCATACCAATTAGCTCTTCCGCCCTCTTGGTCACACATTCATAATGTATTTCACATATCTATGTTGAGGAAATACATAATGGACCCCTCTCATGTAATCAGTTATGAAGAAGTGGAAATACAACGGATTTAACCGTACAAGAGGAACCAGTGAAAATATTGGACAGGAAAGAACGAGTCCTCAGAAACAAAGCAGTTCCTATGGTGAAGATCTTGTGGAAAAGCGCGTTCATCGAAGAAGAAACGTGGGAATTGGAGCAAGAAATGAAAGAAAAGTATCCACAGCTATTCGGTAAGTAAATTTTGCCAATTTCGAGGACGAAATTTATTTTAACAGGGGGGAAAGTAATGTACCCCCAGATTTTAAATACCATGTTTTACTTAGAAATTCTTGTTTATGCAAACCGATTAGGTTAAATTGTGATATTTAGGATTAAGGGTATGTTTAAGATACTTTATCATACCCCGGTACTACTTTCGGTCGTGCGCACCCCGACAGGGCGACACCGGAAAACTGTAACGAAAATAAAATCTAAGAACACCATATTCTTAAATTATTGGAGATATTAAAAATGCAATTATTTGGAATTTTTGACGCACAGATTGAGATTAAGTCGACGCAACTATTTTTGGGGTGATTTTTCACCCAGTGTAAAATAAATTCTAAAAATTTAATAAAAATCATGAAAATTTGTAAAACCATCATATTAGGCTATGGTTGAAATTTCAAGTTAAATGGACATCATTAGGACACCTAAGCATGAAGATCTTTGGCCCAGCTGATTTATGGGCTATTTACGGCAGGATTTTTCTGGGAAATTCAAGCTTACGTGTAAGGCTTAGGAGAAGCCAACACACATTAGGATAAGGCTTATCCATAAGTTGGCCCATCATTAAGGTTACCTGCGTGTAACCAAGAGGATGTATGCATGAGATAGGTGGCCTTACATGGTTTAAGGGGCTTACACCTTGACACGTCCATGGCCAACGTGCCCAGTTTGTAAGGGAACTTGGGAACTTATATAAACCTCCCAACACCCATCGTATACATCTTTCCAACACTTTTGTTCTTCCTAGTCCTGCTGTTGCTGTGGTTACAAGCCTGGTGTTGGTGAATTGCTGTTGGGGTTGTATGCGTTGGAGCCATTTTGTTGGAGGTGTAGCTGCTGAAGTCCCTGTTTCAGCAGTCTTTTTACGTCCTCACTTTGTTGCTGTGTTGATCTCTACGTTAAGAGGAGAAGAATAAGAACCTTTTGATCTCTTTCAGATCAGGTAGGTGTCATACCGTGAATCCTTCTCAGTTTCCTATGTACATGCTCATGGTTTCCTCATTCGTAGAAACCATGTCTTGTCTTGTTTGTACCATGATCTGTAGAGTTCTTCTCATTTTGGTTCACTTTTGATTATAGGTATTCAAGGATTTTTTTTACCTTGAGGAAAAGTATATTCTTATCTTCTCCTCATACTTCTACCCACTGCTCTAGTTAGAAAAATCATAACCTTACATGAGTTGCCTTCAAGCTCATTAACCGGTCTTCGTTAAGTCTGTGTACGAGATTGTACTTTCAGAATCTTTCGTTTGATTTTTCCTATTACCTCTGGAATCATATAATTATCAAGGAGCTTCTTCACTCCCATTATAATTAAGTAGATTTCTAACTTCTTATACCACCCATGATCCATGTTTATGCTATAGAGTTTTGCTAGAAATTCGATATCTTAGAACATTGTGATTCTTTCCATTCGGATGTTTGTACTTCAAACCTTGATTAGGAACACTTATTACCATGTGTTTTAGTGTTCATCTTGTAGTAGAATCCCAATAAACCATTGCTATCAAGACCACACTTCCAACAATATACTATGTCTAGTCCTAGCTAAACAAGCTTGAATTGCAAACCTCTTGTTTCATCTCACTTGTTCGGTTTATAAACCACTGTGAGGACTATAATTAGACTCTTCTATTTGATATACATCATGCCTGATTCATAGGTTCCATTGTCAGCATGTTTAGAGTACATTCTAAGTTATTTATGAGTAAGAAATAAGCGGTTGTCGACAGACAGCCCAAATCTGTCGACAGACGCACGTCTGACAGAACTTCAGGTTTCTGGACTGTGTGGATCTGTCGACAGATCCCTTGCATCTGTCGACAGATACACACAGAGCCAGACAACCTGAGCTCTGTCTGCTCTCATCTGTCGACAGCCCCTTCCTGCCTGTCGACAGATGCAGTGCTGATTCAAATTTCTGCACTCTTTCATGCCTGAATCCATGTTAAAACTTCATCCTAAAAGCCAAGGTAAGTTACCCTCTCATTTACCTTGGTATTTATTGTCATACTACCTCAAAGTTTACCCACATTATGTACCTTAACCTCCCTTGAGTTATTCTTAAAGTTGACAATTACGAATAGTCCTCCGATGAGTTATTCTTCGGTATTCGGTAACTGAGGTTATAAAACTTGACCACTTGAGAGTTCATATGTTTGAACACCTCATGAGATGTGAATAATTTGTGATGACCATTATGAATCTTCATCTTCTTTTGATTCCTATATGATTCAAATCTTCTGAAGTTATTGACTTGAGTCATAACCCGGTCTCAACCAATTGTCTTTCTTATATTATTGAACTCCGAACAACTTTGTCACCAAGATATCTGTATTATTCTCAATCAAAACCACCTTTGGATTCCAATCTTTGTTATGCTCATGAAAAGAAATTTATGATATGAAGACAGTGTTCTCTTCAAAAGAGGGTTTAGGATCACTTGTAGTAGCACACGCTACTTGTGATCAGCTGAGGGCGACAGTTTGTAGGTAAATCCAAGTCAATGGACTGACGATGGTGGGTAATAAAACCCGTTCTTGCGCAATGAACAAGATCTAAGGTGCTGGAATCGCCTAGGCACTGAGGATGGTAAATTACGTCTATATAGTAACCTCTTGAGAGCAGTGATGCCTGTCGGATTTGTTTCCAAATTAAGTTATGGTCTGAATTCCGAAAGACAAATATGACTTTTGTTCTAAGATTCATCTGAGCCGTTATGAAATTTACTTGGGCTATATGTTTATGTCAAATATGAAGATTCATGAGCAATTATGTTTGTTCCATATATGCACTTCTGAATACTCTTGAAGCTCTAAAAATTGAAACTCCTATCTTTATGTTACTGTCACTACTGAGTCCTTCCGACTCACGCCTTTGTTTCCTCCAACCCTTTCAGATTGAAGGTGTGTATAATCTCAGCTACATGTGAATCCTAATTCCGCTGCGGACGATGAAGAGATGAAGAAGAATAATGCAGTTTATTTTAGTTGTTGATGTATTAAGTAGAAAGAGAAACTTGTCTTTGTAAAAATAAGAGTGTAATACTTTGTTACCTTGTGTATTGTAATATGTTCCAAGATACCTTGTGGAATGGTTTTGCAGTTTTGTGCAAAGCACGGATATATCTACCCATAACGAAAGTTTGTCAGCGTAACCCCTCTTCCGATCAAAGGTTACGTATGTGTTTATGTGAAGTCGGAGGAGGGTGTTACAGGTGGTACCATCGTGGTTATAGGTACATGTTCTTTGTGGGTGTTTGGACGTTGTGGCACACTGTGTGCCAGCCTTTCCAGGTGTTGAGGTGGAGCTGTGCTCCGTAGAGGTCATGTTGTGTGACCTTCACTTGATGTTTGTACTATTGTGAGGGTAGTCTTCCAGTGGTCCTATGTTAGGTTGTGGTGAATTAATTCGTTGTCAATCCGTTACTACCCGTTAGTGGTTTGTCTGTGTGAATTATGTCATAGGTGTTTCAGTTGTTGGGCAGGCTGGCGTTTCTGTGCTAGCCTTGCTGCTGCATGTTGATTTCTATGAGTTGTGTTAGCCGTTATGTTTATGTTTAAAGGCAGTTGTTTATGTTCACAGCTTGCATGTCTGTTACTTTTGTAGTACTTCCATTAGTGTGCCAGTGAGACCCTTGTGGTTTAGGTCTCGGTTCTCCTTCAGGTTCTGGTTGTTGTTTTTGGGAGGTCCCTACTGAGCCAGTGACTTTTGAGGCTCATCCCTTATAGTTCTTTTTAGGTGTTAGCCTTGTGGTTGGCTTGCAGTAGCATCTTGACAGACTTGTACCATCAGCAGTTGAGTTCAGTAGTATTGTGTGAGCTTTGCTCCCTCGGGGTATGTCCCAGTAGTTGTACTTTTCTCTTGGACATGTAATAATTGTATTGGGACAATGTAATTTGTTGTAAATGAATATGAGAACATGTACTGTGACGGACCTGGATATTAATTTATGCCCAATAGGCTCCATATCCAGATCCGCCTCCCGCGAACGGACTGAAGTCTCGCAAGGGATAGCTCGTACAGTGTCCAGTAAGAATATAAAAGACAACCACAATAGTATAAGACACAAGAAAGTACATGTGCTCATATCTGTAAACCACATTGTACAACTGTCCAAACATTATTACATGTCCAATAAAAGTACAACTACCTAAGGCATACCTCGAGAGAGCACAAGCTCACACAACACTAACTAGACACTACTGCTGGTGGTACAAGTCTTGCCACAACGTCGCTTGCAAGCCAAACACACGGCAAGCCCTAAAAAGAACTGTAGGGGAGTGAGCTTCAATAAGTCACAGGTCTCAGTAGGGGACCACCCAAAAATCACAACAACTAAATAGAAGAGACCTCAACCTCAAAGGGTCTCACTGGCCACACAAATAGCCAAACCACATTCTACTCACTTTAACCAAGGTTAATCAACAATCAACATAAGCATATCAATTAACGTAAACCTCGGAAGGTAAAAGAGAACAGCAGGACTAGCACAACACTACTAGTCCGCCCAACCACTGGGAATACCTCAACCTCAAGCCTCACTGGCAGACCACTGCCTAGGCTGCAAGCTTCACTAGCGAACCTCAAACACATGGGTAACATGACTACTAACCAAGAACTAGTCCTTTACCCCTAAACCACGATATATCGAATATCACAATTTAGTAACAGGACTGGCTACCACAGTGCTAATCCATCATACACTATAACCTTATTCAAAGTTTATCCAAGGAAGGGTAAAAAACAACAAGTGGAAGGTCTCACCCACGACCTCCACAAAATACAACTCCACTACACCACCTGAAAAGGCTAGTGCACAGCGTACCACAAGAAATAGGTACCCACGTAGGGTACGGGTACCTACCACCACGAGCGGTACCACCTCGGAAACCATAGCCGAACTAGTGCCAGCACAAGGCACATCACCACAAGCAAAACCTTGACTCAACTATGTCAACAACGGGCACACCACAAGAGTCAAACCCACAACTAGTGAGTCTCCGCTCACTAACCACAACTACAACCGTGCCAACACCAGGGCGCACCTCAATAGTAAAACCACAACCAACGAGTCCACACAAGCCACCACCAGTGGCAAAGCACGAGTCAGAAAGCACGACGCCACCACACGGGAACGGACTACTGGTTCATGACGCCAGTATCCAACCCGGACAACACAACACAAGAACTACCTCCAGTCTCGCAGTCATAGACGAAAGGTCCAATGAACGTCAGTTTTCTAGCGCGAAGCAATCTCTAGCCTGAGTGCTGCAGAAGTAAAAAAATAACCTAAGACCGACTCGATGACTCTCTTTGACGTTCTTTGTGATGAAACAAAATTTACATGATTATTGGTGAGCAACACGACCCCTTTATTGAAAGAGCGACCCATTAGTCTTTGAACTTTGATTTTGGTTGATTTTAATTAGCTCATTTGCAGGAAACCATGAAAATAGGGATCAACAAAAAAATATGAGTCAACTCAACACAAACAAGAGGGAGACAAAACTCTACATGAATATGAGGGATAAGAACCTTTCAACAAAAGAATTTACAAAGAAGGGAAAGAATGTTAGTGAGGACTAAAGCCTCGAAAACAATGAGAAAAAAGGTCAGGACCCCGAATAGGGAGTGAGGGAGGATCAGGTCAGGCCTGAGCAGGAGCAGGTGGAGGAGGAGGAAGGATAGAGGACTGTAGAATGAGGGTGGAGGATGGATTGGTGAAGGGAAGGAAGTGGAATAGGAGATGGAGGATGGATCTGGATGGAAGGAAAGTGACCTGGATGCCTGAAGGATGTGACCCAGCTAATCAGGAAGCTCGGGTGGAAGAGGAAAAGGGGAAAGGGGAATCTGAGAAATGGAAGAAGTCCGGTGACCCAGGTGGATATGGAGAGAAAACCTGGAAACCCCGAGGTGATCTGGTGGCTCAGGAGGAAGAGATAAGTGAGGTCCAAAGACCCTAAAGGAGTAGGAGGGGAATAATGCGGCACTAGTCCAGAATTGGGAGATCGAGCACCTCCTCTGGGAACCAGATTGACCAAAATGAGTAGTATTGAAAGATCAAGGTCAGGAGATGACAAGATAGGGAGATCGATTTTTTCTTGAAGAATTCAATTTGATCTCAGCCTCCCTTGCTTCTTGGCAGATTTCTTCTTGTGACGCCACAACTTCTTTGCTCTCACAGACAGATACGACGGTTTCTTCTGACATGTCTTCTTAAATAGCGGAACCATGCAGCAGATGGCCTCGCTCTTCTCTGCAGCCACACGGCTCTCTCATCAATTATAGTCGTCATGACTGTCGTGCGCACTTGCCCCTTGGCTATCATTTTCATATCCAACCTTTATAGACACCCATGGGGAATGCCATAAATAGGCTCCTTTACTGAGAGGTTTCCCTTAACAAGTGGACAGTGCAGATTCAGGGGATTTGATGCATGGTACCAGCAACTTGAGATTTGGCATCACTACAAGAAAAGCGAGATTACCGACGGAAATTTCCGACGGATTATTTTCCGTCGGTAATTCCGACGGCAATATGTCAGTCGGAATATCCGTCGGTCGTTCCGACGAAAATATTTCCGTCGGAAATGTCCGTCGGTAATGAAAATACCGACGGATATTCCGACAGACATATTTCCGTCGGAATATCCGTCGGTAAATCTATTATACCTTGTCCCGCGAAACCCCCCTCTTTCCCTCTCCCGCTCTCTCTCTTCTCTCTCTCTCTCTCTCTCTCTCTCTCTCTCTCTCTCTCTCTCCTCTCTCTCTCCTCTATCTCTCTCTCTCTCTCTCTCTCTCTCTCTCCTCTCTCTCTCTCTCTCTCTTCTCTCTCTCTCTCTCTCTCTCTCTCGTCGCCGCGACCCTCGCCGCTCGCCGCCTGCCGCGCCGCCGCGGGCCCTCCGCCCCGACCGGCCTCGCCGCCGCCGCCGTGCTCTGCCACCGGAAGTCCCTCCTCGTCGGTATGTACACACCTCGCGCCCCTCTCCCCCTCCCTTCCCCACCCCTGCCACCGGCGACCCCCCACCTCCGCCATCGGCGTCCCAGCCCCCTCCCCTGCCGGCCCCCTCCCCCTCCCTTCTCCAACCGGCCAGCCCCCCTTCCCCACCCCTGCGACCCCCCTCCCCTCCCCCTCCAGTCCCATTCCCCACCCCTGCCACCCTCCCTTCCCCACCATTGCCTCCCCCCATCCCCCAACAAGCGACCCCCCTCTCCCTTGTAGGCCCCCCTCCCCCAACAAGCAACCCCCTCCCCCCAGGCGACCACCCCTCCCTGTCGACCCCCCCTTCCCCTCCCGTCCCAGTGCCTCCCCCCCCCCGTCAACCCCCCTACCAGAAAAGGTGACGGCGGGGAGGAGCAAGTCTTCACTGACATGGTGGGGACGCTGGTGGAGATCTCGGCCAGAAAAGGTGCATGAGCGAGTTGAGGTTGCTAAGGGAGTGCAGCTTCAACGCCGGGTGCGGCTCGCTGAGCATCGCCAGCAGCCCGCTGCCGAGCTCGGCGCCGCGATCGTTGCCGCCGCCGCCATCCCCTCACTCTGTCCCTCCCCCCTCTGCCCTCCTCTCCGCCTCTTCCCCGCTGCACCCGCCTCCGAGGATCGAACTCAAGAGGGGCCGCACAGCTCCTAATTCACGTCCAACCACCCAATTCTACCCACAAACCAGCGCCTTCGTCGTCGTCTTCTTCTCCCAGCTTCCCCACTCTCTCTTCCCCCCCCCCCCCCGACTTGCCCCTCTGCAAGCAAGTTTAGAGAGATTTGCTATCTATGCTCGAGAAGGTGAATAGGAGTTTATACTTTATTAATTATAGTTATAATATATATATATATTTTTTATCATAGCGCCTCTCATTCGAAAATCTCTTTTTTAATGTTTAATTTATGAATATAACCAACATATAAAAAAAATACAATTTATAGTCTCTTAGTGATGTGTATTCGTTATCTAATGTTGTAGATTTCACTTAAATTGCCTAAAATTGAGATGAAAAATCCTTAATTTTTATTTTTAATAGAAATAAATTATTTAATATTTTATAAGAGAGCTCTATTTAAAATTATTTGAATTTTTTGTGTGTTCAATATATAATATTTTAACTTATATTAATTTAAAATCTGTTTATTCAAATTCTATGACATTTCTATAGTACGGTCGTAGAACTAGTTGCTATCTGTACTGAACTAGGAATTTATACTTTATAATAGTACTTTTTTTAATCATAACGTGCCACATTCAAAATATCTCTTTTTTAAAGTTTAATTTACGAATAAACAGCCAACATATTAAACAATACAAAAATATAATCTTTTAGTGGTGTGTATTTGTTACCAAATATTGTAGATTTTCATTAAATTACCAAGAATGAGAGATGAAAAATCCCAAGTTTTTTTTCTATTTAATTTATTGTTCTCCTCACTTTAAAAATTCTGTGTGGGCAAATACGATATTTCACAGATTTTTTTTCCAGTATGTTTTATATTAAAAAGTCCTTAATGGGCTCTCACGACAAGTCCTTGCATCCACCGGGCCTGCTTTCCGGCCCAAACCCATTACAAGAGGGAAGCCCATTTTCTTACGTTTGGGGATGTTTGGGGATTTGGGCCACTTCCCAAGTCTCACAGGCTTACAAACTAAAATTTTGTAGATTTGGTACTTAAAGAGTGGCTCAGTAGTTAAAGCCCTTTTATCATATAGTCTCACAGGCTATTTGCATAAATAATATAATTTTCTACAAACTAAAGTTTTGTGGATTTGACATTCACAGGGGCCTCTCAGTAGTTACCTTTTATTGTATAATATCACATGCTATGTGCATAAACAATATAATTTTCTACAAAGTAAAGTCTTGTAAATTTGATATGCAAAGAGTTGCTCAGTAGTTAAGATCATTTTATCATATATTTATACTGACCTAAATTCAAAACCCACCTCCACATTAGGTACCCACAAAAAAATAAAAAACTTTGTAGATGTGCTAAGTTATCTTGCAAATTTACCATCTAGGGGACCTTTGATGGTCAAATAAGATAAGGTCAGATAGAAAAACTCAAGGTTTTTGACGTTTTTGTTTTGTGTACAAAATTCTTATTTCATAGGGACAATAAAGCCCCCATAAAATATTAGAATAAGTTATCAGACTCTTATTCCAATAACTTACATTTGTTGTATCTGACTTATTAAAGCAGATTAATGTACATTAATCAGCTTATACTTTGAAGAATTAAAACTTAAAACCATGGGGAGCAGACTTCGGTTTCATGGGCCTCATACCCATGTTCTCAATAAAATATGTAAAATATTTTATATCTGTTTACAATAAGTTTCATGTTGGGAGTTTGGCCAAAACCAATTAGAACGCATGATTATAGGGCTTTGCACAAAATCGTGATTCTCCATATAAAATGTCAATTCTGATTGACTTCGCGACCCACTATGTGGATGCCAATTCTGCTTAAATTGGTGGCACACACTATGGACGCCAATTCTGAAGAGATTGGCACCCACTCATTCAGTTGATATTTTAAAAGGGTTTGATTTTCCTTATTTTCTATGCATGATACCTCCTATTAGACTTATTACACCCTATGGTCATTGAACTAGTAACCTAAAATAGTTAAACCACATGTAAAAGGATGACATGAATACTCTTATAATGTTCTTAATTATATTCAAAGCTTTTGTAAATTAAGTTATTTATTATTATCTTGCTCGCTGTATTTTTTACGCTTGACATGAAAATAAACAATGCAATGACTTTCTTTGTTAAACATATTGTTTACTTTCACAAATTCACACTGCAAGTTAATCATTCAACATTCGTATGTTATTTGTAGCCATTTGAGAGATTTTTTCATATTTACCATATTATGATTTAATTTCATATTTTAAATTACTCATGAATAAAATGTTATTAATTTTTTTTTGTAATTAGTGATGAGAGTTCGCGATTGGAATTAGACTCAAAGAAGAACAAATGTCCAACGTATCAAAGTACTTGTTTGTTTGAACGTAAAATATTTCCGCTCGATATTCGAAGATTGCATGATGGTTTACTTTTGGTGAAAGAGAAGATGACGAAAATCATAAAGATTATTCGGAAGAAGAAAGACAAAGTTTAGAAAATAAAAGTGGATTATCTGTTATTGTTCAAGATGAAAAAGGAGTGCGACATTCTGTAATCTTACGACGCAGTTGGTGTGCTAGTATGTACATGTTTATTGGAAAAGACTGGTGTAAATTTGTGAAAAATAATTGTGTCAAAGAATTTGACATTCTCAAAGTTATGTCTTCCCATTATGTACGAAGAGATGTATTTGGCAAACTATATTTAGGGATATCAGTGTTAGTTCACTCCCTAGGAAATCTACTGAGAAGTTGGTGAATAAAGAGCGATCAAGTGGTGGTGGCCTAATATGAAGACATCAGGTTTGGTGTTGTTTAATGTTCAATAACATTAAGTATTTATATAGTGCTCAAATTATTTGATATTCATGTATGTTTACTCTTCATTTATTTTTACGTCAACGCTTTATTTCACCCATTAGCTCTGGGACTCTCCATATAACGTATGTATGGTACTTGAATGATGTGAGGGTGTGTTGGATTTTAACTCGGGACATGACATTTAATATGTAGGAAAAATGTCGGAGAATCGGTCATGGATGTACCGGTGGAATAGTGAATGGAGTTGTGACTGAGGAGGTTTAAAGACGGAGTTGACAGTTTTATTGAGTTTGCATTGAGTAATATCAGTAGCAGTTGATCCGATGGGTAACATCCGATGTCCGTGTTCGGCTTGTAGAACAGAAAGTGGATATCGACATGGGATGTGCAGCATTCTGTATACGAGAGGATTTGTTGGCCATTATGAGTTATGGTCGTGTCATGGTGAGTTGAATATTCAGTCGTCTGCACCAGCTAATTACTTTGCCTCCACAAGTACGTACGTAGACATGGTTGTCGATGCTGTTGGTCGGAGTTCAATATTCATGAAGATCAAACAAATGAAGAAGGGTCGAATGATACAACTCAGAGTTTATCAGTTACTTCGAGATGCTGATGAGCCATTATGGGATGGTTGTGAGAAGCATACACGGTTGTCTGCAGTGTCGCAGCTATTGAATTTGAAATCTGAATTTCATATGAGCGAGAGTTGTTTTGACCGGCTTCTCTTACTGGTCAAGAGCATGCTTCCTCAATCAGAGAGGTTACCTGCTGACTTTTACCGTGCGAAGAAGATGGTGAATGATTTGGGGCTTGGTTTATGAAAATTGATGCATGTCCGAATCACTGTATGCTGTACTACAAAAGGATGCAGATAAGACATCATGCTGTATTTGTAAGCATGATAGGTTCAGCCCAAGAGAGCGGACAAGTCAAAGTAGAAGGATGTTCCGTATAAGTCATTGCGGTACTTTCATATTACACCCAGATTGCAGCGATTGTTCATGTCCTCGAGGACAGCTGGACATATGACATGGCATGCGGAAAGAGTCCGTCGCGACGAAGGTGAACTGAGTCATCCTGCCGATGGTGAAGCTTGGGCTCATTTTAGCCATACTCATCCTTACTTCTCAAGGGATCCACGCAACGTACGGCTTGGTTTATGCACAGATGGTTTCAATCCTTTCGGAGGCTCGGTGGCATCTTACTCATGTTGGCCAGTATTCTTAACACCGTATAACCTTCCGCCAGGCATGTGCATGAAGCGTGAGAATATGTTCCTTTCATTGCTGATTCCGGGTCCAAAAAGTCCAGGAAAGAATATAGACATATATCTCAGACCATTGATTGATGAGATGAAATTGTTATGATGAGATGAAATTGTTATGGTCAGATGGTGTGCAGTCTTATGATGCATCCAGAAAACAGAATTTCAATCTGAAGGCTGCATTAATGTGGACAATAAGTGACTTTCCAGCCTACGGCATGTTATCTGGCTGGAGCACACATGGGAGGTTGGCATGTCCTTATTGCATTGAGGATTCTAAATCATTGTGTTGAAATCTGGGGGAAAATCTTGTTGGTTCGATTGTCATCGGCGGTTTCTACCCAGTGACCATCCTTTCCGAAAGCAAAAGGATTCTTTTATTAAAAATACAACTGGATGGAGGAGGTAGATATAGAACGGGTGTCTGGTGGAAATATAGCGAGGCGGGTCCAGAACTTACCGACTGTAACACAACTGCTGGTAGTACCCGACAAATCTCTGGCTTTGGGAAGGATCACAATTGGGTGAAGCAAAGCATTTTTGGGAATTGCCTTATTGGTCAACACTTTTGATACGTCATAACCTAGACGTCATGCATATAGAGAAGAATGTTTTTGATAATGTGTTCAACACAGTTATGGACGTCAAAGGTAAAACGAAGGATAACGTCAAGGCACGGGTCGATTTGAAAGTACTTTAAACGTCCAGAACTAGAGCTACAGCATGTTCAAGGAAAAGTGGTGCAACCTAAAGCTGCATATGTGCTTGGGGCCAGACAGATTAAGGAAGTGTTGCAATGGTTAAAGCAATTGAGATTTCCGGATGGATATGTCTCGAATACTGCGCGTTGTGTAAATGTCAACGAGGGAAAAATATACGGAATGAAGAGTCATGACTGCCATGTTTTCATGCAAAGACTGATGCCTCTTGCTTTTCGTGAGTTGTTGCCGAAACAAATATGGGGAGCAATGACTGAGCTGAGTCAATTCTTCAGGATTTTATCTGCATCAGAACTCAAAATTCATGACTTGTAAAATATAGAGCAAAATATAATTCAGACAGTCTGCAAATTAGAGAAGATATTTCCTCCAGCATTCTTGATTCAATGGAGCACTGATTATCCATTTACCATATGAGGCAAGGGTCGGAGGACCAGTACAATTTCGATGGATGTATCTGTTTGAGAGGTATATTCTACATCTCAATTTATTGCCATTACGACGATCTTTTATATTACTTATGTATGCATTTGAATTATTGTCGTAGGTGCATGCACGATCTTAAGATAAAAGTCCGTAACAAAGCACAAGTTGAGGGCTCCATTACTCAGGCGTACCTCATTGAGGAGATATCGAACTTCTGTTCGATGTACTTTGACATGGAAATACGAACCCGACGCACTCAACCTCCACGTAATGATGATGGTGGAGATTCGGAGGTGTCAGACCGACTCTCTGTATTCAAGTGTGTCGGACGGGCGTTCGGATCTTCATCTACTCGCGCACTCCAAGACAGAGAGTTGGTAGCTGCGGAGATCTACGTGTTCATGAATTGCGAAGAACTAGACCCCTACATTCAGTAAGCACTCCATGCTTATTCGTCATCATTGCGTGCATTACTGCAGAACCTAACGGTTGTGTGACATTTACATTGCAGAGAGTTTGACTCGGTCATATTGCGACGGAATCCACGTCTAACTGACGTGCAGGTTGAAAAGGAACGAGAGAAATCTTTTCCTACTTGGTTAAGATCTCGAGTATGTGTCTAATTATTTTGAAACATAAGTGTTATGTTTTTATGCAGACTGAGTTGAAGTCATTTATTCAATGTTTGTCTATTTATCTCATAATAGGTTGAACAAGGCTTCATTCCCGATTCAAGAGTACAACAGATTAGTTTTGGCCCCTCGAAGATTGTACGTGTCTATCCAGGCTACATTGTGAATGGATACAGATTTCACACGAGAGTTGGCAGCTTCTACGCAGTACAATGTTCATGATATAAATGAAACAATTTCCTACATAAGGATAACGAACAAGAAGAAGTGACCCAAATGTCGCTGAGCGGGAGGTGGAGTCTGATGTGGAGGAAGACTCCCAAGATGATGAGGATGAATTCCAGGATGATGATGAAGATGATGCTGAATTAAACATGTTTCAGCATCTGATGATGAATATAGATAATATACTGCATATTTTGTAAGAAATTGGTGTTGTTGTTCATACATGTCATAATAAATTGCTACTTCAAATTGAGTGCTGATGACTTGCTAATCTTTATTTGTATCAAAGAGATATGGTATGTGGAGGACGCAGTCGGACGGTTGCCACGTCGTTGGCAGAGGGACTGCCTCCGCGTCCACGTCTGCCTCCAGGTCCGCGACAGGTATATGCATATGTACACAAAAAACCATATGGGTATTATTGTTTATATTGATTTCACGAGAACTAACGTACATATAATTTTACAGGGACTGCCTCCCCTTCCACGCCCGTCGTCCCAGCGACATGTAATTTTCTATATTGTTGTTTATTGAAATTCATAATTTCTAATGTGTATGAAATTTTGTAGGGACTGCCTCCCCGTCCACGCCCGTCGTCCCAGCGACAGGTAATTTTCTACATTGTTGTTTATTTGAAATTCATAATTTCTAATGTGTATGAAATTTTGCAGGGTTGCCTCCCCGTCCACGCCCGTCGTCCCAGCGACAGGTAAATTTCTATATTTGTGTTTATTTGAAATTCATAATTTCTAATGTGTATGAAATTTTGCAGGGACTGCCTCCCCGTCCACACCCGTCGTCCCAGCGACAGGTAAATTTCTATATTGTTGTTTATTTGATCCACGCACATATTCCAGGACCAGTGGATGCATGGAGAGACTTCCCCGGTGCCAGTCCGGGATTTATTATTTGACATGTTTACGGTATTTTATTTTTAGAAGAGTTGAAGTCATTTATTCAATTATTATTAATTTAGGTTTATTGCAGAACGTTGATTAATTTTATTTCTTTACAGCGGAGTTCGCGTTCACGAGACCCGAGGATCTCCCTCGGGCTCGAGCCGTCTGGGAGATTACGGCCCAGACTAATTTAAGAAAGTCGATGTGGGAGGCACGGGACAAGGCAATCAAGACCACAGGGAACCGGGATCCTATGGCTTGGGTGGATTAAGGCCCTGTTTGGCTGCGGACGGACTATTGGGAGTCCCTTTGCGCGGGTTGGGCGCTGGACCATGGCAGCAGCGGTCACAGGCGGCAATACGCAACAGAGCAACTCAAAGGAGAAGAATGTGCATACTAGTGGATCCGTATCTTATGCGACCCACAGTCAAAAATTGGTAAGTATTTTATTGTTCGATTCATATATACATATGGATTATTATTGTGAAACTAACTAATTTTGTTGAATTCTAAGCATCAAGACCTGGAGCGTGCCCCTACTTTCCGCGAGTTAAAGTGACGTGTAGAAACTGACGGAATCCAATTTCGATCTCCGGATTGGGTTGGGCATTCAAAGGACGGATCTAAAAACACGGCCAAGCATATATAAATGGTCAAAACACGCAACCCGGAGGTCCAAAATCCCAAATAGGGATCGGATCGGCGTGCCGTTTTCTCCGACACGACAGGGTGGGTTAAAGTGACGTGTGGGAACTGACGGAATCCAATTGGGATCCCCGGATTGGGTCGGACGTTCAATAACGGATCTAAAAACACCCAATATATTTAAAGCGTCAAAACACAACCCGGGCATCCAAAATCCCAAATAGGATCGGATCGACGTGCCGTTTTCTCCGACACGACCGGGGGGTTTAAATTGACGTGTGGGAACTGACGGAATCCAATTTGGATCTCCGGATTGGGTTGGGCATACAAAGGACGGATCTAAAAACACCCAAGTATATATAAAAAGTTAAAACACACAACCCGGGGGTCCAAAATCCCAAATAGGGATCGGATCGACGTGCCGTTTTCTCCGACACGACCAGGTGGGTTAAAGTGACGTGTAGAAACTGACGGAATCCAATTTGGATCCTCGGATTGGGTTGGGCATTCAAAGGACGGATCTAAAAACACCCAAGTATATATAAGCGTCAAAACACCAAAATCACAAATAGGGATCGGATCGGCGTGCCGTTTTCTCCGACACGACCGGTGGGTTAAAGTGACGTGTGGAACTGACGGAATCTAATTTGGATCCCCGATTGGGTCGGACGTTCAATTGACGGATCTAAAAACACCCAAGTATATTTAAAGCGTCAAAACACAACCCGGGGGTCCAAAATCCCAAATAGCGATCGGATCGACCTGCCGTTTTCTCTGACACGACCGGGTGGGTTAAAGTGACGTGTGGGAACTGACGGAATCCAATTTGGATCTCCGGATTGGGGTGGGCATTCAAAGGACGGATCTAAAAACACCCAGTATATAAAAAGTTAAAACCACAACCGGGGGTCCAAAATCACAAATAGGATCGGATCGACGTGCCGTTTTCTCCGACAAGACCGGGTGGGTTAAAGTGACATGTAGAAACTGACGGAATCCAATTTCGATCCCCGGATTGGGTTGGGCATTCAAAGGACGGATCTAAAAACACGGCCAAGCATATATAAATGGTCAAAACACGCAACCCGGAGGTCCAAAATCCCAATAGGGATCGGATCGGCGTGCCGTTTTCTCCGACACGACCGGGTGGGTTAAAGTGACGTGTGGGAACTGACAGAATCCAATTTGGATCCCCGGATTGGGTCGGACGTTCAATTGACGGATCTAAAAAACACCAAAGTATATTTAAAGCGTCAAAAGACAACCCGGGGGTCCAAAATCCCAAATAGGGATCGGATCGACGTGCCGTTTTCCTCCGACACGACCGGGTGGGTTAAAGTGACGTGTGGGAACTGACGGAATCCAATTTGGATCCCCGGATTGGGTCGGACGTTCAATTGACGGATCTAAAAAACACCCAAGTATATTTAAAGCGTCAAAACACAACCCGGGGGTCCAAAATCCCAAATAGGGATCGGATCGACGTGCCGTTTTCTCCGACACGACCGGGTGGGTTAAAGTGACGTGTGTGGGAACTGACGAAATCCAATTGAATCTCCGGATTGGGTTGGGCATTCAAAGGACGGACATAAAAACACTCAAGTATATATAAAAAGTTAAAACACACAACCCGGGGGTCCAAAATCCCAAATAGGGATCGGATCGACGTGCCGTTTTCTCCGACACGAACAGGTGGGTTAAAGTGACGTGTAGAAACTGACGGAATCCAATTTCGATCCCCGGATTGGGGTGGGCATTCAAAGGACGAATCTAAAAACACGGCCAAGCATATATACATGGTCAAAACACGCAACCCGAAGGTCCAAAATCCCAAATAGGGATCAGATCGGCGTGCCGTTTTCCTCCGACACGACCGGTAGGTTAAGTGACGTGTGAGAACTGACGAATCCAATTTGGATCCCCGGATTGGGTCGGACGTTCAATTGACGGATCTAAAAAAACCCAAGTATATTTAAAGCGTCAAAACACAACCCGGGGGTCCAAAATCCCAAATAGGGATCGGATCGACGTGCCGTTTTCTCCGACACGACTGGGTGGGTTAAAGTGACGTGTGTGGGAACTGACGGAATCCAATTGGATCTCCGGATTGGGTTGGGCATTCAAAGGACGGACATAAAAACACCCAAGTATATATAAAAAGTTAAAACACACAACCCGGGGGTCCAAAATCCCAAATAGGGATCGAATCGACGTGCCGTTTTCTCCGACACGACCAGGTGGGTTAAAGTGACGTGTAGAAACTGACGGAATCCAATTTCGATCCCCAGATTGGGTTGGGCATTCAAAGGACGGATCTAAAAACACCCAAGAAAATGATGGATCTAAAAATATTATTGTATTAAGTTTGAGAAATAATCACATGTTTTAAATTTTATTTTTGAAAATACTGTATTTCTTTTATTTATTATTAATGTTTCTCATTTTAATTTGTTTTAATATAGGATCCAGCTTCAGACGATGACGAGGCAAGGACAGCAGAATCCAGCAAATATATGTTGATTTTTGTATTCATTATGCTATATGATTTATATTTATTGTATCTTATTATTTTATGTTGATTGTTAGTATTTGTTAAATTTATGAATATTGTAGCAGGTTTGACATTGTAGCAATGTATTTTTATTGTTTATTTTAAAAAAATGTGTGTATTTTCCGACGGATTTCCGACGGATAAGTATCCGTCGGAAAGTGTAAATTACCGACGGAAAAAAACCGTCGGTAATACCTTCGGAAAGTCCTGACGATTGGCCGACGGATGTGTATCCGTCGGAACTTAAATTACCGACGGCTAAATACCGTCGGCAAGTCCGTCGAAAATACTGACGGATTGGCCGATGGATAATTATCCGTCGGAAAAGATAAATTACCGACGGTTAAGGACCGTCGGCAATTCGGTCGTAAATACTGACGCCTTTACCGACGATGAAATCTGTCGGAGGTTTCGACCGAATTCCGACGGAATTTCATCCGTCGGAAGTTCTGACCAATTATTTCCGACGGAAAGTTTCCGACGAGCTTTGGACGGAAAGCGGTCGGAAGGCGCCTTTTCCGACGGAATACCGACGGATTTCCGACGGATTCAGTCCGTCGGTAATCCCGCTTTTTCTTGTAGTGCATCTTGGCCTGACAGTCAGACATGAAGACCAACTCCCTTGACAGTTGAAGAGGGAGGCTTCTGGGAGTGTGATGGGTGGCACTAGCATGACCAACTGACTGACAGGCTGAGGCAAATTGCAAAGGACTCTTGGAAAAACCTTGAGTGTTCTTGGTGACATAGCAATGTGCCACTGGTCAGGTTGAAACATGGGAAGGAGGGCTTTGGATGCTTCGGGCAACGTGACTTCTTGCCCCTTGAGTGACAGCTGATTCATGATGGCCTTAGCATCCGCGTGAGATAGCACAATTTGTAGAGAACCCCTTCTCTTGACTAGCCATATGCAATATAACTGAGCGAGGAGTGATGATGGCATTAATGGTAGCATTTCCAATAAGCAACGTAATGGCTACCGTCCCCGCTTTGGATCTGGCTGGCACTAGGGCCTGGGAACTCTTTTTGACAGTGCTCTTCTGAGGAGATGAAAGCTCATACTTCCTGAATGTGCCTGAGATAAGGACATAGACCGGCATGCGACTGATGTAGTTGTAAGGGTCGAAACACATGACCGGACTCGGCTACCTTTACTCGGTCCATCTTGCATAGGGGAAGTAATTCCAAGGCATGCTGCTAGTGATGCACACCGCTCTCCATTGGGATGTGGTGATGGGATGTATGGCGGCTATGGTGGGTTCGTCGGATGTGGAGGGCTTGATGTGAGGTGATCGGATGATGGCAAGGATAGGCTCGTGCGGAGAGAGCTCTTCCTCCAACTCAGAGGCTGAAATAGCCTACTCTTGGGAGTAGGAACTCTTGCTCCTGCTCAGAGGTGAGTGGAGCTTGCTCGAGCCTTGGTGTTGTGATGGTGGTATGCTTAGGCATAGGTGGTGGTGGCATAGAAAGAATGGCAATGGGTAAGGATGTAGGGTTTAGAGTAGATGAGGGATTAGTGGGTTGCGGCGTTGGTGGAGATGACCGACGGTGTACCGACACAATACGTCGAGCTAATAGCTTGTCGTCGTGTCGTGGTGCGGTGTCGGGGGGAGATGTGGTGGTGCTAGCCTGAGTAAAGGTTGGTGGAGGGGGTTGTTGAGGTTGTGACAGAGCGGATGGTGCACTTGGAGGATAAGTAAAGAAGTGCCTTTGGCCTTGAACTGGTGGAGATGACGACTGCCTTGATACTTGTGCTGGTTGTCTTGGTTGCGTTGCTAGATGCTCGGGTTGTTTTCCGCTGCCTGTGATGGGGAGGACTGCTACCCCTGGTCTTGTGCCGCTCTCTTTTCTTGACAATGTAGGATGAGCCTGTGCATTTCTGCCCAATCTATCTTGTGCTCTAGATTATAGATCACATCCCGGAATTCGCAGCAGTTTGCGACTGTATGCCCCGGATGGCGATGATATAAGCAATTTTTGATCGGTCCACTGTCATGCCCCAGCTTGGCTTTTCTGGAGGGAGTTGTAATGCATTGATGGACATCAGGGCTGTAAAGACATCAGAGAGAGACTCAGCAACGGATGATAATGGGCTCGCTTTGGGCCAGGTGGATACTTTGATGGCTGGGTAGTGGATGGCAGGGTGCTGCGGCATGGACGAGGTGGTTGTTCTTGTGGAAGTGGAGCAAGTTGGCTATATGGAGGTGGAGGTGTATAGTGATTAGTAGAGTGGGTAGACATGGGATGGTGGATGGCATCAACTTGGGCATGGGTTTGGACTCCTTCATAGGTGGGCCCTTGAAATGAAGAATTCGGTTGTTGGGCCTCAAACATGGATGGCATGGGGGAGTCAATGAGTTGGGTTCTAACAAAGCGAGCTCGGCTGTATAACTGCGGCATAGATGTGATGTCGTTCATAGCCAGGATGTGGCGGTACATGGGTGTTGCATTAGTAATGATAAGCTTGATTTTCTCCCCTTCCGGATGTGCATCTGGACATGCGCAGACATCTGACGCCTCCGGTCAGCATAGGTTGCAAATTCTTCATCAGGCTTCATCTGTTCAGTCATCAGATCGGCCATTGAATACTTGGGTCCGGCCCAGTCTGATATTGTTCCATGAATCTGGCCTTGACGATTTCAAAATCCTTGACTTCATTGGGAGGCAAGGAATAAAACACTCTAGAGCGGCCCATCTAATGACTGCCTAAAAGATAAGCCAATAAGCGGCGATCATGTTGATAGGACACCGACTCATAGAGGAACTCCTTCAGATGGATGTAAGGGTCTCTAGCCCCATTGTATTTGCGATAAACAGGGAGCTAAGAAGGTGGAGGGATCTGGAGACCATGGAAATCAGGGAGAGTATCATAGAAGGAAGGTTTTGGCTTTAACTACCTCCGCACGTCACTGAGCTCTCGCTTCATGGACTCGAACTCGGATTGGAAGTCCTGAGCCGAAGTGGATTGTGGATAGCGAGGGCCAGCTTGGGAATGAGAGCGGAGTCGAGAGTCAAGGTCGGGTCAGATTGAGCATAATGGGCCAGTTGTAATGATGTGGGCTAAACAGAAGGATGGCCCAATCCAAGAGTGACAACGTGAGGGGATCTAGAATGAGCAGGATAATGTGGGCTTGTTGGGCCTATCCTGGAAGAAGACCGTAGAGCAAAGATGGACAACAATTTGCCAGCCTGGTCAGGGCCCATTTCAAGCAGGAGGCGCTTCAATTCAGCGACCTCATCAAAGGAGGAGGGTGACAGGACAGAGTGGGAAACGACACTCTCGTCAGCCCGATGGGCCCTAGACTGGGCCGAATTTGGAATAGACTCATGAGACAAGGGGTCTGCATGAGGAGGAGAGGTGGAAGGATAGGTGAAGTGGAAAGGAGCCATGAGAGAATGAGAAATGGGGGAATTAAAAGGATACACTAAAATACAAATAAGGGACAACAACAATCAAGATCACACAAGAAGGGGATGAGAAAGGGAGTTCTCAAGCAAACACCCAAGTTAACATGATATGCGTTAGGATTTTAGGGTTATCACTTAGCCTTTTAATGGATTGATTGAATTGAATTACACTTGGCTAAAGGAGGACCCTAATGGGTATGGACTCAAGTACTCCGGTGACACTAAGGGGACACACAAACTCACGCGTGATATAGCTGATCTATGGGTACAACGGGTACAACCAGCCGGCGAACCGCAACATGCGTACGGCCACGAGGACTTACGGAGGCCCTCGGTAGGCGGCCCTGGTCAGCCCACAAGTACTCGCAGGTGAGAGGGTCTGCTCTACCAAGGAGGAAAACCTAATCAGCACTGATCATAAGTGTATGCATGAGCCTAGGTGCACCAAAGTGCATGCAAGTCTAACCTAAACTAACAAATAGTGACTGGCAGGTCTCTGCTGACGTCGCGACGACCAGATCCACAGCCTTATCGCGACCAAAGATTCGGCCGCGAGAGCAACAGGGCACAGAAACCCACAGTCACACGTAAACAGCAACAAACAGACTAACCTAAAGCACAATACAATTACGGAAGGAAGTAAACAACACAGTGTAGCTATCTAAATAGACAGAAACTGATGCATGGAGGGAAAACAGTAACATACACTGTGTACCTATAGTCACGTCCCTGACCACCACCGCGTCCAGGTCGCGGTCACCCGATACCCGCGACAAGAATTGAGAACGTACAGTGGAAATAAAAGGAAAATTCGAGCCCTAGCAGGATTCTAACAGACAGAAGCGCGAATATACATAGCAGAACAGCATGGGGAAGACATGGATACACCTTTAGTGAAGGAACAACACATGAGGAAGAGGGAGAACACGTACCTGTAGTCGCGTTCGCCCTTATGGACGCGATGCTATCGCGGCGGCGCTATGCGCCGCGTTAATAATCGAGAACAAAAGGACAAGAAAGACACAGGAACAAACCTAACAGGGTATCTAATAAGCACATAAACAGATCATCATGGCAGGCACACAAGCAAAATCGGTGAAGCTAGCACTGAAGGTCCCACCGTGATCGCCAAAAGGTGTAATCACGGGGAATGTGCCCCCAAAGACACGCAACAGGATATTAAATCTAATAATATGGAAATAAGGAATGTGATCGCCACCTAGATAGTTGCCATAAATAAGAATTAAGTAAGCTAGCTATGCTAGGAACAGGAAAGAGGACAGTGGACTTACTGAGATCGCGACGGGTGACCCTGTCGCGATGGCTGTTATCGCGACGCTCGTACAGGGCGCGTCTATGTTGTCGCGTCGCCCTCCTCTGCCGCATCCTGTGCAATGCGGAGAATGATGGTTGGACCTCTTCTTCCTGCCCTCCGAACAGCCAGAGACAAGAGCCGCTCATGGATCTTCGCTTGGGTGCCTGCCAAAACAACAAAAACAAGAAATAAAACTCTGTTAGACTATGTTAAGTGTAGTATACTTAAATGAAAGAAAGATGTGGAGTATGGAGGGAACGGACCTGGGGGTGGTTTTTAAACCCCTTGGGTAGCAGGAAAATGTGGGGAGGAATATGCATGGGGAGAAATCATGGAAGAGGAGAAGGAGGAATCCTAACTCATGTATACATGTGTAAAACGTGAAAAAGAAAGTAAAAATCAAAACTAAATAGATACTACCCCGTTTGATGTGATTCTAGTTGGAGGTCGAAGAGGAGGATGTCATGAACAACTTTCATGAAGACATCTTGAAGAGATCTGGCCTGGTTTGGGCTGTGGAAGAGACGATAATCCCGCATGTGCAGATCCCGATATGAGAGAGAAAGTGAAGATCAATCTGCTGTAACTTTTCGCACAAGCCACCAATCAATGTGATTCCACTTCGAGGTTGAAGAGGGCTCTGTGGGAAGAAACTTTGATGAATAAACCTCTAAGATATCTGGCCTAGTTCTATCTCCACCAGATGTGCAAGCACTACTGGTCCTGGAGGCAATATGAGAGAGAAAGAGGAGAGAGAAAGAAGGAAAACGGGAAGAACAATTTCTCTCTGCGTTGGGGACGATGGGACCTCGTGGGTAGAGCCTCCAGGGACCTCTCCTCGTAGTGGTAGCCTTCCTCTATCCCTTAGAGAGTCCTAGGATGTGTTTTAGATAGAGATAGTCCAATCCCGAGTTAGAGAGAGAGTCCAAGTTGTGGGAGAGTTTGAGAGTCCATCTAGAGTTTGGATGGGCTTGGGGGCTCCCTAGGGATGAGGATAGGAGGTTTGGGTTGTAATCCAATTCAAAGAGACTTTAGATAGGCTCTAAGATGGAGAGAGAGGCCGAAAATCACGTAAAAACGTGTTTACGTGCATGGCGCTGTCGCGTCGGATCGTGGGGCCGCGTTCTTGTCGCGACCATGCACCAGGTCGCGACTATAAGATAGTCCGCGTAGGTCCCACGAAAAGGGCCATAACCTCTCCAAAGACATCGGATTGATGAGCCGTTTATTGTGTTGGATTATAGACTTAGAGGGCTACAAAATGATAGTATGATATGCCAGATTTGGATTAGAAATGAGGAAGTTATGAGCTCTCAAAGTGAAGGTATGTTTAGAGGATAGGGCAGACTGCACAGTTTGATGTTTCAAGTGGATCTTGGCCTTGGGCTTAAGAATGGACTTGAAATTGAGGGTGAATGGGCTCATGATGGGCCCAGAATGACTCCAAAGTGACGACTAATTTGGGACATCAATGATATGAACAAGAAATATGCCCAACTTATAGGCCAAAAATGGGTGTCTACAGCGACCTTATCGCGACACGGTTGGTGGTCACGATAAGGCTGTCACGCCGTGCTTCCCGGTCCCGATAGGGTCACTGTCGCGGCGCATTTCCGGGTCGCGACAGGGTTTCTGTTGCGACACCTTGCCCGGTCACAGCAAGGGTTGTCGCAGTGCCCTTCCCCGTCGCGATGGTGTCGCGACGGCCTTGGGGGTCGTGATAGTACCTGTGTTGCCACGGGTGCTTCCGTGGGCCCGGTTGTGTGTCGACGTGTGCCCCAGGGCAGGCCTTGCCCTTAGGACCTTCTAGTAGGGAACGCGGCTGGTTGCCTCCCCCGCGTTCAGTGACTGAAGGTGACACCTTCGTGGCCGTGTCCTGGCAGTGGTGCCAGGGGGTCGCGTCTATCTAATAATCAATTAACTGGCGGTCAATCGATTATTAGCAGAGCGATGAGTTTTCGCGTTGGCTGATAGTGTTTTGAGGTTCTGACTTTTTTGTGCGTGTTTGGTTGGCCGACGACCCTCTTGAGGGTCCGTGCGTGCCTCTCGCTTGTTGGGCTTGTCGTGTGTTACGAGCCAGCAGTTCAGCATGGTTTTGTTGTGCTGCCCCGCCTATTCGCCCGTGTTTAGCACTTGAGGGCATGTCTCGTTCAGTGGTTGTCTCCGTTTCCTGGGACCCCCGTCCTCGGGAGCCTGTTGAGGGAGTGCTCCAGGCTACGAGCGTGCTCGAGTTGGCAACCGACAGGGCGGACTCTGGAGCTGAGGAGAAAATGAGGTTTGGACAACAGCGCTGAGTCATTTGTAGAGCTCTCTTGAGTAGGCCTGGGATACCGAGGATGGTCGGAGTTCTACCCGGTGCAGGCTAGTCAGTCCCTTGTCTCACTGCCTCTCTCTGCGTGGTTCCGGAGCCACGTAGTGGTGTCAGGCGTGAGGCCACAGCTTGGCCAGGCTGCGGTGTTGCGTGTGTTGTGTGTTTCTGTGGCGGCTCTATCTCGCCCTTGCGCGGGGGCGAAGGCAAGAGCTAGGCTAGCGAGTAGAGCGTGCGGACTGCGGGTCCCCCTCTTGGCTACTAGCGGCGGTGGCTTGTTGCTGTTGTTGTGACGACATTTCCTTACGACGTTTCCAAGTGTTATCCGTTGCCCTAGCGTACACGGCGGTTATAGCCTGGCCGTGCCTAGTTTTCGTGGGCGTCATTGGTCTGGCCGTGGGTAGACCCGTGCTTCTGGTGGTTCCCGCTCGGTTTCCTCTCGGTACCGTAGCTCCATTCTTGGGTGTCAGTCCACAGTGGCATCGGTGTATAGCTTCCCGACCTTGCAGTGTATCTGGGGTCCGGGGTGGTTCTACTTGTGGCCCTCGACCCTGTGGAGGTTAGAGGTGGTCGTGCTTGCGGTGAGACGTCGTTCTCACCTGGTTGTAGCGTGATCTCGACGGGTGTGTCGAGGGTTGCTTCGCTCTGTGCCCGACTCCGTTGGTTTCTGCGGGAGTCGTGTGTGTGGCCGACCTCGGTTGTGGTCGTGGCGTCGTGCTGTTCTCTTCCGCTGCTTAGTAGTACCCTGTTATAGGTGTTACCCACTTTACAGCTTTCTAGTGTAGTTTCCTATTTTCGGAGTTCCTACTGCTCTGGCCGTGAGGGACTGGTAATCCCTATTGGGCCTTGTTCGCGAGACTCACCCCCCTACTTCCTTCAACTAGGGGCTCGTCGTCATGGGAGCTCGGTGTCGGACAGGTTGCGAAGGCGTCTGTGGCGCCGTGTTGTTGTCAACAGCAGTGAGAGCGAGTGTTGTGAGCTCTTGTAGCCGAGTGAGCTGAGGGCTATGTTTTGCAAGTTCTCGGGATATGCCCCTTAAAGACTGCACCTTTCTTCTTGTACCTGTGTTTTTGCTTGGGACTCGTTGTACAAACCTTTTGTATATTGTACATAATTGTTATAGTTATTCGAATTCATTGCATATCTCACTAGACCATTTATTCTAACCCTTCCGGATCTTCGGATCCGTGGGTGGCGGCGCGACCCTCGGGGCCCCGGCGTGGGTCCGGGAGGTTGGGTCATTACAACATACAATGAAAGTGAATATGACTACTATGGTATTGTAGAGGAGATCTTACAGTTGCAATATCTAGGACAAGACAATCATATATTCTTGTTCAAGTAGGACAAGACAATCATATATTCTTGTTCAAGTGTCATTGGTTCGATCCGAATTCCATTCGAAATGACACAACGCATGGGATTGTCGAGCTTAAACATAAGTCGAAATTGAATACTTATGAGCCATTCATTTTAGCCTCACAAGCCCAGCAGGTGTACTATACAAGCTATCCATCATCTACAAACAAAGAACGAAATGATTGGTGGGTAGTTTGAAGAGTTAAGTCAAGACTATTCTCTGATTATGAATTGGACATGACTGATCAGACACCTGAAGAGGTCAACGCAGAATTCTTTCAAGAAGACTTGGTTGAAAATGTAGAGTTGACAACTCATATTGGAGAAGACGAATCTGAAGCGCCAATTTCCTTATCTCAAGAAAATGAGGTCGAAGAAGTTGATCCACGTGAGATAAAAGGGAGTAGTGGAAGGCGAACAGATATGAAAGTGAAAGTTCTGATGAGGAGGAGGAATATATCAGTGATGAATGTGAAGATGATAATGAAGAAGGGGCTGAATTAGATATATCGTCATCATCTGAAGAGGAAATGGATATTGATTAAAAATGGGTAGAATTTTTTCACATCTATACTATACTACTAAAACAGACTCTTTTCCAACGACGTGCCAGGACTCTTTCTTCTACGGCAAGTATCATATTCCATCTACTGTTTCTGTGCTATTCAGCTCTAACAATCCATTGCTAAAGAGGTCATTGATGTAAGACTGACAACCACATGTTTTCATCATAATTTTTTTCTTTTTATACACTTTTGTAAAATTATGTTTCTGCTCTCACCTCTAGCTTATGAGTTTCAGAAATAACATTGTCTCTAGTAAGTACTTTGATATTGCAATAATTTAAGATGGTTATGTTCTATAGCAACTGAAACATTTCTATAAATGGCATGCTAAAATCTGGACTTTCCATCCTTCCTAGTCATTCCTGTTTCCTTCACCAGTGTTATGGCCCATTATGATTGTACTTGCTGACCTCCATTTCCATTTCGCAGTGTTGTACCCCTTGTATCACTATCAACAAAGACATCCTCTGAATCTTCTTTTCCTTGGTCTATTTACACTACCCCTCAGCCTAACTGTTGGAGTTGCTTGTGCAAACACCCAAGGTATATGTTTAGCTCTCTCTGTGTATGTGTATGTGTGTAGGCACACACACTTTGTAGGCAGAAGCATTATATACGTGCGCAAATTTTACACTTTTGCACAATTACTTGTGATTCTGTAACTTGCCACGCAACTGTTTTTCATATTGCTGGTTTTTGCAGAAATAATTGTGCTTCAATCATTGATATTAAGATCAGTTGTTGTTTTATCCTTGACTGGATATACTTTTTGGGCTTCAAAGAAGGGCAAGGACTTCAGCTTCCTTGAAACGATACTATTTGCTGGCCTTCTTGTGCTTATTTTTTCAAGCTTTATCCAGGTAAAGGACATACTGCCTAAACTCAATCTCTCTTAAGGATGCATGCAAGTAAAATACTTGATGAACCTTTTTTTGTGTCTACTCCTTATTCATTCTATATATTCATTCTTTTTCCATTATTTACATGATTAATCAGCATTCCAATTAATCAGAAATGTTCAGAAATTCCATGTGCTTATGTTCCTAATATATATAGTTTGTATATTGTGGGTTTCATATTTTTTTGCTCTTAATTTAGTCTATGCCTTATCAACTGAAATCTAGACTGCTTTTAGCACCTCCTCAACATTAATGCAGTACAATATCCTTTCAACATAATGCCTTAGAGAGCATAATACACCCTAGAGAGCATAATGCACAACATATGTGCTTAACAATACCTACTATAGAAACCTTGAGCCTGGTATCTAATATGAGTGGAAAGCTCAAAGGAAGATGTGACATTAGCTAATGTCCATCTCTGAACTGAAAAAGATTACACATCTTCCAGACAATGTTCAGCACCCTACAAAACCAAACAACGTAGTCAGTGAAGCACTAGCAGATTACACATCTTCCAGACCCTCTTTTTAGTAGCATATTAAAAAGACAAGTTATCAAAACCCCTTCTAAGCACAACAATTGATTCCATTTGCTTGTTTGCTCATATACCTACACACTGACTAACACTATTTCACTTTTCTTTTGTTAAACCGTGTCATGAATAAGTGTCTTTTGTTGAACCATGTCATGAAGAAGCACTTTCATGTTCCTTCTATATTAAACAAGAAATATGTGAAAGGGAACTCTTAAATTATACTGAAATTAAACTGCATTTCTTATCATTGTTCATATATGTTAGGAGATGTACTGTGGTCATTTTAGTTATATACTAACCATGTGCTTCTATATACATTATTAGACATCATTGTGCCTTGGTGTTTCTGAAATCCGCATCTACTGCCATCAGAGTTATAATAAATGTTGATAGAATATAGGGAGAGCATGTTTTAATATGCTTTAAGTTGCATTATGCCCTATCCTGGATCAAGCCTAAATCACCAATTGTCTGAACCCAAGGAAGGTCAAACGTCTCTCAAGCACTAGGACCAGGACCAGGACCAGAACCAGGATCAACACCAAAACTACCCAGCACCAGCCTTGTAATAACTAATAGATTTTTTGTAACTTTGTTGACTCTATTGTGGGATTTCATATTTTGACATAGAAACTCAAATTTTGAAATTTGAATTAGGAGATTTTAAAGGGTTCTCTATAGATTTCATAAAGGTGACCATATGTCATCCTAAATACGACATTTGTAAAATAAAATTATGTATTAATTATAAAGTAATATATATATAAAAAAACCTGATTATCTAGATTATTATATCATTGGAAAGATATTATGGAGATCTATAAATTTGGTGTAAATTTCATTCCCACCTAAATGGGGATTAGGTAATAAGTATACATATTATCTAAGGTTTAAAGAAAATGTATACACACATGGGGCGGCTATAGAGATAAGTGAAAGGCTTGGGATTGGGCTTACGTGGGAAGCCTCTCCTCCCATGCATGGATGAACCATGCATTTAATGCAAGTACCCCATGTCACCATTCATGTTAAAACTTTTATTAGAGTAAACATGCATTAAATAGTGTGTAATGAATGGTTTTAGTTAAAACTGTACAGATTTAGAGAAATAAAATACATACGAAAGTTAAGTTGAGCATTAATTAGATGTTTTTTCTTCTTTCTTCTAACAGACTGAACAAGAAGCTATCCTTAATTAAACACCTACGGAAACCAACATGCACGGTTTCCTTCTCCACACCCACACCCACACGTTATCTCCCCCTATACACCCCATCACAACCTCGGTTTCTTGAATTAAATGGACAGTTTCTTGGCATTATTCTGTAAAGTTTTAAGCTAGGAAAGGTGTTCGTGTTTTAAAAGGGGATTGACGTTTTGGAAGAAAAGAAGCACAAGTTTCCCTATAAAAGGGCTACGAGTGGTCTCACCCATTCCACACCATAGTTTCTTTTGGTGTTGAATGTTAGACGACTCTCTTCCTCTAGTGTGTGTTGCATGTGTAAGAAAGGTAGAGAGAGAGAGAGAGAGGATTTTCGACGAGTGGCTTCAACAACTATTCGACAATTGACGTAAAGGGGACACGTAGCCGATGTTGAGCAAAATTTAAGTGCACGTTCCGCCTGCTGTAGGCGTCATCTTCGGGCTTATTTTACATAGATAGGAAAATTTTCCCAAGGCAAGTGATGACGAGATTCTTACCATGATTATTTTCTTATATATATGATTATTTAAATTAGTTTTCAAATTTAATTATGGGCATGTAGATAACATACTTTTGAAGTTTTGATGTTCTGAGTAACAAAAAAAATATTTCAAGATTTTTTTAGAATATTTTGATACTTTCTTGAATTTCCATTGCTTATAATTTTCATTGAAAAATTATCCAAAGTTATATGTTTTATAAAAATTCTAATTTTATAGTGACTATTTTGATTTTTTCCAGTATCTCCAAAATAAATTTTGGTTAATTTTCTACTATTATAAGTTATTTTCATAATTAAATCATTAGAATACCTGATATTGATTATGATATGAATTTTCCATGATTGTCAGAAAATGTTGAAAATTATTTTGTAGCATATTTATGATTATTTAAAACTGTAATAAAAATGTGAGATTGATATAATTGATTTGATGGGGATATGATTTTTGTTAATTAAAATATAAATGTCTAGATAATATGTTTTAACCTAAAATCTGTCATAAAAAATTATATTATTTTCTCATAACTGTTATGTCATACAAGTGATTTAAATTGATTAATTGGACATCATATATCATGATAATGTTTTCAAAACACGCACAATCATGACATTTATTAATTTCTGTTAACTCCTGAAAATCCTAAAAGTCTTTAAAATGTTATATTTAATAGTCTAGATTTGATATTACCATGACTTGCATCCTATTTCACTTACACATATAGTCTCTTGTAATTAAAAAATCCATAAACATGATTATGTGAGATAATTCGATTGTGTTATGGACAATGCCATCTTAGAGAGGTTTAGGCCAGCCTACCATAGAAGTACCCCTATGGAAGCTTTTTGACGACCCGTGGGCAACGAGGTTGAAATCCTAGAGGTGGGCAATACTCACTGGTTAAGGTGGGATCTTGATGATCTCAGGTACTGCGCAGTTACTTTTTCTCCATGCTACTTGCCTAGGTGTGGAGAATATGTTCGATGACTCTCTATGTTGTGGTTTGGATATTTGTCTGATATGCCACACCTAAGAAATATATTTTATATTCTGATATATTAATTGCTCAGATTATGAAGAATTCTACTTCACTATGATATCTTGATATATCATATGCTCTATTTTGTTCTGTCCACAAGATCATGAGTATCCAAAATTTTATAAGGCAAATAATATGTGTAGGCATATGATAATATATGATTTGACTCTAATATAACATTTGATTTGACATATTCTTATATATGACACATCTTTGAGATTAATTTAAGAAAGACATCTTGTAGTAGATTGACTAGCCTATACTATAATTATGAAATGAAACTGATAACTTATGATAGCATCACTTTTGCTTATTTATATGATAAATTGGGTTTAGAGTTTCAGATGCTTGTTGGGTATTAAGACTCACACTTGCCTAACATATTTTTCAGGAGATCAGGAGCCAGAGTTAGGTGTGCCTTCGGACTCTGATCGTGAGGAGTAGATTCCGTTGGATAGTTAGTTCTTATTTCACTAATAAATTATGTGTGGGTTGGCTCTTAAAGCCTATTTGATCGATTTGCGATCTTGATTTACTTTTCTTTCAGTTCTTCGTACTCTGATAATTCTATTATGGTTATGGACATTGTATTATAAGTTGGGATGGTTATTCATCATAGTTCCATAATGATGAAGTTTGTGAATGTCTTACTCTCAACATGTGTGTATATGATGGGTTTATCCCCTGTGACGTGTCACCTGGTCCGATGTGAGTTGGTCAAACTGGACCGGGTCAGGGGGCGTTACAAGCCTGCCACCAAATTTCCACAGTTAATTTTCTTCATCCTTAATGGGTTGAGAAATAACACATAATTAAAAGAAGATAAAATGTAGAACAAGGATAAAGAGCATAGCCAGGGTGGTCTAGGCATAGCAAAATTAAATAGCAGAGTGATCTCACTAAATGAGAAAACATAAGCCCTTTGCTTTTGATGATATTTTCCTGTGTTGGAGCTATGATGTTTTTTCTATGCAAATTTCGTGATTACTCTTTGCTCTCAAACCAACGGAAACATGAATGTAAGACTACGTGGCTTCACAGAGTTTATATGTTGCAGCCTTTTACATTCAAGAATCTATCTTCTTTTTCTTTTTAATTTTTTACAGATCTTCTCACACACTCTATGTGCGCATGATTAAGTGTATCCCGATTTTTTTTCACTATCTTACACACTCTTTGTGCACTAAAACAGATATCCTGAATTTTTATTTGTTCACACACACTCTGATTATTTATTTTGGTTGTGTTTAAATGAACATGGTTGTTTGATTTTTTTTCTATTGAACTGGCTGGCACTAAAACTTTGATGTTTTCTCTTAAGTGCACTGCTAGGGGGGTAAGGGTACTCTTTAAATGTACGAGCTTTAATATTATGATTTTGCTCATTTGTTTTTTTTTAATGATAGAGCAATTAATTAGTTCTGCCCTTTGTGATTATTATTTTTCGTGATTTGTTCACTTACTTTGATTGATAAGAGCTAAAGATGAGCTCTTAAAAAGCATTTTATTAAGTTGGCACATATTATTGCACGAAAGAAGTTAGAGAAGTCAATTGATTTAATCAAAAGTGACTACTTGAAGTGAGAAAATTTTATTAAGAAATCAGAAGACAGAAAAATGGAAGGGCAACATTTGGAGAATATCAAAAGATCAAAATAGCTTATGATTTATGTTGCTGGGTATTGTTAGAGATTGGACTTTATCTACTTTCTACAATTCTATACATTGTTGGTTCCTTTCTGCAGCTCTTTGTAATTGAGCTGTAAGACCAAACATTTGCAGAATTGAATCCTACCCACCCTCCCCCCACCCAAACGTTTGCACTATCTTCAATATTTCTTTTTACATTTGTATTGGTGGATTGGTAAGAATGGGCTGGAGAGGCCAAGAAAAGCCTGAGGATTGTTATTAAGTAAACTTGCTAGCTTAATGTGCTTATGTTCCTAATTATATATAGTTTGTATAGTTTATATATTGTGGGTTTCAATTTTCTGAACACAGATTTTACATATATTCACAATTGTTGAAATGTAGGTACCTGAATGTATATTTATTAAGGAGGTATATTTAGTTCATAAATCATACTAACAAGTTACATAATTACAGTGATAAAATAGAGCCCGCACAAGGTCTCAATTCATCACAAGAACAATTCAGGCACACTTTCCTGGGCCTATTCATAGATTTAATGATTTCCCGATAGAGGTCCAGGAGTCATTGTATCAGATGTTCATGGTATGTAATTTCTTATTATAAGTTATTTGTTTTCTTATCTACATTCAGTTAACTAACAACTCTTATCTGTGCAGAAAATCATCGATTCACTCATCGTTCGGATGAGGCGCGGTCTCGATTAGTATGGACGACTACCGCCTGATCAAATTTTAAGCATTGTTGTTATAATGCGAGGAAAAATGCAGAGAAAGTTTGTCAGACTGCAGACCCGACTCTTTGGAGGGAGCGCGCACCGACATGGATGAGGAGAGACTACTGGGAAAGCTTGTGCAACATATGGGCCGCAGAGAGAAGGCAACAAACCTCCACAACAATGAAAGTGAATCGGGCGGCCAATCCAGAGGCCAACATGCATACAAGTGTATGGTTTTGGGCACAGTATGGACACGAGGAGGGTGTTATCTGGGGCCTCAAGTTCAGCCTCACAGACGAGTGCATTCACCACAACTGATGCTCCAGGTACTTCTCCCAATAAGATGAAGGGCTTCATTTGAGATGAGATCTATGGTTTGGAGTCTCGTCTGGCCCAGACGATGGAGTCTCGTCTAGTCCACACGATACAGATGCATGAGTCTAACGTTGTCCAGGCCCAGCTCTCCCAGGCCCTCTCCCAGGTCATCATTCCTCCTCAGGCAACACCATCGACATCAGCACGGGCCCCTCATGTGAGTAAATGATTTTATTTTAGCTTTTCTATTTTAACAGTCAATTTCAGTTTTGTTTTCTTTAAAAATGAAGAATTTAGTTAGGATTGGGGGTCCAAAATTAGAAATACTAATCCAATTAGCCTCTGATTTTTTCTAGCATGGCTAGGGCGATGGTTGTGACTTGTTGAAACTGACGGAGCTCAATTCGGACTCCCGGTTTGAGCTCGACGCTCAAATTCATCTTAAGTAAGTTAGTTTAGTTTAAAAATGAAGAACTTAGGTTGGGGGGTCTAAAATTCAAAATACTCATCCGATTGGCCTCCGATTTTTTCTAGCACGGCCAGGATGATGGTTGTGACTTGTGGAAACTGACGGAATTCAATTCAGACTCCCGGTTTGAGTTCGACGCTCAAATTCATCTTAAGCAAGTTAGTGTAACTTAGAAATGAAGAACTTAGGTTTAGGGGTCCAAAATTAGAAATACTCATCCGATTGGCCTCCGATTTTTTCCAACACGGTCAGGGCAATGATTGTAACTTATGAAAATTGACAGAGTTCAATTTGGACTCCTAGTTTGAGCTCGACGCAAATTTCATCTTAAGCAAGTTAATTTAGTTAAAAAGGAAGAACTTAGCAAGGTTTGGGGGGTCCAAAATTTGAAATACTAATTCGATCGACCTCCGATTTGTTTCAGCACGGCCAGGACGATGAGTGTCACTTGTGGAAACTAACATAGTTCAATTCTGACTCCTAGTTTGAGCTCGACGATTAAATTCACATTAAGCAAGTTAGTTTTATTTTGTTTCGTTAAAAAAGGAAGAACTTATCTAAGTTTGGGGGTCAAAATTTAGAAATATGCATCCGATTGGCCTCTGGTTTGTTCCAGCACGGTCGGGGCGATGAGTGTGACATGTGGAAACTAACTGAGTTCAATTGACTCCCGATTTGAGCTCGACGCTTAAATTCACATTAAGCAAGTTAGTTTAGTTTAAAAATGAAAAACTTAGGTTTGGTGGTCCAAAATTAGAAATACTAATCCGATTGGCCTCTGATTTATTCCAGCACGGTCGGGGCGATGATTGTGACTTGTGGAAACTGACGGAGTTCAATTCGGACTCCGGTTTGAGTTCGACGCTCAAATTCATCTTAAGTGTGACCAAATATATAGTGTGACCAAAATATGACCGAAAGTGAGTGATAAAAATCTATAATTTAAATAATTTATTGTTTATAATAGTATTTAATTTTAACTTAAAATAATATATTACTTATAATAGTATTTAATTTTAACTTATTATTGTTATATATGTATTGTAGGTTCCTTCATCGGGTGGCGTGGGAGGAGACGAGCACGAGGATGAGCACGAGGATGAGGATTCATGATTTTCATTTCATTATTTATTGTTGTGGACATTTTATTATTGTGATGTTGTGGCATTTTTATTATTGTTGTGGACATTTTATTATTGTGATGTTGTGGATATTTTTATTATTGTTGTGGACATTTTATTATTTTATTATTGTGATGTTGTGGATATTTTTATTATTGTTGTCGATTTTTTATTATTGTTGTGGACATTTTATTATTGTTGTGTTGTGGATATTTTTATTATTATTGTGGATATTTTTTTTGTTGTGTGTGGACATTGTTGTATTTACACAGGTTATTTTGCTATATATATATTTATTTAAATATATATATTAAAAATATAGAGACCGATTAATGACCGAATTAATTCGGTCACTGATAGTGACCGATGGAATTCGGTCACTAATTCGATCCCTAAATAGTGACCAAACAGTGACCAAATTCCATCGGTCGCTGATAACGACTTTCAGCAAATGAAGGGTTTCGATCACTAATCGGTCACTAAATAGTGACCGAAACCCTTCAGTCACAGATTTGTGACCAGAAATTCTCCACCGACGAATTCGGTCTCTATTTCGGTCACTATTTGATCTCTGAGTCTTTTAGTGACCGAATAGTGACCGAATAGAGACCGAAAATGTCAGTCTCTAAATACATTTTTCTTGTAGTCCTCGCTGGACACTTGTGTGAACTATCATTGGCAAGAATTTGATCTGTTTGCGGGGGCGGATCTAGTATAGAGCTTTATTGGGCATAAATATCCAGGATCGCTAAAAGAATAGTCGCTGACAGTAATATATGATAAGGGTTCACAGAAAGAAATGTTTGCAGACATTGTCAAAAAATGTGGAAACAGGTTGAGTCCAAAGAGATAAAGCGCCAATGGCAGGATTGAATTACTTAAATTATAAGGTAAAAGAAGGGCAGATTGAATCAGTCAAGGCAGAAAAGGTTGAAATGAATTAAAGAGCAAAGAAGTAGAATTAGTAAGAAAATGAGCAGAATGAACCAGTTAGAGTAGAAAGATCTAATGGCAGGAGCGAGCAAATGTATCCTTTCTTGTTTATGAATGACTTTATTTCTTTTTAGGTGATAGTCCGGCTTTGCCATGGTTTGTTTTTGAATGTCGAGGATGACATTCTTTTTTAGGTGATAGTAATGTAATGTCGTCGTCATTTATATCCGATTTAACGGTTCTGGTGTGGTGCTCTTGGCCAATATGTGGTCATTGAACCTTGGTTGTGGTCCTCATGCATTGTGTTGGTGTTGTAGGGCCGTAGGTTTTAGCCTATAAAGCTTGCAGGTTTTCTAGTGAGAAGGCAACAGAGTAGGTCGTTGCGTTTTGAACGTGATGGCTACCCACGTCACGTTCTTCGCATCGACTGTCGGATCGACTGTGGTTGTGATTCTTGAACGCGTCGGGGTAGGACGTCGTGATTAGTGGACGCAACCGTTGCCTATACGTCGCGTTTCTTGAAACCACCTTTGTGACGTGTAGCGCTTTGAGCTTCGATTAGCGACAATGTGTCGGTCACATTTAATATGTCTTAAAGGCGATGACTGCCTACTGTCGCGATTTTAACTATGGTTTTAACACTATGGTTTTGGGTCCAGATAGAGCAATGAAGCTCTGTCCGATCGAGGAGGGCTGTTGTTGTGATTTTCTGGCGATTTTGGCTTACTGGAGGCTGGTTTGACACAGTTTCCCACGCAAGGAGGGCATCCAGAGCATGGACACACCGGTGGTGTGGTGTTCTTCGTGTTCTTCGTGCTCGTCGAGTTGGTAGGGAGACCTCCCCTTTGTTTTGTATTGTTTACATGGTTTATAAGCTGGTGAATCATGTTGTGATAGTATGTTGTGGTTTAACTTTCATTTTAAAAGGATTAAATGCTAGTTTAATTAATGTGTGGAATGGATTTTTGGAGGTAAAGGGGTCGTGTGGATCTGTCTGAAAAGGCGACCGTTTGGTCTATCGCGTTTTCTTGAAAACACGACAACTTGGTCTGGTCGCGTTTTAACGCGTCTGCTTGACCGCCCACATTCTTTATTAGAATGTGTCACTTTGGGTGGATGCGTTTCTGGTGAATAAATTGGTGTGTATCGATTGGCTTGGTCACGATGCATCGAGCCATAACAATTTACACTCCAATTGTCAGTGTGTATCGATTGGTGTGAAGGCGACGTACCGAGCCTTGTGTCCCATGTCGTGGCACTGTGCCCTGTCACGTTTGGTTTGTAATCGCGTACAGACAGGTCATCGCGATTGTTGAGGTGACGTCTGTGTTCGTCACATTTCAGCTTCTGAGGTATGTATTGTAGTAGTTGGGCATTAATGATGGTCCTATTGTGGCCTAGCCCTAGTTTCATAGTGATGTTGGTAGTGTTTTTGTCTTGGTTAATGTTAGTAAAGCATGTTATAGGATTAATGGAATTGGTTTATGGCTAATTAGTAGTGTTGTTGATCATGTTAATCATGTTATTATATATGGTTTTGTGGTTTATGTGTATAGTAGTATAAGGCCGCTATGGAGGTCATGTGATGACCAATGACAAGCTGGTTAGAATGTGGGTTATTGGTTATGAATATAAGTTTTTATGAGTATGTTAAGTATTCGACGTGGTTTGTGTGTTTGCTGAGTTTGTTGGTCTGGTGCCTATTTCAGAATGCCTACCTGTCACGTCCTAGCAAAACTACATTTACCGAACTTGACAGATAATATACATGATGGGTAATACATATTCGTTCATATCAAGTAGGTTTGCGGAATTATTACATGATGTTCCTCATCATAGTCTGAATGAGGATCCAACAAAAGTACTTGTAACTTATTACATTCTCATTTATAACTATAAAGAAAGCAAAGATAACTGCACGACACTGCTTGATATAGGTGGTCCTCTCAACACACAATTCCCCCTTAAGCAGTTCCTCCATCTTGTTCACCTGAAATATTGAATGAATGAGCTAACTAGCCAGTAGGATTCAACATTTCTAAAAGGATTCAAATAGATAAATATTCAAGATAGAACAAGTAAGGATCACTAGCAGGATGTGTTCCAAGAATGGAAGCACAAGTTTATTCGATATCATGTATTCAACAAGTATAAAGTTGGAAATAGAATCAATAACTCAGGATGATTTTAGAATTCCAAATCAGATACAATATCACACACTCAAGCATGATATGATGACCAATCAATCACGAGTTGATGCATGCCAACATCCACGACGTCCTTATCGCCCCCGCGCGACCACTGACGAATCAGGTGCTCTCCCCCCAGGACTGAACCAGCCCTTATTTGCCAGGCATTTTTCTCGAATGAGTTCCAAGACTCACAAGTGTCATCATCACACACTTATCCTTGTAATGAATCAAGATACACAAGGATACACTCATGAATCACACACAAGAATCAAGGAACTATGTTCCTTCACTAGTTCAGAATTTTCGAATCTTCACAAGAACAATTTTGTTCGGAACTTTGAAGAAATTACTCATGATGAAATGAAGGTTCACAACTGAGTTTAGTAGGTAAAACCACAAGGATTCATTCAAAGTTTACGCATAAGAGTGAAGAAACTATGTTTTTCTTACTGATTTCAAGATTGGTAACTTTTCGAGGTCTATGTTGTTCGGAACTTCGGAGAAATAACTCATGGTACAAAGAAGGGTACTGACTGGTTTAAATGGTTGTTTTGGTAGTAAAAACATAATCTAAAGGTATACTAACAAGTAGAACAAAAGAGTATGATTTTCATGAAAGAACGGGGTCAAAACATGGCTAGAAACAAGGTTTGGTCATGACCTGTCGACAGGCTTGGTCTGCTGTCGACAGGGCTGCTCTGCCAGAGCTGAGCTTTCAGCTCTGTGTGTATCTGTCGACAGCCAGCATGGGTCTGTCGACAGGTACACTCAGGCTGAAAGTTCTGGGTTCTGGCCAGGGGTTCCTGTCGACAGGCAGACCTTTGTCTGTCGACAGGGGCTATGTAAACTGCATAAAAACATTCCATTTGACCTCCAATGGATCTATAAAGTTACTCTAATGTTCCTAACATGATTTGGACCTTATACAAGTGTGGTTTCAAATATAAAACTCATGGTAACATGATCTGAAAACTGAAGATCATGGGACTTAATTACAAGGGTGTTCTAGCTAAAAGTGAAGTCCAAGAGGATAATTGGAAGTACTACTTCTTAGAACTCTTTTCTCCTCATCTTTCTATGTGAGTCTTATATGAATTGAACCAACTAATGAGTCTTTTCATACCTCAACACATTAAGTTAGCTAAAAGAAGAAAATCATTGAGGTTCTATCTAATCCATACAATAGAAGCAACACTCTAATTTGTGTGAATGGTTGGAAAACAACAAGATGTAGATACTTATGACTTGTGGATCAGCTAAAACATGATGACATGTGATTTCCTATCATGAACATGATTTCTAAACCTTGGTAACAATAGGATCAATATCAAGTTTCCAGATTTCACAAATGTCTGGATTTTCACATTGGACTTAGATTTCTTCATGCCACTACCCAGAGAATCCAAGGGAGGTGGTAGAAGAAATTGGAAAGATCAAGAGGAGAATCCTACCTTGTTGAAGTGAGAGTGAGATCCTTGGCTTTAGAAATCCACAGAAATATAAGGAAGAAGAGCACACTTGCACGAAGAAGCAGTTCCACAGCAATCCACCCAAGGAGATGAACCAGAACAACCGTTGAAGCTTCCTCAAAGAGAATTGATAGCTCAATTCACTAGAATGGCAGTGGAAGTGGAGAAACTTCTGATGTAGCACACTCACACCAGTTAGAAGAGAGAAAGAGGTGTGTACGATGGTGATGGAGGGTTTTTATAGAACCAAAACCGGTTACATGCACATGAACACGTAGGGGGGGTAGGTGTTAAGGTAAGAATCCTTTTTACCTCACTTGGACACCTAGCCCATGCAAGATGAGAGAGTTACACATGGTAACTGAGGTGTTACCATGTTTCCTCAAGTGTTGTCTTCATCTAAGCCTCCACGTACCCCTTATACAATAACCCAGAAAAGCCATTCCATAAATCCTAAGTAATTCAGCTGGTCCACTAAGGTTGATGTAAACATACTCAAATGATATCCATTAATCATGAAATTTTAACCATACATTAATATGATGGTTTACTAATTGTGATGATTTTTAATAAATTTTTAGATTTTATTTTGCAATAGGTGAAAAATCACCCGAAAAATGGTCGCGTCGATTGTACGTTGAAATCCGTACGTCGAAAAATTCATGTAATTACATATTAAATTTCTTCACATTTTTCTGGAAATTATGATGTTCTCAGATTTTTATTTTGACGTCATTTTCCAAATCGCTCTGTGGAGGCACGCATTTCGATGCGCGTCACTGGGGTATTCATTACCACCAGTCATAACACGTCAATTATTTCAATTTATAGATAACATTATGTATTATAACTTATTATCCTTGTTTGGAATAAATAACTAGTAATAAAATTTGGGGTATTACACTACCTAGTTGGGTACCCCAGGTTCTTTGTGAGCCAGTCACATTGTGGCTCGGGGTTTGTCCTGATATTGTGTGTGTACCGTAGAGGTATGTGTCGTCTTCCTGGACACCCTCACTCTTTGTGTTGAGTTGTACATCCGGTTGAGGGAAAGACGACAATGGGGCAGCAACTTGTGTGTTGTGGTTGTGTTTGGTCACTTGTAACGCGCTCGTGGTTAGAGGACGGACAACAGTAGATGTACTGGTCCCCAACTAGTCCTGTTTTCCAGTGCCTCACTTTAGGGAGCTCAGGTCAGAGTCCTTAAAAGTGTCTGGCATGGGCCTGCAGCAGTGTGGTCTGCAAGTGTGGTGTTGGTTGGGCTCCACAGTTCTTTGACTTACGTAGTGTGGTTGTGGAGCCACAGTTGGACTTTCATCCTTGGCTGCAAAACTAAGAGGTGGTTCTTGCGTTGTGTTGTTCAAGTTGGATACTGGCGTCATGAATCAGTAGCATTTACCCGCGTGGCGACGTCGTTCCTCGACTCAAGCTTTGCCAGTGGTTGTGGCTATGAGTGGTGACTCATCGGTTGTGGTTCCTATTCATTTGTGGTGTGCCCTTGTTAGTGGCATAGTTGAGTTTGTGGTTCAGTTGTGGTACCTCATGGTTGCAAGTATTTGTACTTTTGTGGCTAGCTAGTTGTTGTACGTGGCACGTTGTGTGTCAGCCTTTTAGGTGTTGAGGTGGAGCTGTGCTCCGTGGAGGTCATGTTGTAGGACCTTCTGTAAGGCATCGAATTTCCGTCGCATTAATGTATTTGTGTATTTGTGCTTGTGTATGTATGTACATATTTACGTACGTATAATTAGTACAAGTACGTGTGCATGTGTTTATATTAAATATAAATAATGTATGTATTGCATGGTGATAGTATGGATATAATACCATATACATATTGCATGTATATACGCATGGTATGCATGTTTTCTGCATATTTTAGAGTTCTGGCCGAAGGCCATCTTGGCGTCAACCCCAGGCCGTTGAGGTAGTGTCAGCATCCAGACATGGACGCCAACACTAATCCGGGCGTCCAGCGATATGGACGCCAATCTCTCTGGCTGCATGCGCAGCAGAGCTGCAAGCTTCTGAAACAAGAAAGCCAGTCATGGGGGGCTGTCCCCAACGGCTCTGAGGGCTGTCAAGTCACCCTATGAGTGGGAGAGAGGCTCTCCTTATGTCTGAACCCGAAATGGCCTCTTCCCACTCCTCTCTTCACCCTTGCAAAGGAGAGAGAAAAGAGAAAAGAAAAACCCTAGAGAGAAACTGAGGAAAACCCCACCTTTTCACCCAAAAATCCGAACTTCTGAAGCTTGATCCGGCGTTCCACTGCAACTGGATGCTAGAAGGATCATCGAGGAAGGCTTCCCCGACCTCGGCTTGCTGTGGATCTCGCTCAAGAACCCGGAGGAGAGTTCATTTGGACTTCTTGGGACAGCCCAAGGAGAGCTTCACCGAGCCCTAGATCCCTTGGTGCAATTTTAAAAGGCAAGTGACCTATCCATGATGTTCCCGTATGTGTCTAGGTCGTTTCTATTATTTTTATGGATTTTTCCTCGAGTCCTAGACCCTCCCATTCACCCAAGTTTGAGAGCTCGGTCTATGTTTCTGCACAGACCTGCATTGACGGCAAGGTCAATGGACGCCGATATCATGCTAGGCGTCCATCGACCATGCCGCTGACCATGAGTCAGCGGCCAGAGACTGCCGCCAAGTTCCTCTGGACAGAACAGTGACCTGTTCTGCCCTTCCTATCGACTATTTTCGGTATGGTTTCTGTGATGAGGATATATGGTAACCCTATACACTATGTATATTGTCAATTGTGGTGTGTGGATGAGTGGATGTATGATAGTGAATGTAGGAAATTTATACCGTGAATGTGTAAGCATGAAATGTTGAAATTCTTGCCAATCCATGTTTCATGGTTAGGATTAGTCTGAATGCCTTAGTTTTGTCAAAGCATGAAGATTTGTAGATCAGTATATGTATTCTCAATTTTGATAATTTGTCCATTGCTTGCATGAGTTGCAAATAAATTCGGTTCGGTAACTAGAAAGGCATGCAAGAATGGTTGTGGTGATCGATTTGTGATTGTATGATTTAGGATAGTCTGTATTCTCAGATCATGTATATGATAGTAATCTCTGTTAAAACAGCAAGTGGCAAAATCGCATGATATGTAAATCCCATGTTAACTTAAGTTGTGAATAGCATGCTAAATAGGTGTTTTATTTACTGTAAATTTCATTTAGCTCAGAAAAATCTGAAAAATTGGGTGTATGATCTAGAACCCGAAAATAGCATGTGGTTAAAATTTCAGGTCATTTGGACCAGTATATAAGAAGTTATGTATTTTTCATGTGAAAGGCAATAATCTATGTATGTTCTCGTAATGTGATTAGATAGTGCTTAAACCTAACTTGAATGGTGAAATTACTGTGTGTTAAGCTCCTGAAATCTGTAGTGCCATGTTAGGAAAAACAGAGATGTGCATGTGAGTGAGAAAGTGAATGAGATGAAAAGTGATGTGTAAACCATGTGTAAAAAATCGGTAAAATGTGTAAATGTGTAAATTGTGCCAAGTGTGACATTGCTTCCACAGAGGGCAGTGGAACTGTATCGGGAAAAAGTCCCCTGAGAAAGTTCAATGTGTAAGTGACCCTAAGGGCATTAGGGGGAAATCCTGGAGGTGGACAAGTACCACTGGTTAGGGTGGAAACTTGTTCTCCCGGTCTGCGCAGTCCAAGAGTCGCCATGGAATGCCTAGATGGCGTCTATGTGTAATGTGATGTGTATATGTCCTTCTTTGGTGGTTTGGACTATGTGTCACGGCACCTAAAATGTGTAATGTGAAATGTGTAATGTGTATGTGTCCATGTGTAAATGTGTAAGTGAACAATGTGAATGTGTATGTGTAAAGTGTAACCATGTGAAAGAGAAAACTTGTGTAAAGAAAATGTGAAAATATGTTGTTGAAATCCATGGAGACAAATCTGAAACCATGTGAAATCAGTAAATTCATGTTGTTATTATCATGTGTATGTGTGCAAAAATGCCTAGAATCCATGTTAGGGATAATTAATGAGCACGTGTGCAAATAGTATGATCGGTTATTCACATGATTTGTTTTAAGCGATATTGTAGCTCTAATGTATAGGTTTTCAGCCATTAAACCATGTGAAACCAGCAACTTAAAGCATGTGAAAATATCTATGTATGTGTTTAAAAACATGTAGGATCCATGCTAGTCGTATTTTCCTTTCACGTATGCACAATGTTCATGTGGGTAGCTCTCATGTCTCGGTTCTTAAAGACAAAATTTCATGAGTAAATTGAATAGAGAGCATGTGATAGGTAAAGTTTATTCTAGAAATCTGAAAGCATGATCCATGTATAAACTTGTAAAACTTTCATGATAGGTTGAAACCCCGAATGACTAGGGCCATGTGTTGTAAATTTTGAATGTGCATGTAGGAACCCCTATGACTTATACGTGTATGTTATGAGTAGCGTTTCTTGCTGAGTCTTTGGACTCACTCCTTCTTCGGCGTACAGGTGTAGTTGGTGACGTGGCACCTTGGAGGAGACAGTGGAGACGGACTCCGAGCGCGGAGATTAGCTAGTTTTGGAGCTTCTTTGTGATTTTGTATTTCATAGTATGTACTTTGAACATTGTATTAGAATTATCATGAAAAAGAATGTATGTGTGGACATTATGTATTTTTTATTTCAGCAGTTTAAATTATGTGAACTTTAGTTCTTTATGTTAATTGCAAACTTCATGTATGTTAAATGTGGATGATGAATGAATGGAGACAGATGTCTTTTACTTCCGTTACTCTGTTGTATATTCGCGTGTATCTCAGCTGTATGTATCGTTTGGGTAAATGTCCCACTGTGAGGACTCTTGCTATACCGACGTGGGTTGGTATAACCGTACCGGTATAATGAGGGCCGTCACACCTTCCACTTGTTGTGTGTACCCTTCTAGTGGTAGTTTTCCAATGTGTTTTGTTATTTTAGTTTGTGGTGGACTGACTCTTCGTTGTCAATCCCGTTACCATTCGTTATTAGTTGCATGTGTGACTCGTGGCGTGGTCATGTCAGTTGTGGGTGGACTGGTGTTTCTGTACCAGTCTTGGGTTCCTTTTATTTTCTGTGAGTTGTGTTAGCGCTATGTTTTCTTTAAATGTAGTTTATTTATGGTTATTGCAAGTATGAATTTACTTCGCTGGTTCTCTGTTAGTGTTGCTAGTGAGACCCCTAGTGGTGAGGTCTGAGTTTCTTCTTCAGTTTCTGGTTGTTGTTTTGAGAGTTCCCTGCTGAGTCTATGACTCTTTGAGGCTCACTCCCTTACAGCTCTTTTTTGGTATTAGCGTGTATTGGGCTTGTTGTAACGTTGCGGCAAACTTGTACCACCAGCAGTTGAGTTGTATTGTTGTAGTGTGAGCTTCTACTCCCTCAGAGTATGCCCATGTTGTTGTACTTTTCTTCTTGACGTGTAATAATGTATGGGGACAGTATAATTTGTGGTTAATGAGTATGAGTACATGTACTTTCATGTATTTATACTCGTGTGGTTGTCTTTTATATCTCATTGGACGTGTGTGCGAGCTATCTCTTCCGAGACTTCGGTCTGATCGCAGGAGGCGCGTCTAGATATGGAGCCTTATTGGACATAAGTATCCAGGGTCGCTACACCTACGCCCTCCCCTCTTTCCCTTCCTCTTCTTCTTCTCTCCCCCAGCCACGTAAACACTCCCCTTCTCACTCTCTCTTCTTTCTTTCTCTCTCGCGCTCGCTGTCTCACCAAAGGAGATATTGCCACTGCTGCTCTATCCACCATTGGAGGAGGAGATCTCGCCGCCGCCACCCTTCGGAGAACTTCACCGCCCATGCTCGTGCCGCCGGTGGGTCCTACCATCGAGGTAAGGACCCCCTCCCTTCCCTGTCCGGCACCGGCACCCCCCCATTATTCTCTCTCTCTCTCTCTCTACTATGTAGTGGCCTTCAGGCCGGATTCTCCGACGAGGGGAGGACTGTCGGCGGTGGTCAGGCCGTCTGACGGTGGTCCCGCTGTCGCCGGCACCGGCGCTAGACGCCTAGCCGGGGCCCCCGTTTCCTTCCTCACCTCCTTATGATGCAGGGGAGGCCTCGAGAGGATGGAGAAGCCTCCTCGGAGTAGTGCGCTCAGATCTGCTAGGGATCTGGCCAGCGCATTATGCCTTGCCATGAGCCAAGGCGCTTGCTAGGACTTTTCCTCGACGCAATGCGCCAACAGACCTTGCTTGGCCCATTTGACCTCCATTTTGGGTCATTTTTGTGTGTCATCGTTTCAGCTGTGCCTGGGGACCAGGCCAGGGTTGGTTGCCTTTTCGTCGGTCTCTATGGTGGTCGAGCCCACCCAGGTTGGCTCCGACTGGGCTGGCGGAGCCTGTTGACCAGTCAACCGGGGGCAGTCATGCAAGGGCTTCCAGTACTTGTCGGAGGTTTTCGAGGGCCGGCGACTCTCTGCTTGTTCCTATTAGGCATTCCGAGTTGACCAGTTGTTGTGCCCTTTAGTGGGTCCACTTCTGCGTTGAGTTTTCATACCGTACTCGTAACGCTTGTGCTGACTCCCTAACACCGAGCGTTACTAGTCTTCGCCCGGTGCTTTGACACTTGAGGGCTTGTCCCAACGCATGGTGCCCTTTTGGGGTTGTTACCGTTTCCCGGGACCCCTGTCCTCGTGGGCCATTAAAGGTGGTCTGAGCCCCGAGTGGTGTCCATCGAGTTTTTTCCGAACGAAGGGGGAAAACGGGGTTGGACAACGGCGTCGAGTCGTTTGCAGAGCTCTCTAATTGGTTCAGGTCCCGTGGTGCTAGAGTGTCGCGGTGCGGGCAAGCTAGTCTATTCTCATTGCCTCGTCTTAATTACACGATTCCAGAGCCGTGTCAGGAGGATAGGTGTGGGACCGTAGTCCGACCAGACTATAACTTGTGGTTGTGTTTTTCCACGCATCTCACTCCGATAGGAGGGGAGACCTAGACTCGTGGTCGAGTGATAAGACACTGGTGGGCGCACTGACCATTGACAAATAGAGGTTGGGTTGTGGCTAGTGTGTGTTGTCCAGACGAGGGATTTACCGTCTATTTGTGCAGTTTAGTGGCGTGCCCAGAGCGCGCTTACAGAGTTTGTGACCTTGTGGCTGTGCCGAGTTGGCAGTACTTGTGGACTCATGTACTTTTCGTTTATTTATTTCAATACTTGCACAGTTGCTACTATGTTACCATACCTGCTTAGTTGGTAGTTCTGTTCAGTTAACTTATTGCCACATTTCCACTTGCACAGTTAGTTTACTCTTTTAGCCTTGTTGTTCTCCTGCCTAGTTAGGTGCGTTGTTCCTTTTGTTTCTGCTATTCGAACCGGTGAGGGGTTGGATTCCTTACTGGGCTTCGTTCGCGAAGCTCATTCTCCTTACTTCCTTCCAAGTTTGAGTTCGCAGGAGTTAGTGCTTATGTTCGGACGGTCATCGGTGTGTCATTGTTCTCAGCAGCGTTAGAAATGGTCAATATTTTCTTTTGCACTTGAATTATTATCTGAGACATTGTGTATATTCTTTCTTCTGTTGTTGTATTTGTTTAATTTCTTAGCTATTGTAACTTGTTGTACATCTCACTAGACATGTTTTTAACCCTTCCAGATCTTCGGATCCATGGGTGGCGGTCAAAGGGTCAGATACTTGGAGGGTTCCGGATGTTAGATTCTTGGGCGTTACATGATCAGTTGATCATAGGAACACAAGACAACCCACCCTTCACACGTAGTGTCAATTTATTATTGACACTATTTAAGGCCCTCTAATGTACCTTTTAGGTTTTAAGTTCAATTACATTTACCCACCAAAAAAATAAAATAAAACTTCTGACACTATTTAAGGGCCTTTAATGTACACCTTTGGTTCAATTCCTCACACCCACACTTACCTATCAAAAAAAATAAAAAATTGTTGTCACTATATATAAAGGCTGCGAAGATTCACTCTTCGTCAGATACAATCCACCCTCGAGTTGTTGTACGACGTATTTTTTTGGGATAGAATGTCTACCCAATTTAATTGCTCTTTTCTCTTGTGATGGTCTATTTTTTTGGCTTTTATCAACTGACTTGTACATGGCTTGGCCACCTCTTTTAAACTTATCTTATAAATAAATGACCGATCATAGGTCTTTTAGCGGGAAAAAAAAAAAGATACAGTCCACTCAACAAATTGTCGTGTGGTGGACTGAGCAAGAGGGGGTTTAAGATTAAGTGGGCCCGAGTTCACAGATATTACCTCGTTTAACTATGAAACCAGGCCCAAACAAGTCTGAGTTATTAATAGCTTGGCCCAGTCTAGACTGCCCAAACGAAGTCTGCGTTAGCCCAAACCAGGATGGTCTAATTAATTAGCTTGGCCCAGCTGGACGGCCAAACAAGGAGACCCATATAGGTTGGCCCAATGAACTGGCTCACCAACTGTGGCCACTGGCCACATATCCCTTTCTTAGAAGCGTGTGCATGCAGAGAGGGCCCAAGGATGTTCTCACATCACTCATCAACAAAACTGGCTCTTGCTACCCCTTCTTATCTATGTAAGGGTCCATCTAGCGTTTCATATTCTCATGCTCTCCATTCAGTACTCTCTACCTGCGGTTTCTTGTTTATTTCAAATTTTGTCTTTATTCCTTAATTAGCATGCATATATGTCGACCCAATCTGTGAGAGAGAGAATATCTTGAAGATCCGAGATGGGGACGAGTCAATCTTCCAAATCGGATCACAGTAGACAGCAAAAGCCATGAGTAAGGATTTTTTTCTCTTTTTGAAACTAATTAGATATATATATATATATATATTATATATATATATGAACAATAAAGACTTTAATGTACATGCAAAAAATAGATAATTTATACTTTTCGTATTGCAATTGCCTGTGCGTGCACACAAACTACACGCCGACAAATTAAGAGGTTCCTAAGAAAAGTCATCAATTATAATCTAAGCCTGAAACTTATGTATATAATACAACTTAATTGCATCCCTAGCTCGATCTATTTCATTCAATTCCTCCCCGGGATCTTCTTCGTCCTCGGAGACCGGCCACCACACTGTACATATCAGCGGCGGCGTGGATTAATAACAGAGGAGCTAGAGACGTTATTTAGGATAAGAGGGGCTTCTCAATGTCAACTTCGTCTGATTCGACAATCTCCGGGGGAAGAAAATCTTCTTTCTTCTTCGCCCACAGTACAAGATAGAGTCCGGCGAACATGACGAACATCCCTGCCAAGCTGCAGCCAGAAGCAATCCCATGTTATCATTCATGTGCACATTCTTCTCATATATATAAACGATCAGTAGTAACAATATTTCACAGAGATCAGAATAAGACAAGCTATCTAGATCTGTCATCTATTTGGTAAAAAAAATTGGAGATCTTGCACGAGTGAAGTGAGAGAATAAGAAATGATGAGCTCGAACTTATCTCCCCCTTCCCTTGTATATATTCCCATTTAAATTAAGAATGATCAAAAGACAAGAACAGATCTTTCCATAAAAAATGGAACTTTCGCAATTCGTTTTTTTCGTTTGAAAATTACGGTTATTAAATATATCTTAGCTTAATTACGTCCTAGGATATATATTAATAAATACAGCTAAAAATTTTATACGTACCTTCCCATGCTGAGAAGCTGCCCCAAGGTGAGTGCAGAGAGGATGGCGGCGCAGACGGTCCCGACGGGGCTGAACATGGAGACGAGCACCGGTCCTCTCTTCTTGATGCACCACGTCTGGAAAGCGAGGCATCCGCTGGGCGCGACGCTCACCTGCGTGCAGCGAAGAGAAGGAAATTCGTGAGGCAACTACGTACGTACAGTACGTAAAAAGCATCGATCGATCCCTTTACTTATACTATATATTATACGTATAAGTCGAAGTTTAATGTTCTGTAGGGTGTATATATAATATACCAGTAGAACAATGCACGCAACAGTTCCGGGCCGACGACCGGAGATCCGATGTCAATTTCCTCTCCATTACAATTTGGACGCCGCTGTGAGGAAGGCCCCATCAGAGAGGTGATGCTGCACAGAGACAAGGGCGCCGGGAACTCGTTCATCGTTGCGGCCTGCAGCACCACAGTGCAGGAAAGGATGAAGACGGCGGACAGGAGATAGATGCACCCAACAGTCCAGTCTCCGTCAGCAGCCGCCGCCAGCGGCGGCCCACCCGTAAGTGAAGAGGATGGCGACATTAATGGTGTTGTCGCGGGAGAGCTCTGCAAGAAGCTCATGGCTGTGGCGCCGGTGAGGCACATCAAGGTCCCCACTATCTTGGCTCTGCTGTAGTGCATCTGATGTCCATTTTCTCGAACCTAATTAGACATATAAAGGCAAACCCGAGATTAAGGATCAGCAGGCAATTAAGCTGAGGACCATGTACACTAAAACATTTCAAGTAATTGAGTAATACATAGATATGTAGATGGAGGGAATGCACAACATCCATTTCCATCTCGTTCATCAGTGAAAAGGGACAAAGAAGGAAGCAATTGCCAGGATGGCTTCGTATTTGACATCAAAGTTTGGGATGATGTCACTCAACTACAATTGTTCCCAGTTTGTCATGAGTAGAGGCAAACAAGTAATCCTCCCTTGTATCAGGAAGTTTCTCTGTTTTGCCTTTCTAGATTCCCTGTTTGGTTGGCCCCGGGCTCGTTTTAACTCTGGTTAGTTATCATCGTTTATTGGTCTGCACCAAAATTTTATGTTGTTTTTCTACTTTAATGAATTAAGGGTTTCAGATTACCCAAAAAAAAACAAGTAATCCTGATCAACCTAGACACTGTTGGGATTTGTTGAAGGTTCTTTTTACGACAGAGTGGGGAAAACTTCAAATGTCGATGTCTTTTAATATATGATCATGGGCAGCAGGGCAACATACATAGTTAAAATTTACCTGAATTAAGGTAGTGGTATAAATTAACCAGGAGTATAGAAAGTTATTCAGAAATATGTTGGATATATAAATAGGTATCCAATCCCTCAACAAAGTAGGGTTACCCGTGGTATAACAAAGGGTATCCTCTTTTTGTTTCAAAATAATTTAACTTATAAAAGGTAGACTAAATTATACCAGAATATCCCTATGCTACTTAATTTGGGAGGGGTATCCCTAGATAAACCCCTCCTCAAGCTTTGGGGAGGAGAGATTGCTTATCCGGAGATAACTCTGGGTAACTCAGGTTATTTTTAGATAACTCTATCCCACCTCAAGAAGTAGGATAGAGATAGTTAATTTTTTAAAAAAATAAAAAAATATTATTATTTTAAATATTACTTTATCATATATCTCATAAAATTTTTATTTTTTTATTTTATTTTTATAAATAACTTGAATCAAAAAATAAAAATTGACTTAAAAAGTAAAAATAACTTATGAATAACTTCAACCTTCAACCAAAATTAATGGGATAAACTAATTTTCGAGTTAATAAACTCTTAGTTAATTAACTACCTATAGTCTATAGATATCTTAATCTCGAACCAAAATAGACCTCTGATAAGTAGTTAAAACCCTCCAACCGAATCACTTCATATAAAAAAGTAGTGCCAGATAAATAATGCTCATGAGTTTACAAGGTGGTCACGAGATAAAGGCTTAGTGGGTCTAATACTTTAATCTTACAACATTAAGAATATCTTCTTTCCTAAGTTATATTCCTTTTACAGAAAATCTATTCTGCACACTTAATTTGCCGGACGATTGTGATATTTGCCTTCGTCTTTTCGTTACTTCCTCTCCCCCCAAGGCGGCGGGGCCTACATAGGAATTAGATGTTTCGATGTGCTTGGAACACGTACAACGATACAACAAAGTTTGCAAGGAACATCTTGGTAAGGCTTAAGACGTATGCTTCGAAGGCAAGTCATATCTAGCTCCACTAAACATCTTATCTATATGGTGTCCTCGGGAAATATATATGATGGTCAATTGGGCATATACACAGAAAAGCATGCCCACTAGACTAATATATATAAACGTACTGCAGTTAACAAAGCATACCCCACTAAGTGCCTACTTTGGTTAAAGAAGTCCATGGACACTAGATTAAAGGTACTGCACTTATAATAAAGCATATCGTGGTCTCTTAATCATTCAAGACGTGAGAAAGAAAAATAGTTTAGTAACATATTCATTTGACATATGTAATTTGACATTATTCATAGGATATTTTAAAATTTGTATCATGTAAATAATATCAAATATATGTGTTATAAATAGTGTCACAAAAGTTTAAAAAAAATTAGAATACGCATATACTTATAGACTTTGTAGTGAGGCCATACCTGAGACAAGCGGCAATGATGAAGATGAACGCTGGAGAAAGGTTGGGCATGGCGGAAGCTATGGCGGGGGAAGTCTTCTCTATTCCCATCAGCATCAGCACCTGGAAAGCCGTCCCCCTGCATCGCAAAATTAAGAAGACCCACCACCATGTTAAGAGGGAATTAAGAAGGTCATGGATAGTATCTGTTTACACTCAAGAATTACACATTTATTGCGATAAGAGTTCTCTGTTAGAAAAAAAAAACACGCTCTTTTCGACTGGATTTAATTTAAAAATAACTTCATCATTTGCAAAAAAAAGTTAATTTTGAATCGAAACCATAACTTAAATGAGTATTTTTAAATTAAACATGAACGCTTCTAAAATTATGTTTGATATTTAGATAAAATAAAGATAAAATGAAATTATCCTCAAAATTTTTGAAGTTATTAATTTCATTCTATCTTCAATCTACTGTAGAAGATGTATGACATCTAACGGACGTTAGTTATATTACAGCGTCATGTCCGTACAGTATTAGTTGTCATATTAAGTAGCTGAGCCTGAGCCTCTCCAAAAGGCATTCTTTTCTTTCCTGTCCTTTAAGAACTCTGCAAACGGAAAGAGCAAGAAGAAGAAGGGACAAGGCTCTCGATGGTTTCTTACCCTCCCAGTGAAATCAGAACCAACTGCAGCATCAACCACGCACTCACCTTCTTCGGCCATTTCTTCCTACGAAACGCACGAACAACAATTAAACAGATCGTCTAATTAATAAGAAACACTCATACATACGTGAATTAATATTGTTGGTGTAAATTAATGGAATTAAAGTTCATGGTGAGCAGATATGTATCACTGATCAAAACCCCCAGCTGGGATACATATATATCAAAGCGAATTAAGCCGTCTCCATGCTCATACCTCTCCAGTGCAACCGAGAACGGGGCGAGGAGAACGAAGGTGACGAGGTTGCCGGCGACGACGAGGAACAGCAAGTTGATCCCCAGGTTCAGGACCCGGCTAAGGAAGACGGAGTAGGCGCCGTACACTAACTGCGTCAGCGTGAGCCCGAACAGGATCACAAACTCCTCCAGCGGCGCCACACCTTGGCTTGACATGATCCGGCCGGACAAGAAGAAATTAAGCTTGTCCGAAGAAGTTGGCTGGCTATCTGTTAATCCTCCGTTCGGAAGCGCCGTTGCATGCAGCAACGTCTGAGATCGGATAATAAATAGCTCCACCGACGAGTAATGGATCAGGTCGTATCTGAGAAGGGAAGGATAAGCACTCCCGGGGCGAAGGAGGGAAGGGGGCAAGTGGACGAGGGCGGCCGGCCGGGGAGAGAGGTGTCAGAGAAATAACTAGCTAGCAGCACCACCGCCTACATACGTTTCACCATCGACCGCCACCCGCTCCCTTCCTTCTCCCTCAACTTCTCACACAAGCCTTCCTCTCTGGGTCGATCCTTCTCTACCCTCTCTTTGTTACCTACCAGTCTTCGTCACGGCTGTCCGGGGGGGATGGTGAGGAGGACAAAGGCCTACAGGCTTGGATGGAATCGCCCAGGAATTGCTCTCCCCGCCACACCTGGTTATATAAGGGGTGTCACCTGTCGTCTGATACGTACGCCCAGAGCATCCCGGTCGCCCTCGGATGATCTGTCCTCATGGTGGTTGACGTGTTTCCGGATCTCTGGTGGGGGGATGGAGAGGGTGGGGTTTGAATGGGTTTTAAGCCGATGGTAGACCTGCTTGTTCCGGCCGGTAGCTAGCTCTGCATGCCGTCGTTCGATCCTTCTTGTAATATACGTACATCTGTTTGTGCGTCCTTAAAATATTACACAGCCTTTTTCAACGTTATCTAGTGTTGGAGTAATTGTGTTTGTTCCTGAGAAGATTCCATTATATGTTTTGTTTACGGACTAATCCACTTTTTAGTTTGCTGGAGTACTACTATATATATATGCCGTTCAAATTTATTTTCGTTTATATGAGTAGGTCCTTTTTAAGGACCTTAATTATATATATATATATATATATATATGCCGTTCAATTTAATTTCGTTTATATGAGTAGGTCCTTTTTAAGGACCTTAATTTTGGTAATTTTAGTTTGATTTACTTCTGTGGAAAGTTAAGATACATGGATTTAAGGCAAAATAGTTCAACTACGATGGTTACAATAATTGCAAAAAAATTTTAAGACTAAAAACTAAGAATTCTAAAGAAAAACAATACACGAGAAGGTGCAAGCTTACGGGTAATAACTCCATTGTCCCATTCGTGGGTTCTGGGTCGACCCAAAGCATGATCTTTATTAATCATGATCGACCTTCTCTAAGTACCCCCAAGGTCATGTGAGATAATTAATGTTTCCATGCAATAATTGCAAAGGACTTGGTAAAACATGTACAAGGATTATCCAGATCATGTGATGCCCATCTTGTTGGAAATATAGTGTGAAACAGGGTCGACACATGACAACAATCGGATTTAAATATGTAAACGCAATACCACAGAAAGTAAGTATACGGGAACAGTTCAGATAACAACAACCAAAATACATTATACAGAGATGGACGAAGTACATCGATAGATACAGAAATAAAGTAAATGTACGCAGTAGAAGCGTCTCAAAAAGAGACTCCCCTTAAAGAAGATATCGTCCACAAGAACAGTGCGTCGGATATGACGGTCTTCTTCCAGGATACGACTACCACAACGAGATTAACATTCGCACCTATGCTATCTCGTAAAAGTATGCAATCTGAAACCGTGTAACCAAGATTAGGAATCTATAATCGCAGTCCTTAAACGCCACACGCACGCGCAAGGCAAAAACAATGGGCCCGGTTGGAAAACCGGCCCAAACAGCTCCAAACTCTCCAAGAAAGGGAAAAAACGCAAATACACACGCGCGCCCGCCCAGCCTCGCCCGCCCCGGTGGCATGCGTGATATGGTCTAGCATAGCTCCATCTTTGTTTATAAGACATAGTCTCCTACGGCTTTGGGGTTATAAAATCCTCACACTCTTTAGAGTTCCAATATGACACTAAAGACCCTACATATAAGGAGACCAAGCTAGCACACTCTTTACTTCATCAACCTCGAGTTTTTCCTTTCTATTATAGATTGCCTCCCAATCACCCAATATTCAACACATCTTTACCTGAATCTTGGCCATGTTCATTTGAGATATATCTACCATTCTTGGGGATATGGAGAGAATGGTAAATGCATGTACATCCATGGACCAACTCGACTCATATTTCCTCGCATTAAATGGAGACAAAATGGGTCATAATTTCCAGTCTCCAATGTTTTCATTTGTTGATTTATAAAAAAACTTAATTTTCTTGTTAACTTGGATATTGCACTTAATTCATACTAGTTATAGAGAAACATATGGACATTTGACATCCTTAATGGGACTCTATAATCCATTTTCCTCAATATATTCTTCTTTCGTGTAGAATTTTTACCAGCGTGACTGTTGTCTCTATTCTCATTTTTATGCTTTTCTTACAGCTAGTGGCGGATCCAAAAAAAAAAATTAGTGGGGCTCTAATGGTGCACCTATATATATAAATTCAGTGGGGTCATCCATGGTGAAATTTTATGTCCCCAATATAAATTTTTTATCCAGTGGGGTCACAGGACCCCACTGAATATAAGTTAGGTCCACCCCTGCCTACAGAACCAACCATCATCTTTGAGTTTGTGAGCACCATCTTTAAGATTTTTTGATAAATAAGTTTTGGAAAATATTTCACTAAGAAACAAACACAACAAATCTTTCTAAATGAATTATTTATGTAGATATCAAATAGTCAATTATATTTTTTATTTTTCTGTAAATACTATTTTTTGAAAAAAAATAATATAAAAATATTTTACAAACAACCAAATAAACCTTAAGTCGAATCCTTTCTCATTGGGTAGAAGATTATATGGAGAAAGAGATGACTAGGCTAAGGTATATATACTGCCTCTACAAACTATAGACTTGCTTTGATCCAGATTTAGGGAAAGGGAGAGCATACATGTATATATACAATTCTATTAGGTTTAGGAGGTAAGAGGTTAAAAGCAAGCTCTCCATATCACAAGCTTCTAATTCTAGCTAGACCCGTACTGAACATGAGCAAAGCATGTGTCAGCAGTGTTACTTGTGGGGATAGATCAGCCTGTTGCTTTCTATGTGGTGCTATCAACCAAAAACAACAAGGAAGAAGAGTAACCCCGTTGGCTTGATGTCTGGCCAAAGTCATCACTGCGCTTTGCTTCCACTCTTCACCCCGTTGCTTGCACTCATCCACATGCGCGCTAATTGCTCAGTGCACTCCACTGTCACATGAACCCTGACCCCCACGAGGTGGACATGCACTCTACCATTGCCCACATGGGAATCTTTGATAATGAGTTGGGTTAAAATTAATTTTAATTCAGAGTTAAAATTAACAATGTTTTAATTTATTTTTATTTTATTTACAATTGAGTAAATTCTAAATTAATTTATTTTTTCTCAATATATTTTGATAAGAAAAATGAGTTAACTTATGTGGGAAGAGAAAAAGTAACAATTAATATTATGTATTATGAGGACAAAAAGATAGTTACTCGGTAGATTAACTCCAACCAATCTCTAGAGATGGCTTGAAAAATTATGAGTTAACTCACACTTGATCCATCTTTAGTTTAGCCCACTTGAACTAACTGTGTAATTTTTACAAACTACTTTTTGAATTAGTTTTGAGTTAATTCTAAATTAACTTTAGTCTAACCCATTACCAAAGAGGAAAATCTTGGGCTTTTTTTTCACATAAGTAATCCCCTTCAAAGTGAAAATTGTGTAAATATGTATCTAACACTTATATTATACATGTATAAACTTTTTTACGTGAATTAATTATCCCAGGAGCACTTATGATCCCAGCAGGAACACTTCTGATGAACTATATATTATGAAATATCTCATTTTCTTCTGTATCATCTCTTAAAAAGATTCTATTTTTGTTATCACAAGATAGTAATATATATATATTATATATATATATATGATGATGATCATTAGTTCACACACACACACATGCGCATATATATATAGCTACCCAAAAGAAAGATGACGAAGTCTAGCTTGGTTGGTATTGAGATTGAGTATTTGAGTGAGATCATAGGGAATGTTGGGTGGGGTATGTACTTTCCATTTTTATAAAGTGCATGTGTCTTGTCACAATGGCACAGTTTCCCCTTAAATAAATATTTTTTAAAACAGAAAGATGATTAATTAGTTCACATAAGAAGGGAATATACGAATACAAGTATACAACATATATTTATACATTCTTTTTTATTTTAAGAAGGTATTTGTAGCCAAATAAAAACCCAAAAAACTATATTTTATAAAGATCTTCCTTTAATCTAGCCGATCCACCTGCATGGAAGGAAGAATCGCTGGGATCGAGCCGGAATCGCTTGATCCCGGATCGGATCGACCCACCCCTAAGGATCCGATTCCACCTTGAAGCCCTCCAAAATGACTGATTTTCGGCTGGATCGACCCAACTCAACAGGATCTGAGTTGGATCGCTCGAGTCAAACCGGGATCGATCGATCCCGGCGCGATTCCGTCGATCCGACCGGTTTAAGTTCGAATTTGAACTTAGACCTCCGGATCGACCCTTATCGGGCAAAGTCGATCGATCCGGCGTCGATCCGGCCCGATAAGGGTCGATCCGCTCGATCCGGCGCGATCCCCCCATAAGTGCGCCCCTTCCCACCCGAGGACATGTCAAGGGAAGCACGCAAGGTGCTCCCCCTTCCCCCCCCCAGCTTCGGCAGCCTCCTCCACCGCCGCTGCCGGCCTCCTCCAGCTCCGGCAGCCTCCTCCCCAGCCGGCCTCCTCCTCTCTTCTTCTTCTTCTTCTTCTTCCTCTTCTCCTTCCTCTTCTTCTTTTTCTTCTAAACTCTTGTTCTCTTTGAAGCTTCAAAGAGGTTAGAAGGAGCACATCGAAGGGAGATCTTCTTGAGTAGATCTCAGGAGATCGTACTCAAACAAGGGAGAAGTTGTTCTTCTTAAGGTATATATATATATTTTTTTAATTTTGAAATTTAGTTATAAATTCTGAAAAAATTAAAAACACATGTAGACATGTTTAATATTCTTATATCTTCTTATTCTTCCCCTAGATTTTGTCAATTAGACAAAATCTCTAAATTTCACCCTAATTGGCTAATTAGGGATTGGAAATTGGGCTTTTGTTGTATTAGCACAATTAGAGATCAATTAAGTGTTTCAATCACTTAATTGACTTAATCATGCCTTTGTTTGATAATGTAACTATTTACTTTCATGAAATTAGAGAAAATCTCTAAATTTCACCCTAATTAGGGTTTGAAAATTGGGACTTTTGTTGTATTAGCACAATTAGAGATCAATTAAGTGTTCCAATCACTTATTGACTTAATCATGTCTTTGTTTGATAATGTAACTATTTAATTTCGGGAAATTAGAGAAAATCTCTAAATTTTACTCTAATTAGGGTTATTATTAGATGTAATTATGTTTATAATTTTATACTTACACATGAATGTGTTTCTATTCTTAATTTGTTATAGGATTAGCAATTATGGCTGATGAGGGCCACGAGGAAGAGCAGTCACCAGGTCCACAAGTAGACATTGGATGGAAACACGGTGTCCTTATTGACGATGCCTCTAAGAGAGTGCGGTGTAACCACTATGGGAAGGAAATGAATGGAGGCGTATACCGCCTAAAACAACACATTGCAGGTATGGAACAAATGTAGTAAAATGCAAGCATTGTCCACGAGAGTTAGTGAATGAGATGAAAGAGTACATGGCTGGAAGACAACAACAAAGAGGCATACGTATTCAACATCAAGAAGAACTGCATGAAGAGATTTCTGGAAAGGGAAAAAGTAAGGCCGCAATGAAAGGAAGACAAATTCCTTTTGATGTTGAGGACTCAGATGATACAGGTTATGAGGATCTCTCACCTAATGAGAGAGATTATCGAGAATGACTACAGTAGAGTCGGCGTGCTGCCATGTTAGAAAGTGACATGCGGAGGTTCCATAGTACAAGAGAAGGATCATCATAGGGGCTAGTGTAACACGGCCACCGGCACCACCTATCAGGAGAGGTGATTCAATGAGGGGAACGGGACCAACTAGTGGGGTTGACACATTTTTGCACAGGAAACCTTCATCAAAACAGCATGGCATAAAAGCATGCATTGAAAGGGGTAAGGCCACAGCTGCTTCCGCCAAACATGCAGTTAAAAACATTGTAAAATGGTTTTTGCATGCAGGGGTCCCAGCCCATACAACATCTAGTCCTTATTTCCAGACAATGATAGATTCAGTTGGTGAGGCAGGCCCAGGTTTGAAAGCTCCAACACCAAAGGAGATTTATGCCAAATATCTTGAAGAGGATTGACTGAGATAAAGGATTGGGTGGCTTCATTCAAGACATATGGATGGCAAGAGGTTGTACTCTTATGTGTGATGGATGGACAGGAATAACAAGAAGGTATATGATTAACTTTCTTGTATATTGCAGTGAGGGTACAGTCTTCATGAAATTTGTAGATGCAAGTGGACAAATAAAAAATGCAGATTACTTGTTTAGGCTGATGGATGAGATGATTGATGAAATTGGCGAGGAAAATGTAGTCCAAGTTGTCACTGATAATGAAGCTAGTTACAAGGCAGCTGGAAGAAAATTGATGGTAAAATGACATCATCTTTATTGGGTGCCTTGTGCAGCACACTCCTTAGACTTGATGATGGAGGATATTGGAAAGATAACATGTGCATGACTTGGTGTCCAAGGCGAAATGATTACTACTTTTATTTATAGACACAATAGAATCTTACATATGATGAGAGAGTGCACAGATAGACATGACATAATTCGTCCTGGCCCAACAAGATTTGCCTCACAATTTATTGCATTGGAGAGTCTGCATAAGTTTAGACATGAGTTGGGCACTCTTATACACAGTTCTGAGTACTTGGCACATGTGGCTACATTGAGAGAGGAATCTAGACATGTGGCACATGAGATTTCTTGCTTGGTCAGTGACCATCGTTTTTGGGAGAGAATGTTGTATTATTTGAAGCTAATAGAGCCTCTAGTACAAGTGTTGATGATGGTTGATGGAGAGGACAATAATGACATGGGTTACTTATATGAGGCTATGGATAAAGCCAAGAAAAGGTTGAGAGAGAAGCATCCGCAGGCATATCAAAAATGGTGGAGAATTATTGATGCAAGATGGGAGTCCACACTCCACCACGATTTACATGCAGCAAGTAAATGTATTATATCTTATTGTGCATATTTCTTATTAGCATGAGTTGAATTTCTAACTTACTAGACATGTTTTGTACATATAGGGTATTTCTTTAACCCTAGGCATCAATATAGTGATTCCCCTCACAATGATGGTGAGGTGCTCCAGGGGACAATCAATGTCATCGGGAGATTATCTAGGAGCATGGACGAAAGAATAGATGTTATGATAGAGGTACGCCAAGTTAAAAACTTCATTCCATTTTCATGTATTCAATATACTTTTAGAGTTACACTTAGCAACTGTATTATACTATAGATGGACAGATTCAAACTGAAGTTGGACATCTACAGAGATTATGATGTTAAAGAAGCAGTGACCAGAATGGGTCCGGGTAAGAACCTTCAGACTTAAGCTCATGCTTACTTCATAACAAAATGACAAATCACTTGTATTATGTGCTAATTCATTGTATGTTTTTTTTTTTTGTAGGTGAGTGGTGGGTTATGTTAGACTACAAGACTGGTCAAAGAAGTCCACTTGCAAGGATTGCTATTAGAGTACTCAGTCAGACCACTTCATCTAGCCAGTGTGAGAGAAATTGAAGCACTTTCTCACTTATTCACACAAAAGTGAGGAACAGGTTGAGTGCAACTAGGCTAGAGAAGTTGGTCTATTGCCACTGCAATATGAGGTTGAAGCTGAAATGCATTAAAGATAGACAAAAGAAGAGCAAGGCAAGGCTAATGACTTTTGCAGGTAGTCATTGGGAGCAACGTTTTGCAGAGAGGGAATCATTATCATCTCAAATTGATGTTGATGAGTTATTTGATGAGGAACACCCACTAAATGCATGGGTGAAAACAAGACAGGAAAGGGATGTTCCAGAATTTGACCCTCGCGATTACTCATGGGCGGAAGGAGAATTGGATGGAGTAGAGGCTCGAGATCCATTGCTTAGGGTAAGTGAGGACCAACCTCTCACCCTCGGTCCTCTCTTCTCTCAGCCACGACACTCAGCTATCTTGTCAGAGACATCTAGAGTGCCTCCCACTCAGTCTGCATTAAGAAGAGCTACAACACAAAAAGAGAAGAGTTCAAAAGCCTTAGAGCTAGAAAAAAGAACATATGCCAGGCAAAAAAAGAGGAAAGTGCAGCAACCAATTCGTAGTGATGACACCACACAAGATCCAAATGATGATGATGATGATGGGGCTGCCACTGGGGCCACAGAAGCTAGCCAGGGATATGCAGGAGTAGGATATACAGGGGCCACAGGTGTAGGGCTTACTGAAAGTTATGTACCAGAAACAAAACATCAGGGAGGCGGAGGAGAAGGACAAGGGCATGGATAAGGGGGATATGAAGGACAACAACATCATACAGCCTATGAGTGGCCACCTTGGGAGCCAAACTATAGTTCAGGGTCTACTCATATACCTGCATTTCAGCCTCCCATTTTACCGTACTCAGATATTAGTAGCTCACCTTATAGAGTACAAGGAGGATAGGGACCTTGGCCTTCACAAGAACAAGGGCCTAGTGGCCCTAGTGAAGCAACAAGTACATACAAACTGCTTGGTATATGGTGTCCAGCTCCATCACAATCTGGAGAAAGCTCAAGTCAACAATTTACACTAAGAGGGATTCAAACGGGTATGCATGATTTAACAAATTCCCTCTTTGGTTATAGCTACCAAAACCCAAATGATGGTGGCTCATCTATGTCTAAAAGTAGATGGAAAGATTATTAGTTTTCTATCAAATGTAAGTTACATGTACAATGTCTTAAATTTCATGTTTTATGTACTATGAATGCATGTATAATTGATTTTTGATGCAAATCTTAGTTCTTTCAATATATCAGATTTTTCTATTTTTTCTGAATTTTTCTAAATTTTCCTGAATTTTCTTGATTTTTTCCTGAATTTTCCTGCATTTTTTCCAAAAAATAAACATTTTATAGTCTGGCCGATCTAGGATCGGCCAGACTTCCCTGGGATCCAGCGGATCCTTCGATCCGTTCCGATCCAGGATCGGATCGACCAGGGTCGATCCCGATCCCAATCCCGATCCTGCCTTCCATGTCCACCTGTGTAATTATCTTCGAGATACTATTAATATTGGGTTTTTTTTCCACTTGAAATGTTGTGGAATACCGACAAAACATCTTATTGGCGTGGCAATTGCGATATTTTATGACATTTTACGTCAAATCAAACGATCCTCTAATGATTCTAGTTGTACGAATCGGCTCGGTTCGATGACCGTCTTCTTGGGTGAAGTGTGAGATATCTTTAAGTGAAGGGAAAAACTTAACGCACGTCTGTCCGGGCAGACGAGCCAGGGTGCACCCCGCCATGATTGGGGGCCCCATGTGGGCATGTCTTGGTGTGGCGTTCGAGCAAATTATTTGTCCGGGCGACGTGTGCAAAGCGTTTCTCTCAAGTGAAACTTCTTATAGTTATAAATACACCTCTTCTTTCTTTCTACAAAAGGACTATACAACCCGTCTCGTAAGTACCTGCTTTATATTGAGTAAACGTCATATAGATTTTAAAAAGATGACATGAGAGTACGAATACCAATACCATGCGTAAAATAACGAGACTTCAAAACTTGTATTGAGAAGATATAATACAACTTCGCCCATCTCCGTCGGAGCTCATCTTCTCAACAGCTCCCCCCACCTCTTTCCTGCTATGACCGTTTTGTCACAACGGCTTTGTTTGGTCTGTTAGGGGTAAGTTTTTTGCTGTTTTCTCTTCTTTGAGAAGGACTTGTTCTCTCAGTTGATATGGGGGTGTTATCTAGTCATTGACAAGTTTATCTTAAGTGGCGTTTGATAACACTTAATTAAAATGTCTAAAATCTAATTTACTATCTATTGTCTAAATTTGTAATTTAATAAGTACTTAAAATATATTAGACTTTTATTAGAGTTGTTTGATAACCAACTTAATTGAGAACTGAATTAAGATATTATTCACATAAATATCCTTATATGCTTAAGAATATGTCTATTTTTTATTTCTCATAATTTTATATATACATCTCTCAACTATCTTATAATTACACATACGTCCCTAATTTTTATATATTACATAAACACCCCTATATACTTAAAATATCTTTAAATTTGTGGTTTTTATTCCATATTTATTAAAGTTAAAGGAATATGGCATTTATATATAGTACAATTTTTTAATTACATATAAGCACCTAATATTTTACATATTGCAAATATACCTCTACAAATATTAAAAATAGTCACTAAATCCAAGAAAAGTTACATAAAACATTAGTTAATATATCAATTGTCTCAAAAAATTTACATATAACAATAGCAACAAATACATGGGTTGTGTGTTATATGAATGATATACATCTCGGCCTCCCTTCGAGGGAAGGGATTCACTCAACTTGTAATCTATACTTTCTGATCATATGCCACCTCTGTCTGGTAACCCCAACAGCTCTTTTGTGGATTTAGCACCAGCTCCTTTACCTCCTCAACTGGCTTTTGATAATATGCTTCAAATTTCTGTCAAAACATTTCTTCTGTGTGCAATGGAGATAGATCTGTTCAACAAAGAACACCATAAAAAAACCTTAAAAAAGATTCAAATGGAGCTAGACAACTGGATGAAAACTGTAGCTCTGGGACTAAATTAGTGAGGAAGACAGTGAAAAACCCAGTGATCTAAAATTTTTACATACAACTTGCCTCATAACTAGAAGATGCTGCTGCTTTCTCAAAAGTTATCTCCTACTGCATCAGGATTACAGGGAAGGGAGAAGCATCTTTTTGTTATACATCGTCTGGAAAAATACCATCACTGCCATATACACCGCCTACATCATCCCGAAATTATATGTGCAGAGAGAGTAGTGCCAATTCTTCACCGAACCCAAAACTTTTGGCACCTTAAATCCTCCAAGGGATGCTTATGACAAGGTTATGTGCAGTGACGATGTCTTCCAGTGCCCTGGGGAGCCAAGCAATCTGCATCAACAGCCGAGTTTCTTGTTGTATAACAAATTCACAAATGTAAAGCTTCATACATTTACTTTTAGAAAGAGAAAATTACCAATCACAATACTGAACAACAAAACAAGAACTGAGAAATGAAGTGGCGGAATAAATATCTGGTAAGATTTTCATAGAGCCCCACAAAGGAATACTTTTGTTGAGAAATGATGTTTAAGAAGATGAAGATATCAATCATGATGCTAGATAATGAATAAAAATATGTAAGTGAACTGCTGACATGTTCCACGGGCTTATTTGACAGCTAGGTCCAGTACACATTGAGATAAACTGTTGACTCATGTGATTGCTAAAAAGGTAAGCATGCTAGCATGACTCATGGACGCACCTAATGAGATGGGAAACAAACATACAATATCAGGTCAGGCAAAAGAGTTACAAAATTATCCGACCAAAATTGACAAGAATACACTTGAAAAATAGTACTGATAAAAATAGCTTCCCCTGTTTCTAACAGAGGTTCTTTATTTGATATGAGAACTAATTTCTAGTCCAAACCCTGCTCCCAGGACTGATTTATGCACTTTATTATTATGTTTTACAATTCTCAGTTAGCTTGGCCTACAATTTTGTGATAGAACAATAACATGTTGCTAACAGCAACTGTATACACAGACCATTTATATTGCATTGTTTGCATAGAAAGATACATACATCTGATGCACATGAATGCCTGTGTGTGGCCTTGTGGTCACATGACTCACATTTGCTTCTGTGCACACAAAACGCACCTTGAATCAATGGGACAAATCCTCACAAATGCAGAGTTCTGACAACAAAGAATACAAAAGATCACAATCACATAATAAATTATTAGTAGCCATAGTAAACATCACCAACTTATGCTAATGGCAAGCCATCCCCAACTCTTGGCATCAGATGGGGAAAAACACTCCAATCGATTTCTGGACAACCAGCATGGTTCATAGTGCTGATGATAATAAGATGGAAGATTATGCTGAGTTCATACATGGATAGTAGGAATATGAACTCTGGTTTTGTACCTTTATGTTGCTAGCAGACTAAAGAAAGAAGGTTTGGCAACCTAGATCCATCAAAGGATGGGGATGGATTGAGATGGAGCATTTGGGCAAAAAAAAAAAACAACTGAATTAGCTGATCCAGTATAACCTGATCTATACTTGAAAGCCATATTTAACTGCTAAGACACTAGAGAAACATCAGGAACAAAAGACAAAAAAGAAAGAAGAAAAGGAACGCTACATGTCAGAATTCCAGTTTGACAAACATCTCAACTGGAATTAGCTCCTTGTTTTTTTATGCGGCACAGTTTTCCCTGATAAGATTTTGAGTTTTTTTTTCCCTGAATTTGACATGACCTTTTCATGGCTAACAGGCTTTCCATATCATCATTGGCAAGGATTGCTGAATACGAATTCCCTTTGTTTCTGGGAGGACAAACTTACTCTGTTACTCCATTTATTATTCCTGTGTAGCTTGCTGGTTGGTTCCTCTACAAAAACTTGGCGTATCATTTACAAGGGAGCCTGTGAATGAAGAACCAGCTCAAGATTATTCAGCAAAGAAATATTCCCATGGAAAATGAATCTAGCATTCTCATACTGATGATCACTTTTTGCTGTTTAATTATATTTACAACCAACTCCTGATTTAGGCATTCCCAGAAATCACATTTCCACAATCTCATGTTGTTATTAGAATTCACCACCGAAACAACAAGGATCAAGGACTAAACATAGCAACAAGATTCCTGGTTTCAGCAAAACAAAAAAACGGTAGAACCACATCCAGATTCTTGCTGGGAATGCGGAACAAGTATCTGACATTGAATAACTCAGAAAAACAGAAGGAAGATTAAGATAAATGTGTATAAACAGAAAGGGGAAGGACTTGAGTGCAGAGCGGTCGAATCCTCACTTTCGATTGTGAAGACTCGGAACAGCGGAGGAGGCTGGAGGAGCTCGGCTCCCTGTCGAGGGAGCAGCAGCGGAGTGAGGAAGCGGAGGAGCTCCGCACAACAAGAGGGAGGAGCAGCGGAGGATGCCGGGGGAGGCGGATG